>JAGSMU010000005.1:4140000-4740000 GCA_029286865.1 Teinopalpus imperialis
TGCACAAGTTTTATTAAAAATAAGTATGCTTTAAAATTAAATATATTATATTTAATTTTATAATTAAAATAATCTTGTGTTTTATATTTTGATTTTCTATTTCACTAAGTCATGCAATTGGGTCTGTCAATACAATAAAAAACAGAGAGATATAGTAGACTACAATTCGCATCTTTAATTGCTAAGAATTATAGTTTTGGCACTGGACGCTGTCCCGAAAGTTAAGCCAATAAATTACTTTACTACGTGCTACGAGCTACATTGCTACGTCATGTCTGTGAAATAGTACCCGATTGGTTTATTAATAATTTTGCGCCGCGTGATGTTGCACAAATCCTATTAAAACAAATCGTGGTAATATTTTTTATGTTAAATTTTCGTGTAATGAGTTGTAGACAGAGTCTACTGCAAATTACCTAATAAACTGGAGAATACCTTTATTCTCAAATATTTATTAAAATATTCATCATTCGAAACAAATTGATATAATAATTTGCTTACATGTAGATATCGTATTTGTGGTGGATGGCAAAGAGGTGGTGGAGGTTGTTGTTGTCGTCGTCGACGTCGTTGTCGATGTTGTCGTTGTTGTTGTTGTCATGATCACTGTTAAAACAGAAAAGTGCTACCATTGCATTTAAAATTACTTTTTTATTTTAAAAATATTATAAACAAAATAACCGAAGATAATTTTGTATTAAGATTGTTTAATATAGCTATCCTACAATTATTATTTTTGTTATAAAAGCTCACAACTACTTACTGTGTAAATATAGTTCGGCGTAAGCTCGGCCGAGGCTGTTTTCTATATGGCAACGGTACGCCCCCGCGTCATTTCTTGACATATTCTCAATACTTAACAACAGCGTGTGTGTGTACCCTTTTTGTGAACTAAGTATCCTGTGTTTTGAGCCTGAAAAATACTATTAGCTTTAAAAGAAATTGAATTAAAACAACAGTATCTTCAACTAACTATATATATATATATACCTAGGCGGGCCATAAGTTCTGTTACAAATGAAAATGCATTTTTTTAAATGAAGTAAAGTAATATTTTTAAAATTTATACCTACATATTTATAAGTTAGCAAAAAGTAAAAAATATATTCTATTCCAAATGGCCACCTTTGGCTTTTATACAGGCCTTTAATCTGTTTGGCCACGAATCTATGGATTTACGCACTGTTTCCAAGGGAAATTTCGCCACTGCTTGCTCCAAAAATTTTTTAAGAGACTTAATGTCGCCGTGTTGTTTAGAGTAGGTCAGGTGATGACGGATCATTTAAAATAGTGAAGAGAACAAGTAAAATTCTGGAATTACGCCTTTGTTGTATGGAAAGCCAATTAAGAGATCGATATTGTGAGATATGGTTATATTTACGGAAACTAAAAATAAAACGAATGCAGTTGTCCAACAGGCGCTCCAGCTTGTTAAGAAGTTCAAGGGCTTCTCCCGTGATAACACGCATTTTTATAATCTATTATAGGCAATATTAATGTTTGGACAAGCATGTCCTTTGCTTTCATGGGAAGGAAATGCTTTAGACGATAAAAAACTGTAATGTGGCAGTAACTTTGCGGCTTCTGTGACTTGTATTCGCCATTTAAAAGTGTAGTCAATATGTAGACCAAGATTTTTCACAGAACTATTAAATGGTATTAAGATATTATTATAATACACAGGCCGTAAATTTGAATGTTAATCTTAGCTAGCATCTTGGGGCTTCCTACGAGCATTGCTTGATATTTCAAAGGATTGACGGTGACTCCAAAACGAGAAGACCAATCCTGAATATCATTTAAGTTACAATTTACTTTGTAAATCCCATTATAGAGGTCCTCAATGTGAGATTGTACATATAGCTGCAGATCATCAGCGTACAGATGGTACGCGCAATCAATGTTGGATGTGATCAGATTGACAAAAATTGAAAAAATTAAAGGTGAAAGTATAGTACAGTACAGTAGCCAGTACCTACGTCGGCCAAAGTTGAGTAGTTTTGCCCTACATTAACTGACTGCTGGCGACCGCGAAGATACGAAGAAAACCATTCCAAGGCAGTAGGAGCAAAGTTGTAAAGGAAGAGGATAGCAAGAAGGATATCATGATCCACTATATTATATGCATTCGAAAAACCAATCAACACCACCACTGTAATCTTTTTTTCATCCATACCCTGTCTAATGTCATCAGGGTATCTCAGTACGATATACGAACATACGGCTTATACCAAGCTTTTGAAGAGTCTGGAATGTGACCGACACCACCGACCATTCCATTTTGTTATCTGATCTTGAACACGAAAATATATGTGAAATGGCAAAATCGAAAGAAGTTTTTAAAATAACATACGTGTTCCAAGTTCAAAATAATTAAAAAGTTGAAAAAAAGAACAGTTTTTATGTAACAGTATTTAAGGCCAGGCTAGTAGATATATATATCTAGATAACTTTTCTTTATTATAAAGGGTTATATTTGAAAGAGAAAATTCACTAAACTAAAAATAAAGATAATTATTGATACATTATTCTCTTCAATTTTAGTTAATAATGAAATAAATTAGTTACCATTAGAAAGTCTTTGCTCTCCGTTTAGTGTCCAATAGGTTTGAGGAGGCGGATGTGCTTCGGCAACACACTTGAAGGTGACCGAACTTCCAATTAGAGCGCGAATGGCTACTCGATCTGCTGATACCTTAGGTGCAACTGTCAATATATAAATGAGCGTTATTAAACTTAAACAGGTAAAAAAATTAAAAAGCTTTCTTCTACCTAAACACTCAATTTAATGCTTTTATACTTTCTAATTATATATATATACTCAATATACTTGAAAAAAAAAGTGTTTTTTAATCTGTAATTCGCTTTTAACGTATTTAATATATTTGTTACACCATATTTGTACCATTTTATTTGGCAAGTTAATTATTTCGTTTTCCGAAAACAGAATGTAAATACCACATGATATATGGGCCAAAACACTTTATTTAGTGCAAATTAAAATTTTCAGGTTTACCTGCTTAACATATTTTTAAAGGGCAGAAACGATGTATAACACCATTTGTAAACAAGACTATATCAAGAGGAAATTTAAATTTAAAACAGTATACCCATTGATGTAATAAGAACTGCAAGAACGATACAGAGCACAACACAATTAGCCTGAAAGATATGTTTTTTCATATATACACACTTAATAAAATTAACATTTTTCTAAACTTACACATAATACTAATTTGTATCCGCTTGCTGACTGATGGAGGAACTCCATTAGATGCTATACAAAGATAAGCACCCGACGTTTCTCGTTGTACAGCTGTTATATTGAACCAAGCCCCATTCCACTTTGGTACTAGAAAAAAGTAATTAATTAATATTTTCCTTTTATATGTTATGTTATAGTAGGTTTTCAACACGATTATTAATTTTAAACAATATAGAAAAATAAATTATACTATTATTCCCTTGGTCTTGTTGTTCTAAAATACATATATCAATATAGCTAATAATATGTATATAGTTTTAGAAAAAAAAACAGTTCCCATTGCACAGATCTCAAGTTATTGTGAGTTTCTTGTGCATAGATCGGATCAAAAATAAATAATTATCATAAGTCAGGACGTCAAACATATAGACAATTTATTTATTTATTATTTCTTATTACAGTTAATAAAAGCAATCATTATGAAAACATTAGATCCATAAAATAATCATTATATTACTAAAGTTTTAATATACGATGTACTGTAAAAATCGGACAAAAATTAATAAGCAAACCACGTTATAAATACAATATAACATAAATCTTTATAGTGGATTTAAAACACGAATATAATTAGAAATTACATAATGAGAGTGAATTTTGCCGAACAAGCTACGTATGAATTATACTGTGGAACATATGAGCAAAAAATTTTTGTTCTCCTATAACATTTCAATTTCTTAAGTCAGTAGATCAATTTCAACTAAATAATGATACGTATTTAGTTGAAATTGATATAATGAAATAATAATATGAATACGTAAACACTATTTTTTGTTGCCACTACCTACCTAGATAGAGAAGTTTCGTCACCCACACTATATATGTATGTACATACATGTTAATGATATATACAAAAATATCAGTATAACTAATATACTTTAAAAGTATCAATATATATATATATATATACTACTCAAAACAAAATAGGGCCCACTCTAAGTTAATCTCGAACTACGTCTAAAAAAATTCTTGGGTAGTAAATGGTGGGTAGACAAAAAAAGTGAAATACTCCAAAAAACGTTTATTACTCAAATTCTCAGTCCCTTGTGCCCTTCACATTCTGAATGTTACAGTCGCACGTCTACTTTTTTTATTTTTACTTGATTTCGGTGTTACTCGCAATCATTATGCCTGCCTCGGCGTCATATAGATGTGGAAACAGCAACAAGAGCAGTGTTTATGCTTCAGGAGGGACAATCTCAGAGATCAGTGCCAAGATGTCTTGGTGTGTTGCGACGAGCTATTAGAAATGCGTGGGAACGCTTTCTAGAGACAGGTAGTGTCGTGAGGAGATCTGGATCAGGAAGAGCGCGAGCTACAACCGTTCATGAAAACCGGTATATCAGATTGACTGCACTTCGTAAGCGTACGATTCCCGCCCGCGTCTCGCAAAATCGACTGGCACATGAATTAGTGATCAAACCATTCGAAATCGGCTCCATGAAGACGGACAATGTTCCAGATCTCGTGTTATTCGTCTAAAATTGACAAGAGCGCATCGTGCAGCACGTTTGAGGTTTGCTCGCGAGCATGCGGAGTGAACAATGGATAACTGGAGAAATGTACTCATTACGGACGAAAGTAAAGTGAAGTTTTTCAGCGATGATCGTCGAGTGCGCGTGTGGAGAAGAGAAGGAGAACGTTTTTCAGAACCTTGCATACATGAAACGGATCGTTTTGGAGGTCCAAATGTTATGGTGTGGGCTGGAATAAGCTTGCTCGGTAAAACTGAAGTGGCAATTCTGGAAGAAGGCTCCATAACTGGCTCCCAGTATGTCGAACGAATAAACCGGCCCCATGTCATCCCATTTTCACAAAGAGTGGGTAAAAACTTCGTCTTTATACAAGACAATGCTCGCCCACATACAACGCGAACAACCCAGAGAGTTCTCTCTTAAGCCAATATTACGGTTTTACCGTGGCGTATGAGTCCCGATCTTAACCCCATTGAACATTTATGGGACCAATTGAAAAGAAGCCTCAAATCGAACTTCAGTAATGTGACTAATCGACAAGAGCTCATAAACGCCCTAAAATTGTGTTGGGAGCGAATACATCACCCACTTGATTGAAAGTGTCCCAGATAGATTCAAAGAGTGCATACGGAACAGAGGAGGACCTACTCGCTATTAAGCACCATCAAACTTATTGATTTAGTCAATAATAAAAATCAAAATAAAACTTTACTTAAATCAATAATTTCTGTAAACTTTCCCAAAAACTTTAAATTTTGACTAAATTCCATAAAATTGGCAAAACTTACTCTTATTAATGTTCACACACTTTCAAAACCTTAATTTATTCATTCCTAATCATAAAAACTGAAAAAAGAAAAAGATTCTGTAAAATCCATTTATAAAACATGGTGGGCCCTATTTTGGTTTTGAGTATTTACATATATATATATACATTGATGCGTATATTATACATAGATATAAAAAGTATAATTTCATGTATAGGTGTAGGGAATAAAAAGAAGTACAAAAGCAATATTGAATAACGAGATTCTTTTATGCATTCCACCGACATTTCCACCACGCAACGATGTCAATTAGCCCTAACAAGAGGTTGTCAAGAGGGAGGCGTAATGCAGAAAGTGTCATTAAAAAGTAATTAACATTCTCTTGTAAAATGAATTAATGATTATACTCTCATTTTACACCGTCTAATTTAAAAAATACTTAAAAATAATACACAGAAAAGAAACAAAAAGATATGTGCTCGTAGATAAAGACACAAAAAAGGAAAAATGTAACCAGAAACTCGGCTTTTGCAATTAATGTAAATTAATTGAGTTTATTTTTAATTTACAGTTACAGACGCCAGAATTTTACTTTGGTGCTCTGTGCATTGGTTTTATCAACTACTAAAATGGACATAAAGTTTTTGCTAACTTCTGTTAGCAAGGTTCGTTGTAATAGAAGTAAACGATTAGTATTGTTTTATAGATTTTTTTCTAAAAACAAATCTATTGGGAATATGTTAATATTGAAATAAAGGTCAATCCTATTAAGATTTTGATAAATTTTGTTAGATAAAAATCTTATAAGTGAAAATCGTGAACGTCAAGTATTAGCATTAGCCATAACTTTCAGAACCAAATATCATATTGAAAATTGATGATCATTTTTTGATGGCTCATGTATGGAACGCTTTATTTATATACTATTATTTATATCATAACAGGATTTATCATTTCCTATCTATTACCTATCCCTATTTAATGAAAGTAGTCATAATACTATGTGTGTACCATAAAATACTGGATATTGTTGTTATTGCTATATCATTATAATATTAATTACGTGGTGGCATTGTCGCGTCACGCACAACGAGCAATTAACAACCGCGACGTTTCGCGACAACTAATGTTCTATGGTTTTGAATCGAACTCAGGACACACAACAAATAATTTCACGTTGCCATCTATAATTAATAAAAATTAGAAACATGCTATTAATTTAGTGTACAGATTTCTTAATCACTTTTACTTGTCATTTCTAATTATATCCTTACTGGCGTTACAGATGCTACTGCATACAAGTATAAGTGATTCCTAAGAATAAACTAAGAAATGCGCTGGATATTGTTTTATGCTGGTCCATCTTGTGGCTTAAGTCACCCACGTTCATTCGCCATAAAGTATCTTATTAAGGATACTTTGTCATCCCTAAGGATAACGATGGAATGCCTCACCAGTAATAAGATCTCCCATTTCTATATTTATCAGACAAAACATAACGGCTCCAAGATACTATATTACGATTGTATTCAGTATATATTAAATTAATCTTTTCGTCAGTATTATAAATAATGCAAATCACAATGCTCAATGTATTATTGCAATATATAGTATTATTATAATACTTTGACAGAGCCATTTAATCCAGCTTTTTTTGTTATTAAGCAATCAGTGATTTTAAAATACGTCTAGCAATGGAGTTTAGCTTTTAAAGTGGTTAAAAGAAGTTGATTCGCATCTGATGTTCAAATACTTTGGAAACGGAGGCGGTGATCAATTAAGCTGTGTCCTTCTTTTGTTTGTATGATAGCCCATATTACTCGTGTCATTAGGGATTCTGTATCAAGTAGAAAATATTTTTTTAACTTATTAATTAAGAATATATTTACAGCCGTAAATTTGATAAAACAATTACGAAAATCTTAGGAAATAAGGAACTCCTGAATAGATAACAGCAGATCACCTGGGCCCGACGACATCATTTTGGTCTGTGTTATATGACTTTATTAAATATCAAAATGGAGTATTATATTATCCTGTATTAAATTGAAAATTTTAACCTGTATAAAATAAAAAATAATATCAAATTTCACGAAAACAAAAATCTGTCTCTACTATCTACACTGAAAAACTTTGGCTTTCAGAATATTTTAATGTATGAGATAAAATGTAATTAGAGTTGAAGACAACCATGACATTCAAAGTAAGGGTTGGATAATTTAAAATATATGAAATATTGCATAGTAATTTTATTTTAATATTTATCGAGAATGAAAAAAGTCAAGAACAAACCTGACGCTTTGCCATCTACACTGAAATGTCTTGAATCTTCTCTTCTCCACGTTATTGTTGGTGAGGGAGTTCCGGATGCAATACATCGCAACGCAATATCCTCCCCTTCCTTTGCTATGATGTCACTGCTACTGGCTTCATCGTCAATATCAGGAGGCACTGTGAAGATTAATCTGATTAAACCGATTTAAACAGTGCTCATAATACTGTGTGTATTTGACTTGAGGTTGCTCATTTTACTGCTGGTCTTATTTAATTTCAAAGCATGCGAGCTGAGATAAATATCCGATGGAGGCACTGAAATAAATAATTGCAATGTGCAACGCTCATACACCGCGTGCGCTGTTTTTCTTTATAATCCTAGTGGTCGACAAACAAGCATACAGTTTACTTCATGGTAAGCGATGACTGCGGCCCATGACTCTACAACCTTCTATCACCACAATTCCAGATGTACATACGCTATATCCCTGAGGGCTGAAATACAATGTCTCATTCCCTATAATACTATTTCATACTGTTAGTCTCTGAGGGCGTGACTCTACCTCAATCGAACGATACCATTCATAGAATCTAACTCCATTGCAATTATAATATAATAATAATCTATAACTATAATGAAATAGTCTCCAATATAATTAAAAAAAACAGCGATTATTTAACCCCTATAAATTATCCAATGTGCAGAGCGTTATATTTAGTAACATAGAAATAAAATGAGATATTTTAGGATGGTATTTTTAATTTATCCCAAACCAAAACTACCCAGTAAAGTTTCTTTTAAATTCCTTCTTCGACAACATTATTTGACAGCAAATAACATTTGATATTTGTGTATTTATGTATATATATATATAACTGTCGGGTCATAAATACTGTTACATAAAACTTTTCATTTTACAACTTTTGAATTATTTTGAATTTGGAACACGTACATTATTTTAAAAACTTATTCCGATTTTGAGCCATTTCACATATTTTTCGAGTTCACTATCAAATTACAAAATGGAATGGGGTGTTAAAAAAATAGGATTGCAGTGATCGACTTGTACAAAGTGGGTATTGAGCCGTCGGTCATATTCCAGACACTTCAAAAGCTTGGTATCAGCCGTATGTTCGTATATTGTACTATCAACAGATATAACAGAACTACAAAGGCTGTGAATACTGTTAAAGCTAGAATTCGTGGAAACCCCATTAGGAAGCAAAAATCTTATCGCAAGAAATGAAAATTCATAAAATAAGACCTGAAGCTCGGTGCTTATCGACGATATACAGGACATGCCCTAAATAAATCTTTACAATTAAAGAGAGTGGATCGATCCAAACGCCTTCTGTCCTTCTCCTCTTTACTGATGAAAAAATTTTCACGATTGAAGAATATTACAATAAGCAAAATGAAAGGTGTACACTCACAGTTCTAAAGAAGCTGCGTAAGTGGTCGGAAAAGTACAACGTGGTCTTCATCCTGCATCAGTGATGGTTTGGTGGGGCGTGTCTTATCAAGGAGACACAAAACTACATTTTAGTGAAAAGGCGTGAAAACTTCAGCCAAAGTGTATCAAGGATACAGTCTTGGATCATGTTGTGAAACCTCTCGGCAATATACTTTTAAAATTATGCCGTGGACTTTCCAGCAGGACTCTGCGCCTGGTCACAAGGCCGTACCCAATTACCCAACTATACACGAAGTACCCAAGCCTGGCTTGAAACCAACATTCCGGACTTTATAAAAGCTGAAGACTGGTTCTTATCTAGCCCAGACCTCAACCCTTTAGACTTCAAATTATGGTTAATTTTAGAGAACAAGGCCTGCTCTAAACGAAACCGAGTGTCCTAAAAAATCTTTGGAGAAAGCAGTGGCGAAATTTCCCTTGGAAACAGTACGTAAATCCATAGATTCGTGGCCAAACAGATCAAAGGCCCGTATAAAAGCCAAAAAAGGTGACCTTCTAACTGACTAATAATTATGTAGGTATAAATGTTAATAATATTACATTACTTCATTAAAAGAAATGCATTTTTTTTAGGTAGGTATTTATGTATAATATGATATTTTTTTCTAAATAACCTTTTTTTTATGCCTACAAACACATTCTCTCGAACTCCCATGGTTGGCTGGTAGATATTGCCACTGGGCATTAAATCCACCCTTGTAAACTTGTTATTTAAGGAACATTAAGAATAAATAAATAAAACTTTTACCACCAATGTAAGAAAAATGTAGTGTACATGTAGTTATGTAATGAAAATCTTTCGTCAGTACGAAAGATTTTCATACATTCATTTGGCACTGACACTCAAAACAAGACTTTTGTGATGACCAACATATGTGATAATTTAAAATAATAACAATTGAAATATAATTATGACACTGGAGTAGATTGGAATTTAAGTCTAATGTGACTCTTGAAACTGTTGAAATGTTGACAAATCCCCTTTGTGGAGAGAGTAAGGCGCATCACCCTTATGGTATTCAAATCAAATATATAACAGTACGCTAAAAGTTCCCCTGAGGGACGTGTGTGTGTCGATGCGAATAAATAAACATAAACTTTTCTTTACATAGGTATATTAAAGAAATTTAACAGATGAGTGATATCAGTAAAACAAAAGAAAACCTAATTTTAAATAGTGCTCATATCATGCTCGCTACAAAATGAAGGGGTCGGCTCGATTGGAACAGGAACATTCCCTTACTGAATACTTGAATACTATTTTGAAACCACCATAGCTCTGTCTCGTATGGTGAGTGAGATCCGGTACTCGATTTAAGGTAACTAGGTAAAGAAGCATTCCACATCTTAGGACAAAGCTAAAATGTGAAAGAGCATCTTGAATCTGTGTTAATAATGAATGTCTTGTTATGTCATGGGCAGCAATCATAACTTTGCATCAGGTGAACTGCGAGCTCGTTCGTCACCCCTGAGATAATTATGTTATAATTAAGGTAATAAACATGTATCGGATATTATAAGATATTCAAACAAAAGTCAAACATAATCATTTTGTTGTTCCTTTGCGTCGCAAGTTATACAGCCTTTAATATCTATCTATCTATGTATTATACTTAAACTGCAACTGAACTGTGTCTTGCCAACATTAAACAAATGTGGTGTTTTCGCTGGATGGAAATCTGTGCTTTCTATAGATTTGAAATATGTACTTGCTTGTTATTTACACATTCGAAAAGTACGGCACTATTCATTATACCCTTTTGAGTATTAGGGGCCTTATATAAAACTATTTTTATATTTGAAAAATAAAGGATTCTGACCGACGACCTGCAGCTGATGTAATTGACTCATCATAGGCTCAGTGTTCACTTGGCACATATAATGACCACTGTCCAATGGACCAACATCGCGAAGACTAAGTGTCCAGGCACCTTCTCCATGTGTGATAGTAATGCGATGGTTTTTAGTTATCACATGGCCTGCGATGGTGAGTATTGTTTGTGTGTCTACACGGAGCCAAGCAACCTGTGAATAAAAGTAAATTTTAGATGCATACTAGGAATAATAAATTAACTTTTGATAGGTTCTAATTTTAAAAATTTAATTTAATAGATTCATTATCACTTATTGCATTTCCTTTTCTACTAAACTACCTTACTACCTACCTATGTTACTTAGTTCCCATTTAGTGTTATGGGTCCGAGTATATTGATACGGTCTTTTAGATTAACCTCGAGACGCAAAAGTTCTCAAGTGATGAAGACGTCTTTATTTATTTCATTTCTATGGAACTTATGGTTTAATCTAACTCATGCGAATATTGGTAAAGAACCACTATTCTCCCGATTATATTAAATTTTTCTATATGATGCGTTCAACAGAAGTAGTTATTTTTTCGTTAACAGAACATGACATGTCCTCGTAACATAGCTAGATTCTGTTGATGTTAATGCTGTTAGCCTATGCGGCTCTTACAGCTTCATCGGACACGGGGCTCACGGAACTGAGGAGTCCGTGAGCTGGTTATAAACCGTCCTCGTAACATAGTATTTAGGTGTTTAGTTTGGATTGGGGAAGTAGACGATGAACCAGTGAATTTCTTTTTTCCACAAATATTTTGATCTAATAATAGTTATATATCTTATATACTTGGAATCACTAGGTATCAGCTTAAAGAATTATTGTCATATTTAATATAGTTTAGAAGGAAATCATTAATTATTTTAATACTAGGCTTAATTACAAGAAATGTTCATCGGTTAATATAAGGTCAATATTTACTTCTACACGGGATTTCATCTTTGTATAGGAATAGAAAATTTTGAATTACCTTTTTGTCTACAACGAATTATATATAGAAATACATATATTTAGAAACTAAGACGAAGATTTTGGATATAAAATATTTCTCGTGTGTTAATATTTTTAAGTTACGAGAGCCACAGATGTTTTATGTAAATAATGCATAAAACTACTCATAACAAACTAATATATTTTGCTTTTACAAATATTTCCCGTTATTTTCCCATTTGTAATTCTTTCTTCCCTCAAATTATTTTTCTAACCACAAAGACTACTGATGTGAGGGCATGTGTTGACGTGTTGGCTAATAGGCGGCATAGCCTTTACTGGCTACGTAAATCGAAAAAATCACTTGGTCTTGTTTGTGAGCAGAATGGGATACACAGATATTAGTTTACTTAGTGTTGAGAGTTTTTTAGTTTTCTAAAGAGCATATTCTCATATTTAGAAGGAAAATCGCAATTTTATGAGTGACTTCATAATCTTCAGTAACAAGTTTTTCATCCGTTCATTTCTTGTTATCTTTTTACCAACAACATATGAATGTTCGTGGTTAAATTTCAGCTATTTTTTACACCAATCGATACGAGCCCATTTCTGGTTCAATGTTCGTAGGAAATCCACCAACAACAAAACCACTAAATTTGAAAAATCTTTTGATTTTGGCTCATATAGCATTATATTATATACATTATATCTGTGATAAATTATTTAATATAAACACATATATCAAATAATTTATTATAATAATTCTCGATATTTTTCAATCAGTCACCTGACAGTAACTACATTTTCTTCTGTAGCCGAAGTTAACTTAAGACTTTCACAAGTATCATCATGGACACGACCACGTTGAAATAGAATTTCTCCAAACCAGTGCATGTTGGTGTTCCACATGGCTGTGTGCTATCGCCTACCTTGTTACAGAATCCAAAATGTCATCCTCATCATATTGACGATTGGCAATCCAAAACAGTGCGCTTTGCGCGAAATTTCCTGCTACACATAACTATTGGATTCAGCTGTCACCAGCGGTATTTCCGAACTTGTACGACTAAGGGACATTCAAGAAAGGAACCTTCACCTTTCTTAAAAGCTGGCAGCGCATTTGCGACTCCACTGGTGTTGATTTTCATGAGCGGCGGTAATCTCTTACCATCAGGTAAAAAAAAAGAATATCAAAACCTCACGGTGCTACAAAGTACTAAGATACTAAAAGCATTTTAAAGACGGGCACTACGCTTTTACAAAGAAAGAGAACTTATGATATCATAAAAATCATCCCTCTAAAATCTTTTCGCGTTAAAACTATTTTCTTACACAATATAATATTGACAACCATTTTCCCGCCAGAAACTAATGAAATTTCAAGCCAGGGGTGTAAAACTATCGGTGCGATCTACGTATTTATTGCTTCTTTTGTTTACAAGAATTTCGTTTTTATCGTAGGGTAAGCCTTGACAAAGAAAAAGAGCTAAAAGGGGAAATCTTCAATTGTGGTTGTATTTTTAATAACTTTTTTAGTATAAGATTTCAATGAACTTCACTTATTCCTTTTGTTACTGATACGTTAATAATATTTTTATGAAAATAGTTGTATATGATATTTGTTTATTTTATGCGTGTGGCAGAATCACTAAATGGTCTTTGGCTTTGTCATTAATTAAATCATACCTACCGTCCCCCTTTGTGCAGAGCTATGAAGGAATCTTGCAACTCTAGATAACAATCGACCGGTCCTCTCATAGTCTTTAAAGTTTATTTGATTTTGTTAAGATAATTGTATTAAAAAATCGATTTATTTAATTTATGAAATAATAGTTTCAACTTTGAAGGCAGTGATGTGGCAGATAAAACTGTTAGCCGCTTTCACAAGGACACATGTTAAAAGAACCCCTATTACCATAGTATGCGTATATAACATTAAACAATAACAATACAGTTGTAAAACGCGTAGAGTCCGTAATTGGCGCAACGGTGAATTTATTTTTTAATAACTTCCTACCTATTATCAGGATAGGTTTCCATTTTAACTGAAACCTCACTGCTAGTATATTAAGTGGTCTACGAGAACGGTGACCATTACCAATACTTATTTTTTTTACGAAATTATACACAATTATACAATACAATATTTTTTCAAAGTAAAAAAGTAAGGTTGAACTACATTTGCAAAACAAAAATAATACATACCTTGTACATATGTAAGTTGTCAACCTTACATGTGATGGTGGCATCTCGGCCCACTGCAACCGTCACGTTCGTTCCTTGCCCTACGAATCTCGGGTGGTTGGCATCTGAAACAATAAAATCACCTAAAAATGGCTTCAGACTGAAGGTCTACCTTAGCCTGTAGATTCCAGCACGATACGCTACGGTACGTGTGTTTTCAGTTCAAAATCAAGCCTATCAAGCATTTTAATAATAGATAATCTCAGAAAACTAATATTCATGTGGCAATAAAAATCGAACGGGGTGTTCAAGCCAGAGTTCTACAAGGCTCAGGTTTTAGTCCCGTCCTGTACACACTACACAAACGATATACCACGCACTCGCGACGTAGTGGTAGCCCTTTTCACCGATGCCACCAGTCTAGATACAAACCAAATACCATATGTAAGCGCCTACAACCCCACTGCTAACACCCTAGAGAACTGGTTTCGGAAACAGAGGACCGAGGTAAACCCCCTTTTTTATTATTAAGTCCTTACATATGAATTTGGCGTTTTGTCAAGCTGGCCACATTAACCGCAAATAATCTGGCGTTCGGTTATGAATTCCGATTTCAAATGTATTTCAAATTTAAGCTTGTGTATTTGTTTTTCGAATTTAGTGATTCATTTGTTTTCGCGCCATTTGTTTTTTCTTTGACATCCTTAAATTAACATAATGGAAAACTTGATATATCGCGTTATATACGAATATAAGTTCAACCATGGCACCAGCGCTGCAGAAACAGCTCGAAGGATTATAGAAATGATATTTATGGGGAGCTACTGTAAAAGAAAGCAAGCTACGTTTTTGGTTCTAACGTTTACATTCTGGAGATTAAGACCTCCAAAACGAACCCTCTGACAGCTGAAAATCAAAGTTGACAATGAAAAATTAAAGTTGATCGTGGAAGTGGATCCATCGCTATCGCCTGGTCAGTTGTTTTGTCACTCACACGGGTGTTAGCGCAGGTGTGAGTGACAAAATATTATATTTCATTTGAAAAAAATTGTAAAAGCGAAAATGCTTGAGAAATGGGGACCACGTGAATTGAGTGGAGCAAACCAACATAGACGCATTGATTTTATTTTATAACAAACGAGCACACAGTTCACCTAGTATGATGGTAAGTGATTCCTGCGGCTCATAAAATCTACATTCATCCTTGATAAGGAATCATAATGCAGATGCGTTGCCACCCTTGCTGGACTGAGATGGTTCCTGGTTACCAGTAATAAAGGTCTCCGGATATCTACACTCACCATACGAAACACAGTATCATTATGCTGCTATTTCATGCTGTTATTCTGTGAGGGCGAGGTCCTCCCCGGTCGATCTGACCCTTTCTTTCGCCAGCGTAGCTCTATCACTGTAGAAATCTTTATTCACTTAAAGCATTATACTAATAAATTAGTGCCTCAAATATATACAAGTTCAATGTACTTTCATTGCACTATAAGTGGGCATAGTCCTTAACTTGGTAATCAATTCGTCTTAAGTATATCATCTTCCGAACGAACGGGTTCCCGCCTTGTCTGGAATGGTCGCTCACCGACGACCTTGTCTGTGCGCAAGTGGACTGCGACATACAGTTTCAATAACTTTAAAATGATAAATCTGTACGCTTACCTGAAATACGTTATAGTATTATTATTATATATGAATAAATATATATAATAGGAATATTTATTTTATAACAAACGAGCACACAGTTCACCTAGTATGATGATAAGTGATTCCTGCGGCTCATAAAATCTACATTCATCCTTGATAAGGAATCATAATGCAGATGCGTTGCCACCCTTGCTGGACTGAGATGGTTCCTGGTTACCAGTAATAAAGGTCTCCGGATATCTACACTCACCATACGAAACACAGTATCATTATGCTGCTATTTCATGCTGTTATTCTGTGAGGGCGAGGTCCTCCCCGGTCGATCTGACCCTTTCTTTCGCCAGCGTAGCTCTATCACTGTAAAAATCTTTATTAACTTAAAGCATTATACTAATAAATTAGTGCCTCAAATATATACAAGTTCAATGTACTTTCATTGCACTATAAGTGGGCATAGTCCTTAACTTGGTAATCAATTCGTCTTAAGTATATCATCTTCCGAACGAACGGGGCGTTCGAGCCAGAGTTCTACAAGGCTCAGGTTTTAGTCCCGTCCTGTACACACTACACAAACGATATACCACGCACTCGCGACGTAGTGGTAGCCCTTTTCACCGATGCCACCAGTCTAGATACAAACCAAACACCATATGTAAGCGCCTACAACCCCACTGCTAACACCCTAGAGAACTGGTTTCGGAAACAGAGGACCGAGGTAAACCCCCTTTTTTATTATTAAGTCCTTACATATGAATTTGGCGTTTTGTCAAGCTGGCCACATTGACCGCAAATAATCTGTCGTTTGGTTATGAATTCCGATTTCAAATGTATTTCAAATTTAAGCTTGTGTATTTGTTTTTCGAATTTAGTGATTCATTTGTTTTCGCGCCATTTGTTTTTTCTTTGACATCCTTAAGTTAACATAATGGAAAACTTGATATATCGCGTTATATAAGTTCAACCATGGCACCAGCGCTGCAGAAACAGCTCGAAGGATTATAGAAATGATATTTATGGGGAAGCTACTGTAAAAGAAAGCAAGCTACGTTTTTGGTTCTAACGTTTACATTCTGGAGATTAAGACCTCCAAAACGAACCCTCTGACAGCTGAAAATCAAAGTTGACAATGAAAAATTAAAGTTGATCGTGGAAGTGGATCCATCGCTATCGCCTGGTCAGTTGTTTTGTCTCTCACACGGGTGTTAGCGCAGGTGTGAGTGACAAAATATTATATTTCATTTGAAAAAAATTGTAAAAGCGAAAATGCTTGAGAAATGGGGACCGCGTGAATTGAGTGGAGCAAACCAACATAGACGCATTGATTTTATTTTATTACATTGCGAGTAACAAACGAGCACACAGTTCACCTAGTATGATGATAAGTGATTCCTGCGGCTCATAAAATCTACATTCATCCTTGATAAGGAATCATAATGCAGATGCGTTGCCACCCTTGCTGGACTGAGATGGTTCCTGGTTACCAGTAATAAAGGTCTCCGGATATCTACACTCACCATACGAAACACAGTATCATTATGCTGCTATTTCATGCTGTTATTCTGTGAGGGCGAGGTCCTCCCCGGTCGATCTGACCCTTTCTTTCGGCAGCGTAGCTCTATCACTGTAAAAAATCTTTATTAACTTAAAGCATTATACTAATAAATTAGTGCCTCAAATATATACAAGTTCAATGTACTTTCATTGCACTATAAGTGGGCATAGTCCTTAACTTGGTAATCAATTCGTCTTAAGTATATCATCTTCCGAACGAACGGGTTCCCGCCTTGTCTGGGATGGTCGCCCACCGACGACCTTGTCTGTGCGCAAGTGGACTGCGACATACAGTTTCAATAACTTTAAAATGATAAATCTGTACGCTTACCTGAAATACGTTATAGTATTATTATTATATATGAATAAATATATATAATAGGAATATTTATTTTATAACCATAATTTTTTTTTAAAAGTAAGAAAAAAATTTAACTTTACTAACCACACCTATAACTTAGTCCCAATCTTAACTGAAATAAATTATTAACATTATTTGTTCGTGACGTGAATTTATTCTAAAAGAATATGAATATAAATGAAACTTATTCAAGCAGAAATGTGGCTTAGCACAAAGCTCGCGATAGCAGCCGTGCTCTCTGCTGGCGCATTTTGTTATTCCACCTCATTTACCAGCGAAACCATAATGCGGTGCGTTCTTCAGGTTGAAATAAATTGTTGCGTTTAAAACATTAATCAAATTTTAAGTATTCCGTTATTTTATTTTACTATTTGATAATTTACTGTTTGCTCTCGTACTCGGGCTGTTTAGATGCTGTTTATATTTATGCTATTAGCCTATGCGGCTCTTACAGCTTCATCGAATGCAGGGCTCACGGAGCAGAGAGGTCCGTGAGCTGATAATTTTTTTGGTTCTCTTACTTACAAAAACATGTATATTCACACAGTACTTTTCGAATGGTATGACTTTCATTCACCTCATTTTATAATAAATATTCAAAATAGTTACGACAATTCTCGATGTTCTCTCATAATATAGATTATATATTTATTATTAACCTTTCAGGTTTGACATTCTTACGTTTGTTTCAAACAGTTCTTTGTTTTCTTTGCTATATATTGAATAAAAAATCTATAAATCCTATCCAAGGTTTACTTAAAAGTTGTAATGAAGTTCAAATTTTTCCAATATGATCTCCTAATAAACAAAAATCTATGAGCTTCTAAATAACTTTCATTATATATAAGTTAGTACTTTTAGTGAGAAACTTTATTAGAGCTCTATTCTATATTCAACGATTGACTTCATACCCGACTGGTTATGACAAATGATGAATACACAATTTTCGACGAAGAGATATAGGTTACTCCAAAAATATTTTTTTTTTAAGATTATATGAATCTATACTTTTTTTATCTTGGGAAATTGATACACATTTTAAAGTATCATCTCTCTAGATCTCTACACTCCCCAGAAGAAATGTAGCAGCGTTATGCTGCTATTTTGTGAAGGCGTATTCCTTTCACCGGTTAAGCCGATCCATTTATGCCCCAGCAAAATGCAACATCCACCGACACACGATAAGGACCGGCAGCAATCTGGAGTTATTTCTTTATGTATATTACTGATTTTATATAGCGTAGATTTAGTGTGTGTTCTATAGTAACGGCTTAAAATTTTGTAAATAAAAAGAAAAGAGTCATTTTAATATTGAACTGCACATGCTTGTGATTTTTTTTAAATGTAATTGCATTCAAGCATGAAGTGGCGTGGTAAAATAAAATTCAGATTTTCTCACAATAGTGAAAACATTTTGTTATCGCTTTTATATAAATAAATATTAAGATTATTCTAAATTAAAGTAAAATGTAAATTTAATTGACCCGGAACTAAATACATTAACTGTGTTTTCTAACTTGTTAAGTTACCAGAAAAGTGGACGTTTTCCACACTGTTGTGCAATAGTAAAGCAGTAAAATAAAGTATCAGCCTATATATACGAGTTACATATCCTATTCCTGAAACTAAGCCTCTACTCTAAAGAGAGTATTGGAGACACGTGGCGGATAGGTGGCCCCAGAGCGCATTAGTGGAATTAATTTCGTATGTTGAAATTTAATTTATCCTTATTTCTTAGACATGCAGGTCTCCTTTCGATATTTTCCTGAAATTCAAGCACGTGGCATTTAAGTACTTTAAATTGTAATTAAAAATTTTGATTCTTCCTGCCATCAAACATTGAACATGGTTTGCTCGCTTTCCGTAAATCGTATTACAAGCTCTTAAATACCGAGCTACCAACATCTAATATAATAGCTGAATGATTAAAGTTTATAATAAATATGTCTATAAAACAAAGCATAGATGCAGTATTAAAAAAATGCAGCAATTTAAGCCCCTAACTGCCACAAGTCACAGCGTTGCCACTCGTGGACATTTTGTCCTTATTGATAATCGGTCATCAATGTAAGTGGCTAGCCCGTCAGCTTACTGGCTCTTTAAGCTATGTTTGTCACCGTCACCTTATGCGGAGTATATGACGAAAACTCCAATCACAGCTCTCTCCATAGCTAGATTAGTCATTGAGCTTACTCATTGGCTAGAAGCGAGAGACTGTCTCGGGTCCATAACTCATTACTGGCAATAGAAATTGTTAAAGGCGTCTTTAGCCATTGAAGGATATTTTTACCAAATGCTTTAAGTGTTTTGCAACAACAATCATTACTGTAATGGCATCGACGTTAGACAGTACTTATGCTGTTCATCCACGTCCCTTCTTCAAATCTTATCCGTTGAAAGGCACCATTAGTGTCAGTGATCAAAGTGCTAATTGCTGACTATCAGAAATTTTGTTGACTATATCTATATAACAAAATCTAGTAAATCAAGTAACTTATATTGATTTTCTATTACTTTCTATGTCAGTAGCTTAAAATAGTTAAAAATTTTCGCAGGTATAAAATCACCTTCTTTAATGCTTCTCTGCGGTTAAATAAGTTTCATACTTTCGAAATTGGAGAAACAGATGAAGTATTAGAGCTATGGATTGAAAAAACGACAATTTTCGTCTGGGAATCGGACCTAGAATCCACGACGTAGTCATCCGGTACTCTGAGCATCATGGAACGCGGTAATGCAGCCATATATGATTTTTTTAATCCGGATTGTTCGAGAGGCTGTAAGTAGTCAAATTTTGTACAAAGACGGTTCTATTATACTCTCGAATTCCACTGTGTTCAATTCTGCCCCGGTAACATTTTTGAGTTATTGAAGAGCCAACCTAAACCTACTCGCAGGGATTGGTATCTCGGTTGTTGTTACAAGACGAGTATACGATAATCTTTTGCTCTTGGATCATTGCTGTACCTATAATTATCCAATTACTATTTGTACAACTTTCTATAGAATATCTAGGATATTCTTTAAGATGGAGATTATGCCTATCAAGGCCAAATGGTAATTATGTTTCAAGCGGAGATTACGGTTCGGCTTCTTTTATTGTATAGACAGATCTCTGACGAAGACATTGAGCCTTGATTAAGCATTATTACTTCCTCCGAACTACCTTTATTGAATTTGCATAACGGCACAGATTTGCCTATTCGGGTGCCTGTAGAAATATTTATGCCAATAGAAGACCGTAACTTGATCTCAACCCTTGTTTCATCTATCCTAGCTCTAACCACGGTGATTTCAAGCTTGGCATTTAAATTTTTCGCCATATTGTAATCATCTAGGCATTGGAAATGATTACGCTATTCAAACTGAAAGCTTTCTGGGTTCTTGATTACGTTACGTAAAAACGAATAGTGGACTTCATTTAAATAGACTTTGGGGCTTATGGATAGATTCCATGTGCCTCTTGCCAATTATAACAAATCATAGCGAGTTTTTACTTTAATGATCAGAAAGATATCATAACAAGTTAATACCGTACTCTAGTAACTATTTATATTCTAAGTTTTGATATGGTCTTTAAAACTTAAAATAATTGCATTGCAGGTTACCCATAACTGTAATGAAAGTTCATTGTAAGTGTACATATTATTTACATTTTTCCCTAAAACGTTTTGAATTATTGAGATAATGATGATAGTGCACGGTATCTTAATACAAAATTGCATGTGATGTATTTTAATCTATAAATGCTAAAATGGCGGGATGTTTGGATAGATAGACAAAGTTGTCTGATAATAGGGATTCTAAAAACCTGTTCATATCCACGATACAAATATCGTTTAAACGTGTGTTTACGAAGAGGTGACAGCGTCTGTCAAGGTTGATGGTAGCCATTCATTACGTAGCAGAGTCACATCCATCACACGGGGTTTACAGAAAGACCATCTATCTCAGTAACTGGGGCGAATCACCAATAATGAGTCCAATTTATAATCAATCCAAAACGGAATCGTCTTTATTTATAAAGGTTATGCCATTATAAATAAAAACGATATGTTTAGCACCAATTCTGCAACTTATTACAAAATATTTAAATCCAAAAATTATCAACCTAGCAATAGACTTATCCTACCTAGTCAACAATTATCTGTTATAATAATTTCTGTTGAAAATCACCTCTACCATTTGACCATCTAATATTATATTCCATAATAATACTGGAACGTTTGTATAAACATTTATGAAAAGGTGGAAATCTGAAAAAAATACAAATTAATCTTAGAAACATAAAAGAAGGCTCTTGTAATTATGTTATTTCTACAAAATTAGAATGACATTCTCTTTTAGTCGAGATCGTTTTAAATCAGCAAGAAAAGAAATGGATCAGTTCCACAAATACACATATTCCATTGTTAAGAGATTACCACGTTTATAAAGATAACGTTATGATACATGGTGAAATCCTATATCACAATCAATATAGACTCACTTCCACATGTGGATCGACATCCATATCGGTGGTTAGTGAAGAGCCTCCTCACAAAGCCATCTTGTGTTAAGGGTATTAAAAATTTTGAATATTTATATGGACTGCTAATTTTCAATTAGGCCCAACCATGCGTGTCATTGTCACTATTATGTCCATGACGGCGCGCTGTATCAAGTAGACAGCAACGCACTGTGTCCCAGCAGTACTTACGATGCAGTGAGGCGGCATCAGGTGTGTGAACTCAATATCAGTCAGGTGGATACGGGCTCCCACATACTGCATTAAATTCAGTATAATATCTAGTGTTCTTTGCCTTATTTTCCAGAATCCTAGTAACCTTCATATTTTGCTCTCTCATCCACTCTTACTTAATTTCTTTTGACGCCAAAATCCAAATAGTCTGTGCGCTGAATTACTTTTGTATGTATGTTTTATTTTCTTATCTAACACAATTTAAATCAGAAAAGGTTGTTACAGCTTGATCTGATACGCGAGCTTATTACCCAAGTCCAGGACTGGGTATCCAACAAAACTAAAGAATCTTGATACCCATAGCACTGGTCCTTTATTGTAATAGCTGCACAGACAATCCTTTTAGGCTCGGTACTTATCTTATTTCTCTTTACTCAATGACAGGTGGGGAAATAACGACAAAAAAAGAAGATGATCTCTCTACGATCAAGTGGATCCACTGTAGCTAAAATGTATGTTTTCTATCTTAGATGTATCTCGATCATTCACAAAATATAGTCACTCATTTAACGTTTGTATTAAATTTTACCGCCAACTAAAATTAGCTTGCTATTTGCGGCTTTTACTGATAAATTAAGTGGGTTGTTTTGTGCTTCGTGGAAATACCGTCATTAATTACGGACACAATTTGTGTTTCAGTTTACTGTATCTCTCTTAAGGTATTATTCCAATATATTCTACTGTGCTGATAATGCAGTAATATTTTAAATATACGTGTTTAAAAAATGTGAGTTAAAAATGGTAAAAAGTAAATTATAACTGTTCATGTGGTTTATAGAAAAAAGAGTGATATTAATATTAAACGATATCAATTTTTCTCCTGGAAATTTCAAAACGTGACCTTAAATCATCACTACTTTTTTATTTACTTACAAGTAAAAAAAGAAAATTGTTAGTCTCAAAAAAAACAAGAAAAATTCAATGCGATAGAAACCCTTAAATTTTCCAAAAAAATTACAGTCTATTCTTTACTCAGCAGCCTTGGCAATCTTCCTCTTGTCCACGGAAACGTTGTCTTGCAAAAGCAGGAAGCGTTAATAAATTTCCGGCGTATTTCCATTACAGATTCTATAAAGGTTTCGATTAATCTAGTATAGTGTTTTCATACTAAATGTAGAATAAAAATATCTAAAAATAACTATCAATACACCATGCACATTTCGTACTTTTGTAAATACTTTTATATTACATAGGAAGTTAAACATATTTCGATTTTATGTACATGGATGTCTGACGTATAAAATTTTATTTGGGATAAAATATTATCTAACATCTATCGCCGCATTGGGAAGAAACTCTCATAATAATGATTAACTTTTTATTGGGAAAATGTTGATCAAAAATGATTGGGGTTACTTTACATTATACATTATATTACCAAATAGCTACTTTTTTACATTAATTATTTATTATTAAATTACCAAATACCAAAATTACAATAAATTTTGGTTTCACGTTCACTTAGAAAACCGAAAAAATTTACACTGAAAATTTTAGAATTTTTCATAAGCATTTGTTGCAAGCCACAAATCCGACTCAATCAACCGAGCACTCAATCCATTCGAAACAACAAATTACGACCATGTTTCGTGTTTGTCGATGATAATGAGCTTGCACATCGAGCTGATCGAGTGAAGATCGCTTTTCGTGAGTATAAAATCTCACGAATAGATTGGCCAGCCTGCTCACCTAACTTAAACTTGATCGAACACGCATGGAATGCTCTTCAGCGAGCTGTTCAGAGCAGAGATCAGGGAAAACACCATTATAGAATGGGACAGGCTTCCAGGCTGCTTGGCTAACTTGATCTTCGGCACACCCAGGAGGATTTCCGCGTGTGTCTAACACACACACGCTAGAAGATTATTTAAGGCTATTTAGTGTTAATTTGTTAAAAAACATCTTTACAAAATAAATAAATTTAGTTAAATCATCCTTAATCTTTTTATCATTGTTTCAAAGGATTATTTGCCTTAATTTTAATTTACAATACAAAATAATTTCAATTTATTTTGTACCTCCAATGCATACCATTTAAACAAGATAGCATTAATAAAAAACGTTTTTTATACATTTTATCATAACCGTAAAATATCTTGAGTTTTCCAATTGAACAATTTTTTGACGTGTACACACATAAAGTGCCACTTAAATATTTGTTAATTGTAACCTATAGCTAATAAACAATATGATCCATCTAGGTACTAGATGGTATTTTGAAGGATCTTCACAATAATAACAGATTAATGGAAGCTGTGACGTTTGAAAGGTAGGTTTCAAACCTAGGCGATTTTTGGTTACACATGATGTTAATAAATAGAGATTGAGAAGCTTTTGTTTTCTTTAAATATATATACTCAGTTATATGGAAATAACAATCAGCCAATTGTCTGCTATTTTAGTTGGAGACGAAGTCCTCCAGGAAATCAATGGCATAACATTAACCATATTAAATTATGTGTAATATCAATACTATTTTGGTTCATTTACTGGAATAAATTTACACTTTTAAATTTCTGACCTCCAAAACCTGTTAATGCAATCTCTAACTCTCTAATAATCATTTAAAAATTAAATGATCAAAAAAACCAACGAAACGATCCAAAGCTTCATATAATCATCCTCCCGACAGTACACCTTTGTAGAAAGGATGACGCAGTCACCTGCTTTTTATATAGTAGGTGGCAATCGATCAAGCAGCTCACCTGATGGTGAATTGATGAACGCCACCCAAGACATCCGCAACACAGAAATATATAGGCTCTTTTCTTGCAACCAGCAAGAAAAGAGCCTATATATTTCTAAGTCATCATGGTTCGGAAATACCACTAGCGATAGCTAGATTCCACAGAGTGCGGGCTAGAAAATTACGAGTAAAGCAGAGAAGAGAGAATTCTGTCGTGATGTACGATGTTTAAGCTGAGCGGCCGGAATTAATTCGAACAACACCACAGACTACTGGTAGCCCCATGATAAATTTGGTAAAAATTCATAGAGAATTAATATCCCTTCACAATGCCAATGAATCATACCAATCGGCAAGTATCTGATCACGAGGTACCCGGATCCATAGATAACAGTATTCCATGTGAGGCCGAACTTGTGCTTTGTAAAGTTGCAAACAATGGGCCGACATGAAATACTGCCACGCTCTATTTTTTAGCACGCCTAGTTTTTTGGAGGCCAATTTGGCCTTACCCTCCAAGTGATCGTGAAACTGAACGATGCTTGATATGTCAACGCCAAAGTAGGAGGTAGCAAGGAGAGTGTTTTCAAAATTAGAAGATGCGACAAAGAGAATCTTTTTAGTGGTAAACGCACAAACTTGTGTTTTCGTGGGATTAAATTGGTTGGTTAACTTGATTTTGTAGATCCCAATCTGAAACATTGTTTAACAAAGTCTCGACTTCAGATACAAGTTTGTTTCGGCTCTCATTGACGTTTTGTCGAGAAATATTGGCGAGGCCAGTGTATAAAGTATCCCCAGTCCTGTCATCCGCATAGCAATAAATGTTATTAATTTGCATCATGACATTAATATATAGAAGAAACAAGGTAGGAGAAAGCACACAGCCTTGTGGAACACTAGCATTCACTAGTTTAGAGTCGGAGCAATTCTTGAGTAGTCTTAATCTATCCAGTCCCTATAAGCTTATTTATGAACATAACTCTTGTAAGATTACTTTGTGTGTACAACACTACCGAGTTCACAAAATGGCAAATTTTCAATAGCCTTTTATATATTTCGATTCCCTATAGACATAGAAAACGTATTTGTTGAAATCTTTGGATCGTTGTGCATAGACAAAATACGCGTTCTTGAAAATTGCTTGTTCATTCGCTTCACGTGTCGTGAAAATACCTCTTTCGTAACGTTTCGTATAACATCCTTTGAATCATTGAACAGAATATTCTCTTTGAACCTGTATAGTGATCCTGTCTGAGAAAAATGGATGAGGTAAATTTCATACTATACTTTTATCAGGTTATAAACGTCGCAACAAATGATTCATAGCGTACTTGAGTCAATGCCTGTAATTTCCCTGTGGGTTTAGTGAACAATATTTTTTAGGATTTTGCGATGTCGTCCATACAGGAATATATTTCAGTTTATTGAGTACTTTTTTGTTTATATTTTAGAAAAAAACCGGGTTTGCTTAATAATTTTTACAAAGTTAAAAGCATAGTTAAATTATTTATTTTTTTTATTTGCGTGGCATGAAATTATGATTACTACAAATTCAGTTTAAATAATGTACAGGATAAAATCAATCCATAAATCAGAATATTTTATTGCATTGATACAAATGTTATATATTACGTTCATAGATACATACATAAAGATCAAGTGTTTATGACGATGTTGCATAAGAAATGTTTATTCATTAAAGGTTACTTTAGTTTTTAGTATATTATTCCTATTAATGTTTACAATGTTTTATCTTATTACAGTCGCAGTCTAGGACGATCCGCCATTAAATGGAACGGCAACCTATGCATGTTTGCGAGAAATCGATGATGAAGATCGCTCAGGATTGTGCTATATGGATCGGGCATATCTATGGTAAAGGTCTATTTTCAGCGATGGATGCTATAACGATGATGATCTTAAACCAGTATTTTATATAATGCTGTTTTAAGATCATCATATTTAACATCATACTTTCGTATAAACCTGAAATCTGAAAAATAAAGTAAGGATAGAAAACATACAAGAAATAAGTTTTATTACGAAAAAGTTTTAAAATTAAATATCTTTTGTCTATTTCGAAACATAACTTATTTAACCCATCACAACTCGCCTCATTATTATAGAACAATAAACGATAATGGCCTCTAGTACGAAGCGAGTTGCTATCAATTAAAATTTGTGGAAATACACATGTTCCTATGTGCCTTTAATAGTAAGTGCCCTTTCATAAAAATACACAAGTTTTGAATAAACAAAATCTTAAAAAAATCTTTAAAATACTTGATGTATGTATAAAAAGTTGAGTTACTCAACTTACATTTAACGTAACATTTAAATAAATTACAACCTTAATGAATAACACTCATTAAGGTTGTTATTTATTTAATTATTTTATTAATTTTACGAAGAAGCGAAATGCCGGTTTCCTTTAAATGCAAGGTTACTTCTCGCAATTTACAGTTTAACTTTTGAAAAATAATTTATTTACATTCTCGTTAAATAATTTACTAACTTTAAACTTTTGATTTATAGTGTATTACTTGCAAAAATCCTTGAATTAAATCTATGAATGATATGTGAAATGTATGAAAATTGTTAATATTGCAATAAATCAATCATAATGGTGGGCACAATGGATGCGAAGGGCTGCTGCCATGTAATCGAAATACCTCTCGCGTTCTGCTGGCTACGGACGAACAACTGCGAGCTCTAGTGATTGATCAATTTGCTTGGACAACCAATCCGCTGCACATTTCTATAATTTCAAATATATATATTTTTTGTATCGCTTGCCGTTAGATAAGTACACACAGTGGGCCTTTACACCGTTAACAATACTGCTGAATTGCCTAACTTAGTTCGCTGGCACAATAGATGCGTCATAAAAAAAAACCGCCATTTTTTTTATGACGCATCTATTATTTTGTTGTAATTGTCATATCCTTACGAAACAAGTTAATCGTTTAAAATGACGCACATTTTGTTATAACTCTAGGCAACGCTGCTTATGTACGCAAATTTTTTTTCAAAAACAAAAATGGATTTATCTGTATTAATCACTAGATACGAGTCCAATTCCGTTTAAAACAAGTATTTGTGCAATATACAAAATATTAATTTTACGAAGAAGCGAAATGCCGGTTTCCTTTAAATGCAAGGTTACTTCTCGCAATTTACAGTTTAACTTTTGAAAAATAATTTATTTACATTCTCGTTAAATAATTTACTAACTTTAAACTTTTGATTTATAGTGTATTACTTGGAAAAATCCTTGAATTAAATCTATGAATGATATGTGAAATGTATGTAAATTGTTAATATTGCAATAAATCAATCATAATGGTGGGCACAATGGATGCGAAGGACTGCTGCCATGTAATCGAAATACCTCTCGCGTTCTGCTGGCTACGGACGAACAACTGAGAGCTCTAGTGATTGATCAATTTGCTTGGACAACCAATCCGCTGCACATTTCTATAATTTCAAATATATATATTTTTTGTATCGCTTGCCGTTAGATAAGTACACACAGTGGGACCTTTACACCGTTAACAATACTGCTGAATTGCCTATTTTAGTTCACTGGCACAATAGATGCGTCATAAAAAAAAACCACCATTTTTTTTTATGACGCATCTATTATTTTGTTGTTGTAATTGTCATATCCTTACGAAACAAGTTAATCGTTTAAAATGACGCACATTTTGTTATAACTCTAGGCAACGCTGCTTATGTACGCAAATTTTTTTTCAAAAACAAAAATGGATTTATCTGTATTAATCACTAGATACGAGTCCAATTCCGTTTAAAACAAGTATTTGTGCAATATACAAAATATTAATTTGCTTGGATGTGGTTAGGATGTGTTGTGATTGCTAATGCCCCTCACTCTGAATTGAAACTATTCTACATTCTTATCGAAGAGGCGTTGGTCGGATTAAGGAAAGCGAGTGTAACTGCTTTCCTTTATGTTTTACCTAATACGTATGCTACAAGAATATTTCATCCACAATCGATATTTTCTTGCAACAGGTACAAGATATCAAAATTGAGTGAGGGCGTGAATCTTCTCAAGTAGATTTGGATCCAGTAAATTTAAATTATATTTAAATTCTAAACGTTTAATTTCTTTTGTTTCAATTCTTCTAGAAACCTGATTCTTGATTGATTTTAAAAGATTGTATCTTTACGTTGTTACAATATTGTTTCTAAAATAAACTATTTCCGCAAATAACCACTTCGAGAAATGTAATTTAAGCAATAAGTGTGGTCACATTGAATAGAATTAGGATTAAGACCCAAAATCCAAATACAGTCGTTTGTATAAAAGAAATTGGGCCCGACCCAAGATCCGAACAACCAAACGAGACAATATCGGCTCCGTAAAGGGTCACCAATGTAATCACCGAGTCGCGTGACGGAGAAAACTTATTGAATACGAGGACAATAGAGGTAATTGTATCGTCCTTTCATCTTAGAAGAGAAATACCAGATTTGAAATCTTTATTTTGGCAAAAATTTATATATTTTTGAATTTTTTATAAAATTATATAAAATTCAAATAGTAATATAGGTCGCTAGGGTTTTAAAAGTAAACATATTTATTTACCTTATACTTCCTTTAAAGGACATAATGTATACATAATAACATTTTCTGTCAGCCAACTATTTTACTATATCTTATCATGGGCAGCTAAAAACATATCCTCCATACTATTTAAAATACTAGCTGTGTGATAGTTATATAACCTAAAAAGTTCATGGTTTTAAAATTATAATGTAGGAATGAAAAAACTAAGACATTTATGTGTCTGAAGATGTGTGTATGGGAGACGGAATGAGTGCCGCATATACTATATATTAAAATGACCACGCCCGGGCTTTTCTGGGATCAGCATATCATAGCGGACAGGACAATTCTCGCAAAAAAGCTGATGGACTGGGTACAGTTGAGGATAATTTTGGTCAATATAACCATTCCATAGGATCACCTCGTAAAATCCAAAAACAGATAAAAAAAGAAATACCAAGACCTGACACAAAATACTGACGTGACAGGCCGATCAAGGCTCTAATGCAGGCGATGCATAACCGTTTTTGTCATTCACCGGATTCGGTTTCCCTTTCCCCTTTACCCTCGACCGTCAGACTCTGTTGGAATATTCCACTTATTTAATTATTTTATATTTGCCGTAATTAGCGTACTTTCGAGAGAAACGATCCCTATGTGTATACATATTCCAAATCCTTGATAGTGCATTTAAAATCTTCTTCTATTTTAATGCTTATACGGTACATCAGACTAGGGAAGGGACCGACGATTGATTACCTTTATATTTTCGAAAATGTTTAAGGCTATATCCCGCACAGTTGATATAATTTGGTAATAATCGGAAGATATCTCCAAGGAATATGACCGCAAAATCAGGAATATACAATGTTATATATATATATATATATATATATTTATATAACATTGTGTATTCCTGATTTTGATGATGTATATTATTTATTGAGGAAGTATATAAAACATCTAAAAGAAGATCATACAATCCTTTTCTAACAATAAAGTAATATTTGCAATTACACTATCATAAAATAATGCACAGTAGTGGCATCATTTTTTAAAACAGGAAAAAAAATGCAAGATTACATTGTATCTAAAGCAGAATCAAAACAAACATAATGATAGAATAAGGCAAATAAACTAAGGTTAAGCTGTTTGAAGTACTATTTACGACTAACAATTTTAATGTACTCGTACATATGGTTACAAATTATACAAAAAATCTGTAGATCTTATTACTGATGGAGCATTCAATTTTATTACTCAGCTGTGAAAACGTACCGAGAATGAATATGGATGTTATGAGTTATAGGAATTACCATGCAACTGTAAAATTAAACACGATAAGATTCGTAATATTAGGTCCTTAAATGTGAAGTTAGCGTATATATATGAAAAGTAAAAAACTCTATTTTTTATGCAATTATATATTTAATCAATCGAAGTAACGTTATTACACTTTCTCCGTTTAATAGGTAGATCATTGATTCCATTGCATTATGGGAGTGAGAATCAATAAAATCTTTGAAAGTGGTTTGGACAGCCTCATCGGAATTGAATGGTTTTCTTTCCAAGAAATTGACCAAATTCCGAAAACGAGGTATCTGTTGGAGCGAGGTCTGGGAAATGTGGTGGATTCCAAACACAGCTCCTCTAATTTAGCGTCTGACGTGAAGTATGGGACCTAGCGTTGTCATAAAGCAGCAGTTAGCTAGAGCATTTGACCAGTCTCGGTTTTTTAACAGCTAGCTTGTCCATCATGGTTTGCAATTGTTAACAATACAGATCTGCCAGATATTAGGAAGCTATAGTGTATGTAGTGTGTGTGTGGAGCATACACCACACTGGTCCACCAAATACTCACCAATACCTTTTTCTGAGTCAACTTTCGATTGATACAGGCCGGTTCTTCCGGGTTCAATCGCTGTGATGAGCGTTTCCGATCGATTGTTAGATCCATACAGTATCCATTTGTCATCACAAGTAACTATATGATTCATAATTCCATCGTTAATGCGACGGTTGAGTAATGTAACGCATTATTGGTGTGCTTCACTCAATTCATGTGGTACCCAATTCTCAAGCTATTTCGCTTTTTCAATTCTTTCCAAGTAAATTAAAATGGTTTTGTCACTCACACTGAAGCCTGGCGCTACCTCTGAATGTGGTTTGCGATGGATCCGCTTCCACGATCGCCTTTAATTCTTCATTGCCAACTTAGGTCTCCGGCATTCTGCGTCAAAATCTCCAGAAAGAAAACGTACCGTGCTTTCATTTACAGCAGCATCCCAATACACACCATTTCCATATTCCTCAAGCTGTTTCTTTCTTCAGCGATGGTGCCACGGTGGAACTCATATTCGTAAATAGCATAATATTTAAAGTACAATTTTTTAACAGAAGGATGACAAAGAAAACACAAATGGCGCGAAAACAAATGAATCACTAAATTATAAGTACACAAGCCTAAATTTTAAATACATTTGAATTTGGAATTCTAACCAAATGCCAGATTATTTGAGATCAAAGAGGCCAGTTCGACAAAACGCCGATTTCATATATAAGGACCTAATATTTGTTTAATTTATTGTAAATTCGTATATGTAGTATTCATGTTATTATGACAAAACAAATAGAAATGCGACCACATCTTCAACTTTTGGATTGAAGTGGGCTTTGCTCATATAATTTCAAAGTTAGCTCGTAGCTGAAAACAATATAGGCTCGTAAATACGAAAGGCAATTAATTTCGAGGCTCGTCGAACAAAATGAGGAAGGGAGATCCAATATCGTCTGTCGGGCTCCATCGAATGACCGCATCAATGGTTCACTTCAACGCTTCGTTAAATACATTTATATCAAATTGGCTTCCGAGTGAAGCAGATACGCAGTACGGAATCCGTCGCACTTAAATTTTATTATTAATTGAATAAAGAAAAGGACCACTGTATTTTGGTTATGTTCTAATAAAATAAGTAGGAATTAATTATTCCATTGTTTCTTTTTTAACTGGGAGTGAAAAAATAACCTGTGAATGTGTTTCTTGTTTCATGCAAAACCAAAAGTTAGTAAAAGGCTAAGCCACCCATGAGTTTAGAGCATTTATCTTTTAATATCCTCGTACTCACGCTTACCTTGTGTTGATATAGACCTGAGGTAGACCCTCGCCATAATTGTAAACTAGCTGTAGTACAGATTGGTCGGCTTAAACATGGTATGAGTATGCTTTTCAAAACATAAGCCTAAAATTATAGTTTAAAAAGTTTAGAAAAAATCTGGACCTCATTTACCACTATCTAGACCACATTACTTATGAAGAAGCATTCCATTTTATTTCTCAGATGAAATAACGTATCGATACTTATCGAGAATGAATGTTCATCAGCCTCAGGAATGCACCCGTTAAATAAAATATGAAAAAATTGTTTTATTTAATATATTCGTATATGTAGTGTAGTATTCATGTTATTGAAAAATCCCCGAGAACAATCACGAGGGTTTCAATAGCTAGCGAAATAGTTCATTGTATATGAAAATATTTTAAATTAAAAGTACAGTAACGCACTCCCTCCTCTCAACAGAGGGTAATTATTATCGTCCTTATATAGTTAGAAGGCAACTTTAATATGGCAATGTAATATAAAGTAAACAGCCATATAATTCCAGGTTAAGTAATGCAATTTTCTGACATCTGAGAAGTGTGACAAATCTATTCACCATAGAAGACGACTACGCCCAGCAGAGAGAGGATATACGCAACTGAAAACCACGATGCAATAAATTAAAACAATTTAATATAATGATTGATTATAATCTTGGCAATGTCTTCTACCTAACTGCTATAAGTACGCTACTATTAATACGCATACTTTCTGATGATCTCTGCCTTCGCAATAAGTGGAGAGGCATCTTCTTTTGATCATTTCTAACGACACTAACGAATCTAAATGGTGAAATGGATTTTTCTAAAGTCACCACCATATCACAGAATATTATTTAGAATAGAAATTGATTTTAATTTAACTTTAGAAACAAAAGTACTTAGTTTCCGGAAAATCAAGCATGTAACGCGGTCATAATTATAAGCTATAAGAAAGTAAATAATTATAAACGTATCTAATTTTTTTCATTTTATTTGAGTAGTCTTTTAGAGTTTTTATCCGCAAGATTCCACAAAGGATCTTTTTGTGGAAAACTGCCTCGTCTAATCTTATTTTTCCTTTGATTAAATCCCGTTCTCGTCTGGGTTTGAAAGAAAATTGAATTTTCATTATTCAAGAAACGTTGGAGATTTTCAATAGCAGCACTTTTGATAAATGATTATGCGTATATTTGTAAATATGAAGTTGTCTCCGACAACCGCCTACAACACTGGTTAGATGACTATATACCCAGCTAGGGTATAATTCCCAGCCAAATTTTGTATTCATAAAATACCAGATTTTTGGTCTTAGTTTATTAAGACCATTTTTTTTGCCATTTATATTGTAGTACCTTGATTCATCTTTTGTTGTGGAAAAGTGAGTGAGTGAGTTTGTGGTAGTCGAAGTCAGATGACAAAACAATTGATACTTGATTGTATAGTATAAAATATTAATAGCACGATTTATTTATTCATAGACAAAATTGAAGTGCACAACTGCTATTAATATTACTCCGTGACAAACTGCTTAATTTAATCTGATTACCAGCTTTTAAAAAACCTCGACACACTCCTCGCCGACCCCGTGCCTAGTATTTACTAATTATAATCGCGTCCTATAAATATTATCGCGGTTCAGACTAACGAGCCGGCGTAGCTCGGTATCTAAGCGCTGAATTTTAATTCATAATACGTAACTAACCGAGTTGGACCCCTGTGCCCTTATAAGTGCTGATTGACCACGTGCTCGCTATCGTGAGGAAGTCTAAGAAATAAAAAAAATACATCGAAGAGTGATAAAGTGCGCGAGTACGCGCATTTCTGATCAATGATGTCGTGTGCGGTACCGTAAAGAATAAAAACGTAATGATGTTAAACTGCACGTCACTCTGCCTCTTATTAAAACAATGGATGAAGTGATGGTCTGAACCTTAACCTTATACCTATACCTTGGATTATACTAAACAAATATTAAAATGTGAATCAATAAATATTAAATGAATCAATGCTTAGACACATAGATCTTAATATACTCATTATACATACACCAAAAGAGAGAAATCATTAATTATTTTTCGGAAAAATTATACATAAAGTACAACACATATTGAACAGTAAGTTAGTTATATAATATAGTTAGATCTATTAAAGAAATGTTATTGAGATATACAAAAAAAATTATTTATGTTTTGTTTCCTGATGAGTTTTTAAAGTAATAATCAGCTAAATATATTTTTTTAATTTATATAATGAAATTAATAAATTTACTTATCTGAATGTAATTTGAAATAAAAACTTTTTTTCACTGTCATTCTCGACATCCAATTAAATCGTCCAAATATGTTTTCATTGCTTTAAAGATCTCACTATTTTTAATCTTCCTGTTTTCTTATTAAATATCAAAACAAAATCCTTCCTTTTAATAATACAACAGTCTATAGATACGAATGGAATAAAAAAGAAGATTAAAAACTACTCACCCATAGAATCCGTACTATGGAAAAACACTGAAATTCCCAGCACAATTAACTTTAATCGTGTGGGCCACATCACTAAATTATACCAGCCCATTGTCATATAATTATTAAATTAAACATATCGATTGTCCAACTCTTGTTCGACCTTAAACGCTGTGTTTCGGTTCACAAATAACAAAGTATAGAGCGCGACGTTCTCATATCCAGCACGTGGCGGTAAAGGTTCTCTCTGGCGTTCCACTGCAAACTGTTTTATATCAACTTCGCAGGACGGGCAAGGAACGTTTTAACCGCGCATGCGTGTGACGAATTCTTAAAACTTGTATAATGCAATCCTATACACCGATAGCACCAACCGTAGGGTTTTGAATTGAACGCGTTGAAAAGTGGAGAAATTATTGGAACGTAATGGAACTATTGTCATAAAATAAGAAACAATTTTTCATTTCCAACAAGAGGGACAAATGAACGATCAGCTAACCTAACGATGGCGAACTCCACCGGCCAAGGTCCATCTTTATAATTAAAGGAAATTGAATTAAATATTAATTAAAAAATAACAATAACAATTAATTTAATCTTATTAAATAAATTGTTACTAACCTCATAGACTTTGGTGGTACAACTTTAAGACCTGAGTAATAAACAGAGGAGGAGAAAATGTACACAGTTTTATTTCTCATATATATATATATATTTTCGGTTTACAAAATTTGCTATGCTTGAACTATTCCTTGAAAATCAAAAATAGTTTCTGGACGTGATGACTTAATACTAAGATGCCACAGAACAACGCAAGGTTTTGTTAGTGATAGAGCCACGCGGCAGGTTTTTCGCCGCAGTTTGAATGGGTCGGCGCAGAAGGAAGGGACTGACGTGAAATACCAGCATATTGCTGTCACCTTTCATTTTCTGGGTGTAGTGATCCGGTGATCCATTTACTACAAGCGAGACAATACATTTAAGTACAGGAATGACGACGCATTTTAATCTTTGTTGAGGGTGTTAATGTGGTCTGTAGTTCACTGGATGTGTCACAGTTAGATTTATAAAATAAAAGAAAACGACGATAACTGGGATGTATATATTTTTGATCAAGTATATTAAAGGCTACACTGCTGTCTGTTGAATGCTACGGGTATATTTTTTCTCTTATCCTTACCCGCTTTCAGTAAGATCTTGAAAGACAGATAATCTCAAGATATCCGTAAGGCATTGCTTTTAATAATATAGGAAATAAACAAATAAATAGAAATAATAATTCTGCTAACGTCCTATGATAGACGTTTTGTCAATCACCACATATTTTGATTGTTATCAAATAATGTCAAATGCACAAGATATACCGCTATTTAACTGCCGTATGCTGTGAAGGATTGATCCTTCCCTGGACGGGCTGACACATCCGAGTTAAAACATTTTTTTATCCGCAGTGTGCTTCAACTACCTCTTATTATATACAAATATTTAATAATATGATATTATATTTATAAATTAAAAAAAAATATATGTACACATTACTGTTATGTTATAACGAATCATGTACTTCCATGAAAATATTAATATGTAATTTCTATGTAAAGATAAAAGCTTGTAAATCTGCCTCTGTAACCTTTGTATATCGGGCCGCTTTCTTTTCGTTACAAAGACTTATTATAGCAATTTATTTTTGATTGTATTTCAAATTTTCTTTTGAAAGGCAATGCTACCACGATACACGGAATTGTTAGATGTTATGAAAAAGTGAGTCGTATTAAATAAATTATATTTTGCTTATATTTGTAACGTATATAAAAGGAAATGATCATGAATTTCATAAGAGTATTATCAACACTAGTTCCCAAACTATCTTTAGGTTAGTCCTAATACAATCTTAGCGATCAGTAAGGGCTCCGCGGTTAAATTCGCAACTGATTTTATTAAATTTTCCAATATACTACGTCTCTCCTCACCGCTGACTTCCTTTCGACCTATTTGAGATATATATATATATATATATATATATATATATATATATATATATATATATATATATATATATATTGTCATCTATTTATTATTATTTATATTTGTTAAATATTATTTTGTTATGTATGTATCTATATATGATTTGATATTTTTATCTTTATAACCTTTTTTAATTTTATGCCTACCAACATATTCTCTAGAACTTCCAGGGTTGACTGGTAAAGGAATGCCACTGGGCATTAAGTCGGTCCTTGTAAACCTTATTTAAAGAACAAAGAGAACATAAGTAGTTTCTTAGACAGAAGGTATATACATAATCTTTAAACTGATATAAAGTAAAAATAATTTAATATTGATTTAATTTATCAGTTCTATGCTATTGTTAGATCGATGGTAAAACACATATAGCGAACAGATTAAATAAGCGTAACTTTCAATTATATATTTTTCATTTTTACATAATTTTAGTAGAAGCACAAAGCACCCTGATTCCAGATTTGACATAAGCGTGATGGCTCGCCTCGAATGGACAGCGACTTAATAGGTATTCTATTGTTATTCACCGTGCAATAGTGGCAAAATGTTATGTATGATAAATTTAGGGATCTGGAAGCCCTATTACTGGTGACAAAGAATTTCATCTTAATCCTGGGGTGTGACAGCGCATTTGCATATTGAACCGTTGTTAAGGATGAATGTAGATGTCATGGGCCATTTAATACTTACCATCAGGTGAACTGTTTACTCGTTTTTTATCCCTACAATTATAATCATACTTCCTATATCGTTATCAAGTAGTAGTCCAAAGCGTGTTTAGCAACCAACCGCAACCATAAATAAGAAATATGAAGGTAGAATATTTATACGTAAAAATTTAAAAAACTAAATCTACGAATCAGAATACGACCCTCGCTTTTTACAGTGGATTATCACCATGACTACAAAACTTATAACAGCAGCCCAATCTTTCTATTTTGTAATTAAATATTTTTTTGCTTTTTATAATTAATCGAAATAACGGTAAAAAAATCCCATACCTGTTATTCATTTATTAAAACAAACTGTAATTCATTTTGTAGCAATGCGAGTGAAATCACTGTCATTAGCCAAACATACAGTCGTTTCAGAAATTAATTATGCTGTATTTGTATCTGATTTTACTTCGCCAATTATTGGCTTACGGTGATGTGTAAAATTATTTTATAATTTCCACAGCCAATTTTATATAGGTCAACAGCACACGAAAAATTTGTTCATCTAAACAGAGAATAATATTTCTTAATTATTAGTTTTACCAAATAAAAACTTGAGAATTTTTAACATTAAAATAGCAGAGAAATTTTACTCGAAAACAAAATTAATTCACAAGAAAATAAAATGCTTAATGAAAATCTTTTCACGCTTTTATTCTGATCTGAATAGAATGAAAAATAAAATACTTGAACAGAGGAACGCTTATTAGATTTAAAAATTATGGCCGTACACCGGGCATAAAGGTTAGTGTTTGATTTTTTGGTCGTAAGAATCCAAATAACCTTTTTACTACAAGCAAGGTTCGAAAGCTTGGTTGCTTAATCGGTAGTTTGGTATCCTAGCTTATTATGGCTTAATTAAGCAGTCATCATTTCTACATAAATATATATAAGCACTTCTTGCCGTCCGTGTTTCAGAAATTAAATTAAATTATGTTACACAGATTTCATGAAATTTTCATTCCCCATAAGCCAGTATACCGGTTGTGACTAAGGTATTTACAGATTTTAGTTGTTGTTGAAACAAACCTACGCTTCGCTAGAATATAGGAAACAATACGAAGTTATGTAAGTACACAGACACCGATCATGATTTTTACGACGAACGCTATTTTACGACTTTACTGTAAATGATGTATTTCCATTAGGCCCTTTTTTTATTTTAAAATTTGGGCTATATTAGGTGTACGGCTATGTTCAATCACAAGCGTACAACTAATATAAAGATGAACATGTGATATGTACTGTTTTCTCCCCGCTACTATTAATGTTTGCGTTTGCGCTTTATAGACAGTAATCGTAAAACTGAGATTGAGAGGAAACTGCAGCCTTTTGAATTGGAGCGGAAGGTCTGTGAAGTTTATAGATGTCCTTAGGATGATAAGTTTTCACCCTTTCCTTTTAGAATAGTGGCACCAATTATTTTCACCTATTGTGAGTGACTTTAACCGCGGCCATTACATAATCATTCTCTATGTTTTGCCGAATGACAGCAGCGCATCATTTTTATTGGAGTATAATTATATAGAGAATTCAGGAACTGTGTAGGATTCATATCTTTATATTATTATATATTATTCATATCGTTCTATTGTGCATGATCGGAATTTTTGGTGAAATAGTGCTCTTAAACATAACTGGTTATCATTCTGTTATTTAGAATATCTAGATATTCATCTGAAATTGAAATGAATGAGTTCGTACTACTAGGCAAATCACAAATATATCCTTAAACGTATATATTTACAATATCTTACAAATATATTCACAAGTGAATTAAATACTGCGATAAAAAAATATTTCACAGGTAACCGCTTCAAAGTATATTAACAGAATAATTATAACAAGAATTAGTAACGACTATACGGATAAAGACGCATTCATTTTATATTTTCTTGTGTCTTATTACGATATCGTAATTGTTATTTAATATTTGTTATGCAAAGGATAAGAAATAGTTACCTATATATGTCTGTAATGGTACTTATTATAACTAACTATTTGATAAATAACTATTTCGTCACTACTATGCACTCCAGAGCGGCCTATTGAAAGTGAAAAAAAGAAAACTTCGTTAAATGTGTATTTGGTTCCACTTTGGTGTATACTTGGAATATGTAATAAACGATTTTCGTGTTTATGTATTTAAGTAATATGAATCATTCTAAATGACAAGTTATAAACTTGGTAGCTCTAAAATATTAAATAAATTAGATCACCACTACCAATCATGTTTAATGCTAAACTAAACTATGGTATAATAATCTCTTCCTTAGGTTTATATTTTGATACAGCTATCAAAATATAAAATATAAAAAGAGCATTATCAGCATTAACACGGAACTTTTAAGATTTAACTTGCTAAGCTGGAGATAATAAGACATGTTTTCTTTCAATCAATAGTAAACAACTGCTAGTCCATTATTTTTTCCTACCGATTATTCAACTCCGTTATACGTCTCTCGTAATACATGGAACATTCCCGTGATTATCTCCGTTCTTTGAAACAATCTCAAGTTTCTTGCTTGGCTTTGCCATATTAGTTACATATCTCAACTACGCCATCCGGTCATCAAACCCAACAATTTCTTTATCATAAAATCCCTTTCGGCACCTAAAAAGCTTTAAACAAGTTTTATTTTAAAAATCTGTGAACTCTTTTAAATTCGATGCAAGTTTGAAATAATGCTGTTTTATAAAAATTATGTTATATTATATAATAATAATAAAGGTTTATTGCCACTAATAAAAAAACAATGTACATAAATCCATTAAAAAAAACAAAGAAAGACCTTATGTCTAACGCAAATATTAATCGCACAAAGAGATGCAATAAACGATGGTAGCAAAAGTTAGTAGACTTATACAATAGTATGATTGTCATCCAGTGCTGATTTTCAGTTTGCCTCATTCTCAGTCACACGCCCCTTCAGAAGGAGCGTGAATATAAAATGCATAATGGAAAAATCATATAAAAACATGTGTGGATATAAAACAGAAACTATATATATATATATATATACTAAAACTGTGTATACATGTACAATAATTATTAATAGTATATAAATATTCTATACCATAACTATGAAAACTTTACATTATATTTATATTAAATTTTATATTATATTATATTATATATTTAGCAGGTTCTATTCATCTCGATATGACATTGATATAATTACGGATATATTATTAATATTTATATATATTTTTTTTTTCACCACCTCCGCTCACTCTTTCCTTACTTCACACGTAAATATACGAGTCTCTTTGCTTAGCCCATGATTGACTGGGAAAAAATGCCTTTAGGACGCCATATGTTACTGCTATATGTACTGTAAGTTTAATGAAATATAAAGAGAAATATTTTACAGCAAATTTAATAATTAAATGATAATTGATGAATGATTGAGGATGATTCATATTAGTTTTTTATTATGTAACTATTTCTTACACATTTATATTTTAACTTTGGTGGCGTAGAAACCGTTACAACTTGGTGAAAAATCAATTTTAATGCAGATCATGTGGGATGATCGAGTAGGAACTTTGCCTTAGCAACTTTAGTCTTTATCAATAAAGTTAGAACCAATTACTATTGTTGACTCAACGCCCCTTATTTCTTTTAGCACCAATCTGTAATTAGTGAAGCGTAAGCTTCACCGTTGACGTAATCTTCGTAGCCTCGTTATGTGCATGGATTATTGCCTTATATTTTAATACAGAAACAACGACCCATGTAAGTGATGTGAATAGTTGACAGATGAAAATTGCTTAGGTTCGTGATGTGTGATAGATAGATGACGGAGGCTAAGGTTCAACAGTATGATAATAATATTAGCTTATTAAATATAGCTTCAAAATGAGTGCGCCAGTTCCCCGATGGCAGGACAATGCTTTGACAAAATACCATCTTCAAATGAGGTGAATGTTAGAAACAAAAGTATATGATATCTCGAAGGGTGACAACGTTTCTGCATATTGAATCTTTCTTGAAGGATGGATGTCACCTACATGATATAGCTATTGCTTACCATTGTGTTAATATGTATGAAGAAGATACTAAAACAGGGCTTTTGTTCAGTGGTAAATGAATACATAGTAAACAGACGCAATTCTCATAATGTTTCCCACCTCGGGTGATGTTCTATTCGAATCCGTTGTCGGTAAATTACTTCCATAACATTTAACATTTTTGGATAAGCACGCTGCAAACGGTTGAATACTGATACGAAAAGAGTAGAAAATAAAATAACTTCATTTAAATTACAAAGTCGAATACATGACCTGTAATATATTTGTTTTAAAAGCGTAAAATATTAAGAAAAAACATGATTCCGCTAAAGGACGGGCCATTGCCCTTCTTAATGATATCTTAGTCGATATTGGAACTTTAAAAGAATTTTGTATAATTTCTCATAGTAATTAATTGATTCTATCGCGCTTACAAGTTAGACTATTAATTAAGTATAAAGATAAAAAGGCTCGACTAGGGAAGTTTATCTCCTTCTCCTTCTTTTTGACCCAATTACAGTTAGCAAAGCATGTCATCACTGAGATGCTCCTCAAAGGGGGCCTATACATTTTCAATTTCTCAGAATGTATTTAATAACTCCTTATATATATATATATATATATACTAGTAATAAAAAAAATGCATTTTCATTGGTAACAGAACTTACGGCCGGACTAGGTATATTATAATAAGCTCTTAATATTATATATAAAAAAAACATTTTATAGTTCTGAAAGTTACAGTTACAAATCACACATATAAAACTTATAAAATGATTAATCTGATATGCTTTAACTGTTGACATAAAACAGGCGATCGCTTTTCGTATTATACGTTTGGCAGGTAAGTATAAAATAAACATGAAGTTAAATATTTTTCTTCAGCCTTTGACTTAATTTAAAATGAAGTAATGAGATGCTTAAATGATAAAATAAAAGTTCATAACTGAAAACTGCCGGCGGCGCCCATGTCAAATGCTGCCAAAACCCATTAGACTGAATGAGGGACTCAATTAACTTGTCTGTTCGCGCAGCACGAGTGGATTACTTTTAATTTACATTCAAATATTATAGATTTAATTTGTTTTAATCTTTATTATTATGACAAGTGCTACGTTTTCTGTCTTTCTCTTTGTGTGTCATATTAAACTAACTTATTGTTATTTATTATGATGGGTGCCATATTGCACTCGGTATCGGTAGATTTAATTTTTGGATCAGTGGAATTAGCTTCGTATTTAGTCGACATGTAGCAATCATTTATGAAAGCTTATGTTCAGGAGTGACCTAACAATGGGGACCGAGATTTTAATAAGTTAATATTTATTGTTATAGCAGGGAGTCGTCCGCGATTCTACAAAGTGTATATCTGTGTTTTTATTATTAAAAATATTAGTAATCATATTTGTATATATACGATATTTATATCGTTCCAGACAATAGTCGAATGGTTAGTCCGAATCTACGTTAAGTTAGGCAGACAGTACCTTAAACCACTAGGCAACTGGCGCTTAAGTTAACAATTTTATTTATTAATGGAAAAAAAAGTTTTGTAATAATAGTTTGAAAGCTTTTTAACTTATTTGTTATTGTAAGTATACTTAACAACCATATACTATTTCTAAGAGAATTATTAAAAAAATTAAAGATTTGTAAAAATAGTTCACATTTTTATTTCACGTATGAATGTTTATTTACATTAGTTAATCAGTACCACGACTCGACACAATACTTTAGGTATTTTAATTTAATATCAAACATCTTATACAAAAATTTTACGTCTTAATTTTTATTTTTAATATTACAAGTTTATAGATCACACCAAATAGTTTAATAATCAGTTTTACAATAACATTATAGTGTAAAAAAATTATCAGTGATAATATTATTAGAATTATTTTTAAAATATTTGTTATGAGATGCTTCAAGTTCACGCTAAATTAAGATATGCATGAATTAAAACAATTTTGAATATAGTATAATGATATTACTCATACACAGAAACACAACGTCGTTCATTCCTAAGATAATAAGAGATTCATGCCTTTGTAAGCAATCAATATTATATGATATTGTGTAGGATTACGACCAATACCAAGAGAAACAATAAAAATATTACACACGTTCGGAAAAAACAATCATAATAAACATAAGAGAATACAAAGATATCAAATAAATTAAAACTATAATGTATTTAACATGAAATACGAAATATGTTCACCATCTCAGTTCATAATATCATCATCATATCATACTGGAAACTCAAACAGAATACCAGCAATCATAATATCATATATTCTTAATAACTATTTTGAATATTAATAATATTAATAATTATCGTATTAATAATAATATACAAAATAGTTAAGTTATAAAAAACAATATTTAACTTGTAATATTTTACAATACAATATTAAATATACAATGTAGAAATGGTCTTAGTATGTTAGTTACTAAATCAAATATTCAGATTATCAAATACTTATCATTAGTAGAAATAATTGGTAATATAGGCATCTATAGTCCTATTTTCATCTTATTACGATTCTTCATGTTCTTTCTAAGGCTCCTAACGGGCAGGTATTTTCTTTGTGACTGGTACAATTCAATTTAGTTTATATATAACTTTATCTATTATGTGTACGAAAATAATAAATAAATAGAAAGCAGTTTATATAGTATATATTATTTACCTATATAGTATGTCAATAAATATTACTCAATTGGGATTTTATGTTAATATTTAAATATTTATAAAAACATAAAGTTAAAAATTACTTCATATTCATATTTTCACTTCATAGTCATATTTTATCAAAGCTACCTATTCTTAAGTCTAAGTTAATAAATGAAAACTTTGAAATTCATGAGCGTAAGCTGCGATAAACTGCTTTATGAAGCGACGTAATCGGTTATCAATAACGGCTTCCGTTGAGTAAATCTGATCCTCGTGGAATATTCTATTAATAATAACAATATTATGTACATACTACATACTACATTATTATTATGTATAGATGGTGGCACAAATTAATTGACATACACTTTGTTAGTGAGATTTGTGTCCTGGGGTATCCATAGATTGCTATATAGTAATAATAAGGTCATGCACATGATATTACACGGTTTAAAAGCAATTTCTGGATTAAAGGACAAATGGATTTTTTTAAATTGTATCGTTACATATATCACCTTCATGGTGATGAAATAAATATCATAGGAAATTTCTGTCAACCAGAAATTTCATTACAATATTTATTCCATCTCTGTACAGGGGAACGAAACGCTGGCTTATGACGAAAACAAGGAAGCTTTTTTGATAGGCTCTTGTTAGAGTCGTTGAGTTGGATGCAAAATAAAATACGAGATTTCCGCAGAGCTCAGTGCATAAACCACTTCTCTTCCTAGACATTCACCAGACGAGTGGCAGTGGAATCCCTTAATTTTGCTAAGAACGTGTGCTCCAGTGTAAGCACTGGTTCCTACGTATTTTGTCCGATACTCTTACTCCTTGGTCTACCCAATCCCTAATTAATGTGATGTGGAATAAAATAGCCCATTAAGATCCCTTGAGGTACCTAGAGCAGCATGAGTTGACTAGTGGCATCCAGTGCGGTTTCGATCGGGGTAGCTCAGCTGGCGGTGTTCTAATCGACACACGGTGAGGCCTTGCGGTTAGATTTGTAGCCAAGGTCTTCGATCGGGATTTAAGCCAAAAAAAAATGTCTGTAACGAAGTTTGCTTCCTGTGTATGAGCTTCTTGAGAAATTATGCACAATATTCATAAACAGTGACATCGAGTTATATTTTTAACAAAACAAAGACTAAAATCAAAGAAGGTTCTCAATTCGGCTGCTTATAATTTGAATATGATGTAAATTAACAAAATAAAAATTGTAAATTGCTTAGAATTTCTATCAACGGACCGCTTTTTTTACAAACTAAACGCACTGTACACACATACTAATGCATATGTATCTGCTAACATTTACTGAATTGACGTTTTTCACATCGTCGGGTTTTCCTTGACATCTACGCAGTTCCAACTGCGTATTGCTGTATTTATAGCTTTAATAGTATTTTTTACACATTTACGGATAAAATATTTTTGTAATTTCATTATATATATATAAATAAACAGTAAGAAGAAAATGCAAAAATTTGAGGGCGTGTGAGTAGCAAGAGTTCATATTTAAAGTTTCCTGGTTTTTGGTATTATTATTATAGTAAATATTTCAGTGGCGTTAATACATTGTTGATCTTTTATATCCACGACTAATCTATTACCAGTTCGATAAAAAAATTACCGAAAACCTCAAGTGAATTGAAGTAAAGTGAATTCTTGATTGAAAAAAAGCCTCTTTATCAATTATTGGCTCTCTGTTCTGCTAAAACATAGAATGTTATATTTATGTTTATTGTTAAGTTTGCTTCATATTAAAATAACATTTATTTTGAAAATGTTTATACCATTAAAAGACTCATTATAATTAAATTTTATTATATTGGTTAGTAATTATTAGTATAAAAAAGTGTTATCAGTGGTAGAATCACTTTGAAGCTATTATATAGCCACAACATGAATTTTCCGGCTCGACACCCGGTCGACTTCGCTCCCCACGAAATACTAGCGTGAAATATCACCAAAACTCTGCTGAGTTTCGTATGGTGAGTGTGGAGATCCCTAGCTCGAATGACAGGTAAAGGGGAATTACATCTCAATTCTCAGGGATGACAACGAACGTAAAAAACATTAGCAATGGTTTTAACATTACTAATATTCCGGTTAACCACTCCAACTAAGCTGCAAATGCTTGAGCTAGGCGATGGGTCACCACAACTGACCGTGATCTGGTGGATCAGTGAACGGGCGTTTGTGAGTGAATTCACGGTACACGAAATAAAACATGATGTACAATGAAACAAAAAAAATGCCAATGAAGTTGTTCATTGTAATTTTAAGTGCTAATTAAGACACAGGAAAAGATCGTGAAACATGATAAATGTTGAATAAACATTTTACTGTGATGAAATTTACTTTTAACTTTTGAAACTTCGCAGTCACACTTGAAGGTTTAGAGTTAAAATGACTTTCCGCTCTGCACTGTAGTTTATACTCGGCATTCTTAACAATTTTATTCAGTGCATAACTTTTTAGTTTTAAAACACTGAATACATTTCGTGTCTCGAAAGGTTACTTAGATGAAAAGTTCTAAATTTTTGTAGTGCTTGAAGGTAATTTGTATACATTTAATTAATTATATGTTTCTTTATATAATAATTTAAACTTCGGATTCATTCGGATCAATTAAATATATTAATTTGTCAATATTATTTCGCAATCGCAAAAATTTAAACTACCAGAAAAAGCACTTATAATCTTTAAGTGCTTTTTGTGGTCTGGCACATTACAAAATTAAAAATTAACAATTTTACAGACCTAAATACGAGTGATTATTTACTCTTATTTACTGGGCTGGTAAAAATGGGGAAAATTTTCTAGTAAAGTTTACTAATATTATTTTTAATTATTACTAATAAATTTACATTACATTACACAATATTATTATCTTTTGCTAAGTAATACTTGACGCTTTTAATAATTTACATACATATATCATAACGTCAAACTCGGGACCACATGAAACTATACACGAAGTCAGATTTTTTCCTTCCACTGTCAGTTTTTTTAATAATGATTTTCAATTTAACAACATAATGTGTGTCTACTTTAATACGGTCTAAATACACAGTACTATTTAGGTTAGAGTCATACTCGTGCATCTAACTAATATTTTGTGATTCTCACTTATCTCGGATGATAGCCTACACACCTAAAATCAGCCAGGTAGTCCATACCAGTGGTTCGTCATGTATCGTGTCTGTTGATATGCAGAGTTCTACAATAGTTATCGGTAATAATATTTAAAAATAACTTACTCTAAGGTTAAAAGAAAATAGTAGAGGTACAGTAAAATGAAAATTGAACTCAAAAAAATTACTAAATTTTATATAAAACCCATCGTGCTTTACAACATATAATTCGAACATACCAAGGATACTTAATTAAATGTTTTGCAATAAATTTAGGAACAGACTGTTACACAAATTTCCCAGCATGTAATTGGAAATAGATTGAGCCATTTACAAGAAAATACTGCTTATTAACTGCTCAGTATATTTTAATTACGTATCTATTAAATGTAACGTTTCGTTTTGGAAACAAATTTAAACTTACGATTATGGTTTAAAGTATAAATAAGTTTAAAATTTAAGTTTACGTTACGTTCTACATCGGAAAATACACAATGATATTGTCATGAACATTGCTTAAATAAGACTTTTGCCTGTAAAATCTTTATAGCAGCCTTTTTATGAAATTCGAAGAAATAAAATGCCTTGGAACCAGTAGAAAAAACCTCTGCTTTCTTTTACTAATTGATAAAACATAGCAGCCCAAAAAAACTATTCTTCGTTGGAATCGAGCGAAATCTTTATATACGAATATCTTAGGGCCATTGGTGACCGTTAGGTTAGTCCATTTACAATCTTCATTTACATTAATAGTACTATTAATGACTACTAAAACTATGAAACACCTGACCACATTCATTACTTATGTCTCTGAGAGGCAAAGTGGTCAGTTTCTACTAAGTATAAAAATTACCTAATACTAAACAACCCAAATAATTTTTAAAAGTCTAAATATCCATATATTTATCTTGTTAGACATCTGTGTTTATACGTTGAATTGTTTCGAGATGTTACATCTATTGCGGTTATGTACCTTGCGTACACAAATGGTCAGTTTCCAGGTACACGTGTTCTATTAAGTATAAATAACTGCCAATATATACTGCATCAAATGGCTTTAAGCCAGTCGTGACCAACTATAACAAAACACATTATTGGTAAAAGCGTTTATAATAAATGTAATCTATATCTATATAATTTACCTATATATAGCATTTATAATTATAATCATTAAAGACATTAAGGAGATTCATATTATTAACTATGAAATTCAGTTAGAGCAAAGTATTTTTTTAAATGATATGAAATATATTCATAAAAAATGTTAATTAATTTTGAATAAACGATTTTAATAATTTAAAAATTGCTTAACTTGCTGACCAAAGATTATATGAATATGTATAAACTTCACATTGGTTCAAACTTTGATTTGAGATGAGACGTAAAGATGAACACTGGAAATTGTGTTTTAAAATAAATTATGATATTAACTTTAGCCCATACAGAGCCGACGGTAAATAGTTTGTTGAGATTCATTCTCTTAATTTGACTATTATAATGATAATAGTTTCTTCGAATGAGGAAATTTATTAGCTATTCTAAATTATTTTATATTCACTTTCGTGAGGATTACGGTCCTGGTAGCATCTTTTAGATAGTTTTAAAGAGCTGAAAGGATTTTTCTTATATTTTAAGGCCTCGAGAAGCATTAACGTCCACCATTGACTATCACGATCAGAATGATTGAACAGTCCAAATTATATTCTTTTTCAGAGACTTATTTTTTATTAAAGATCAGCTTAGAGGTTTACGATTTACAAGCCCGGAAGCAACGGTGAATGCGTTTTACGACTGAAGACTGAATTGAACTGAAGAAGTCCCTACTAAAGACTATATCCATTGCTTCAAGGGTTCCAAAGAATGGAAATATGTGGAAATGGTTAGAGAATATACTTCGAAAAACTATAAATAAATATAATTATGTTAAATATAATATCTGGTCTTATTTATAAAATACCATAAACTTTCAGTATAACCTAAGTATTCCTGTTAATTTATGAAAATATTATATAAAAAGTATGTCATCTTACATCTATAAGTCGGAATTCCACTACGATTGTAGTCGAACCTTCGTTTCGGTTAGGGTGGTACACCACAATATGAAAAAACTAATTAGTACTAGTGTTGCTGGCCTATTCATGCAATTTAAAAAGCAATATTGATATTTTTAATGATGTAGAGAGAATTTTAAAGAATAAAGTGTTTCGCTATTTAATAGTTTAAACGTTTTTAGTATTCACCATTCCTAACTTGTTAAATTGTGTCTTATTTTTATTGACAACTTTAATTAAAATATCAATGTACTTAATGTAATGTTTCTTGGACACAAAGATTTTAAGATACTTATCTTGTCTACAGTTGTATACAGTTACCTGTTTAGGAAAATGGTTAAGATTTAGTAAATATAAACTAAATGCAAAATGATATGGTGTATCTTACTTAATTCTTCTTAAAAAATTCTTAAAATAAATAACCTTTCTACTTAAGTATATAAACTAGTATTACATGAATAAAATCATTAAAACACAAATAATTTGATAAAACAATCTTATGCATCATAAATTATAATAACATTCTCTACACACAACACGTTAAGGAATGTTTAAAACATAGTTGTGGTAAATTGTAACAATAAATTTAGCAACAGGCCGCTACACATATTTTATGCCAAGTACTTTAAAATAGATTGTATCAAACATAAAAAGATAATTTAAAATTGAAAATGAATACGTTGCAGATTATCAATACAATAATAAATCTATAGCACTAAACAATAAATTGCGTAAAATGTTTTATGTTTTTCATTCAATCTTTTATTGTTTTTATCGTTTCAAAATCAAAAACGACATTGAATAAATAATTGCCTGTTTGAACACGAATCACTCACAGATTTACATACATTTTTATGGAAGTAACATCATAACTTCAAACTCTACCAAGTGACCACAAAAACGACTCAATATAGATAGAACATAAATAAACAATATAAAAAACTTATATATGAAAACTGAGCAACAAATTCGACTCAATCAATATATTTTATTTACGGGAGGTATTTATTAGGAAACCCGCAATTAAATACCAATTATTCGGATACACCTTTAAAGGGGAAATGAAACTGATTTGAAACATTGAAAATGATTTTATATTTTTCCCAATTTCCCATTATATTATATTACAAAAAAGTTACAAAAGCCCCCTTACTCATTCGTAAACGAAATCGAATGAAAAGCAGATCAAGTTACCGCGTTCCTGTAACAACAGCTGAATATGATTCAGGCTGCTATCTCAAGAAGTTGCTGAAGCTCCATGAGTGGCAAATCCATTCCTCCCTTCGAAGGAGGAATGAATTTGGTAGGCAGCGTCTACTCATCAGAAAGAGACAACCGTTACATTGTTAGCACTGCTCTTTTAAATCGACGTTTTATAGGCATTGTAATCCAACAGTAGCGTAGACGGACTAGAGATGTGGCTGTTAGAGATTTGACAATCAGAAAAAGGCCATTCTACAAGCCCATATAGTCCCCTATGCCGAGTTAGCCGGTAAAAACTTCATCCTGGTGCACAACGATGCTCGACCACATGCTGCAACCGGCGTTCGTAAATTTTTGCAGGAGGCTTGTATACACAACGCGAACGAGGTCGATGAAGAATTGATTACGAGTGGTGATCAAGGCTAGAGGGGTAACACTAAGTACTGACCGAGAAATAAGGTTTATTTTTAAAAAAAATGTATAATTTCACTTCATCTCAGCGGCAATGAAAACTTGTGAAACTCGAATTTACAAACGCTTGTCTAAAACATTGTAAGACTACCATGTAAATTGGAAAAAATAACGTGCTATTTATCAATGTAAAACTAAAATACATGGCTTTAAAATGTAATATTGTATACTATAAATGTAATAATTAGAATAAATACTCTACGCTGACTTAGTCTTGCATTACTTGAGTCGCTTTTTTTTCTTGCAAGTGAATTTTATATTGAACTTTTAATTACTGACTTGAATTATATTAATTTAATGGCACTTTGTGTTTGCTTTTTTGTTACTAGAAAATAAAGTTTACCCCGATAACTACATCCATCCTCAAAAACATTCTACATGCGATGCGTCATTTTTAAAATATTCCCTCGTCTTTATATTTTTTTTTTTTTTTCAATTCATGTTTGCGGATGTATTTTTTTTCTACTTACTCATCATTTACGAGCAGAATTTATATTATCTATGTCCTAATATCTAGTTTAGCTGAGAGTATTTGAAATATTATTCATACAAACATTGTAAGACGCCGAAAGGCAAGACCCGTAATATTATTTACCATTTGGGTAAATTTCCCAAAAGCATTCAGAATACTTGTTTCAATCCAATTTTATTTTGATTGTGAACGTAAGTGTTATAACATTCTAAAATAATAAAAAGGAAAGCTATGGGTTCTGTAAAATAAATTCGTGTTTTAATCATAACGATAACGAAAGTAAATATTTTACAATGTAGTCACATTTATTTATACACAGATTTTAACGAATATATTTCTGGGATACATATGTTACATTATGCTATTAAAGAATGTATTTAAATATCTTAGCATCGAGGTCATTGTACTGTGAATGGTTGCACTAAGCTCTATAGAGGTCGTGACAAAATGCCAATATATCGAGTTGCCAAATTGCTGCCACTTAGCTTCAAATGTAAACTGCTTGTACTTAGTCCCCTTTATTAACAATAAATTACTTTAGTAAATTGTATAAATCTTACCAAAGGTAATTATTGTTAATAATTTAAACAAAGAAAGTTATATCAAGAAATTAGCTCGCGAATCAAAATATAACCTAGCACTGTTTTGATTGGTATACAAATAATCTACTCAACTAAAGATATAGATATAGATTTAGATGATAAGGCATTCCACCTTCAATAATAAATAGTACATTTTATAGAGTTAAGCTATCAAGGACATGAAAATATTGAGATTCGACAAGTTTCTTCTATATTTAAATGCTAATGGAATTCGGTGGCTCTTTATGGTCACCATTGCCGTAGTTGGTTACCTAAACCAACTTAAATGTTTTATGATATCACATGCTTTTAAACAAAGCTATTGATTAGTGATTTAAATGTTATATTGATGTAGTGAGAATGGAAAACTATTACGAAAAGAATCAATTTTGCTGTGGAATTCTTAAAAGGACTTACAGTGTATATTAGTATATTTCAACTGTGTAGTTTTTTCTTTTATGTAATTCTGTATTTTATGTAAGTCTTTTCTGTAAAGATTCGTTATAATTCCATCAGAATTGACTCACAAACAGAAAGTCTGTGGGTAGCGCATCATTTAGAAGCAAAACTTGAGACAAAGAAGTGGGTGGTTTACCAAGCGTTTTAACATTGTCACCCCTTAAGTAGTAAGTTGAATAGCCTCGTTACCAGTGCTTTACAAGTATATATTAAACAATCTAATACGGCTAATTGTAAAGAAGTAAAATCAACACAGGTATCAGGCATTTAGATTAAACAGAACTATTATATGCATAGAATATAGCATACTATCGAACACGAATGCAAACCTGTTCATAGACTCCTAAGTGAGCCAGTAGTGATGCAGTCCGTCGAGTCCCGGGCTTTTCCAGTTAGAGCTTGACGGCTACGACATCGGCCGTTATCACAACGGGGTTCATGGTTGCCACATCTCGCATGCACTCGTCACAGCTTCCGTGACTCACACTGAGCTACGGGCTCTGGCCATAAACTGCACCAGAATGCGAAACGTGTCGAGTTGGTTCGGTGCTTCGCCCGTTCTACGACCATCCAGTCGCTCCAGCAACTTATAGAACCTTTTCTGGTCACACTGGAAAGGGCGGTTCTAGTTAAACCATGTCGTTCTCTCAGTATGTCACGAAATGTGACATACTGAGAGAATGATTCCCCAAGCAGCGATTCTTTACTTCAGGTCTTTTTTAGTTGCGCTCCGTCAATTTTTAAGAAATATCGTAAGTATATCCCAGTCTTACTTTCGATCCTCAATCATTTTTGCCCACTCCAGAAGAGTGCTACGTTGCCCCTGAGATTTTCCAGATGTAGAGAGTTTAGCACCAACTAAACGGCAAATATCTGTTTGCAGAGGCATGGCACTAACACCTCTTGGCTGCTTGTTATGGCATAACAGTTTTGTCACATAAACTATGACACCAGTGGGCGATGGAGTCGTCATTTCCTTGCGCCTATTTATTATTATATTTTTATTATTATAACCTGTAGTTATGTATTCACTTTTTAAATTAACAAGTTAATTTGATTCTTACTTCTTTTGAAGATGCTTAACGGCTTTTTAAGTCAAATTTATTACTGCAATTAGAATAAGGAATGTAGACATTTTTTTATGCCCCACGGAAGAAATTGCCCGGTCTCACTTGAATTAAATTTCATATATCATACAGACATCTACATAAGTAGATTGTAATATTTATTATCTTGTACATCGCGAAACCAGTTCTAATGGAAACGGGCCCCATCTGCTGATCTAGTCTATGACTCCACCACTGACCATGACGAGGAAAGGATATGGAAATCGTAAGAGGAAGTAGTGGAAAAGAAATAGCCATGGCACGACAACCCCGACAACGCGACCACCGGAGCCCAAGCCCTCCACAAAACACTACACACCAACACTGCACCATCATAGATCCTCCGCCGACGGCGAGGGCGTTGCATATAAAGTTATTCGCGATACTACCATATATTAGGCCGGTTTACACCAATTAATATATATATAGGAGCGTCTCTGGAGTTTCTTGGGCCACTTCTTTACCAGCGCAAACGCATTCCGGTGGTGACATAAGTGATTGTAAATGTGTGAATAATAATGATATTAATTTAGTAAATCCGTTAGAAGCAACTGATAGAGCTGAGGTTTGGCCCTCTCGGGAACACTTGGAGACATCAGCCACACAGAAAATATTTAAATATTGCCTAATAAAAAAAAAGTTGTTGGTAATAAAGTTGAAGCACTATTATAAATTATTAAATAATAGTAGCGTACATATCAATACCTCACGCACTCCCACCCACTCTCACAGTCACACACACTCTCCGACATAATCACACACATACACTCTCACACACACAAAGAGTGTGCATGGTGTAACGCGAATACTTTTCAATAGTTATATAATACACTACTTTTTCTATGTATATTGTTCATACATTTGCAAAATATAGAAGAGTGGGTCACCTAAAGGTATTTATATATATATATATTACCATATATATATATATTACCATATATATATATATATATATTACCATATATATATATATATATACCTATAGATGTATGATATACTTACTTAAAAGGATATCGCACTTATGTTAATGTATATTTACAAACAAAATGAACAAGTTTTACCTTATTTAAGGTTCGCGATATCAGGAACTGTTGATATGAAACATGGTGAATACGTACTCCAGTTTAGGGAAAGCTTAAGTCCACTCAATCACCCATTTCATCACTTGTATACCAGGATTGAAAATAGAATATAAATTGAAAATAGTGAACGGTGACATAGAAAATGAGACAGAACTTTAATTTACAGGATTTTTTTTATATATACGAACTGTTACGGTACAATAATTTATGTACTGACGATTGAATACAGCAATATATGCTGAAACATATCTAAAAACGAAATGGAGTGCTTAATTTAATAAAGTAATACTATATTGACAACGTGTCATCAAAAAATATCTAAGTGTGTTAGGTATTTCGATACAGAAGTACGTAAAAGGACTTTTCTTTCCGTATCGCGAAGCCCTCAGAGATTTCCGTCGTAAAGTTTTCCTGAAACCGACTAACAAGGGTGTTTCAGGGTTTCTATTCGAGGCAAATATACAGCTTATATATATAATATATATAATATATATATATATATATATATATATATATATATATATATTACCATATATATATATATAACCATTTTTACCTTTCATTTTAATTTTGTAGTAAGGAATGTCCTGTATTTTTATATTATTAATTGTATAGCGTAAAAACTTGTTTTCTGTGCATGTGGTGTTCGCCTGTAATTGTGCGTCACATATGTAGTAATTGTGATAATGTAAACATATTTTTAATAAATAGGGTTTTATGTGAACGTACGTAAGTCAACATGTTTATAAGAAGAAAAAAAAGGTGATAAACAAGCATTCGAACTCAGTGTTTATCTGACGATAAATGATAACTGCTGGCCATCAAATCTGCACTCATCCTCAACTAAGATTCAAGATGCACGTGTATTGTCGCTCTTGAGAATTAAGACGGAATGCGTCATTACCTATAATTGGATCGCCGGTCCTTGCACTCATCATATGAAAGACAGAAGCCTTATGCTGGTATTCCTTAACATAAATCAATTTATGTATACTAAGATTCAGGAGCAGAAAATTCTTGGCTGAAATCTGTAGATCATATTTCTGAGTGAATTTTAATAAAGAACTTTTGATTAAATTATATATGTGAAAATATTTCTTAAACATATAAAAACATGGCCTGGGGTATAAATTATAGCGATATTTAAGCTACATCATTTATTTAATTATTATACATTTATTTAACTCTCGTCGTCATCTGTATAATTGTCTTACCTCTTGACCTTCAGCGATTTATTCTCTCTCATCTCATATTGACTATAAATAAATAAATAAACTTTTATATCTTTTACCTCAACAAGAATCGACATATATACTAAGTGTACATTTATTTTTGAGATAAAATAAATTAAGTAAATTGAATTTCCACATAAAAAGGCACAATATCATAGTCTAACATTTCGGATTTAAGAGTTCGGGAGAAAACAAAAATCTTAGCAATAAAAGTAATAAGAAAAATCTTAGTAAGCGTAAATTAGGATTCAAGATGCACGTGTATTGTCGCGCTTGAGAATTAATACGAAATGTGTCATTACCTATAATTGGATCGCCGGTCCCTGCACTCATCATATGAAAGACAGAAGCCTTTCTGTTATTCAGCTTGCTGGTAATCCTTGAGGGTCCTTCTCGTGTCAACCAACCCTGCTGGTGCTTGCTTCAGGAAGAAACAAGTTCTCCAGTGCTAAATCTCGAGCATTATTCTTAGCTTGTTAATTTTGATCCTTCCATCTCTAGAATGAGTTCCAACACTCTGCATGGAGTTTTTTGTTTCCCTGATTGATCTAGTTTTAATTGTAATTACGAATGATTATGATAGAATTTTATACATAAATATCCACTAAATTTACTGTAAAACATGGCAATTGATTAAGTTAAAAATTAGTTAACTGATATACTTAGCATTTATGCAATTTCTTTACTTTATTTTTTTTTAATGGAATTCTAGCAATACTATTAACATTCCAGATAACCACTCCAAATAAACTTACATGTTCTCGACAATTGTCAAATAGTTGAAAACAACGACGCCATATTTCTTATACTAAGCTATATATATACAAGATGCGAGAGTGGTGTTAAATACTCAAAAATCTATCAAGTTAAATATATGATATTTTTGATATGATATATACGTATATACGATACACACATACACGATAATATTTAACGTCCCCCGATAGACAAGTTGAATATTAAAAAAAAATTTGGCTAGAAACACAATATGAGGCACATTTAATATCATTTATGTTATATATTCTAAGGCGTACCACTAAACTTGACATGTTAATGGTAAGGGAACTCCGATATACAAAAAAATAAAAAACGCAAATACTCCGAACAATAATTAAGTTTTAATGCAGATGAGAGTGTTATATTTTTTTAGCACCAAAGAACTTTATCATACAAAGGAGAAATTATGATACTTCAAACCACAAATAGAAATAAGATGTAATGTTTAACTAATACTCTAGGTTTAATTTCATAAATTTGACGAACTCATTTTCTTTAGCCTATATCAGCCCACCGAAGAACATAAAAGAACCACCATCAATTGTTGTGATTCTTAGGAAATTAGGTCACAATCACAATGAAGACCAAGAAAGCATCGAGCAGAGCGTGCTAGTGCCACAACCAAGCCAGGTTTAATTTTAGCAAATACGGGTAGATTTTCCACCATTAATCTATCGCCAAGTCAATTAGTAAGGTGCATCACTAAGCATTGATGAGATTACTGTTTAGAGATTTGTTGTTACTCTTATATTCTTCGATCCATTAACGTCCAATAATGGTAAATTTATGAATATAAAAATAAGTTGTTTAAAGATTTATTTAGTTTTGATTATTGGCCTTAACGTAAGCAGTTAGTTAATAAACTTCTTTAATGGATTACCATTAGGTTTATTACGTATAGTCGTATAAAATATAATTTGAAAATATGTTGGTATATTCAATCTGTAATATCTATTATAAAATGATATCTATAATTTTATAAAAGGAGTCAGTTCATCAAAAATGGGCCATTTCTGTTATAGTTATATTTATTTGCAATTCACGAAAACATTTCCAAATTTCGCATCCGTCCCATCGGCTATAAAGCAGCTTACGATAATTGAGTAAATGGATATGAAAGCGGCTCAATATCGAAGTTTAATGTACATAATTATTACAAAATACTCCAGCGAGTATTGTTTGTTTAATTAATATGCATAATTAAGTTTAAATCTATCCAACTATATTTCCGTACATTCCCATGAATTTAGCCTACAGATTTAAATAAGAGTTGGCTATTATTTGAATTATTTGAATGTCTTGGTCTATAACAATAGAGCTGATAAAATAGCACATAATTCCTCCTGTTAGCACCTGACGGTAAGTTGTAACTCACCTACATCTATCCTCAATAAAGATTCTTATACTCATGCGTTGTCACCCTTGAGGACTGAGATGGTATGCCTCGTCACCAGTATTTTCTTGTTCTAAAAATCTAACAAACAATTATATAATATAGTAAAAACCAAAGTTAGAAAATTATTATCTCTAACGCTAAATCTTACTTGTCTTCTGAGCTACCTAACATTCTTATGTGTCACACTTAAGAATACGTTATTACTGGACATAAATCAATTTAGGTATAATAAGATCCAGGAGGAGAAAATTCTTGGCTGAAATCTTTAGATCATATTTCTGAGAGAATTTTAATAAAGAACCTTTGATTAAATTATATATATGTGAAAATATTACTTAAACATAAAAATACATGGCCTGGAATATAAATTATAGCGATATTTAAGCTGCTACATCTTACTTTTATTTATTTAACTCTCGTCGTCATCTGTATAATTGTCTTACCTATTGACCTTCAGTGATTTATTCTCTCTCATCTCATATTGACTATAAATAAAAATAATAAACTTTTATGTCTTTTACCTCAACAGGAATCAACATATACCAATGTGTACATTTATTTTTGAGATAAAATAAATTGATTTACCACATAACCGGGCACAACATCACTGTCTAACATTTTGGATTCAGGAGTTTGGGAGAAAACAAAAATCTTAGCAATAAAAGTAATAAGAAAAATCTTAGCAATCATAAATTAAGATGAAAGAAAAGCCAAATCTCGTGAACTCCAGCAAAAAGTAGTAGCATTAATGTTTCAGACATGCTAGATTTAGTGATTGCCAATCCTCTATTTTAGCGTTGGAATTACGAAAAATTCCCATGAGCTGAGAATCTGAGAAAGGTTACGTCCATTAGAGAACATTACGGGTGATGTTCGTTAAGGATCTTTTAAGTCTATCAATCTGTTCAAGAAAATGGAAAAGGGTTTTCTGAAAGAAAATATATTTTTTTTTCTTTCAATGATAATAGTATAAACATTACTAACATTTCCGTTAACCATTCCAACTAAGCTTAAATGCTTGTGCTTGTACTTCTTTCGAACTTACGACGTTCTGCGATCTTCTCAAGCCATTCAAGCCTATCAATATTTATATTTTTTGTCATATGATAATAACATAACGTATGTGTGTTAACCTTAAAAAGGTCTGCATTTACTCAAAATAATACTAGTAAAACTCTGCTAACTTTTATATGGTATCTAATCAAAAATATTCAATGCAAGAAATTGTTTCGTTCAAAATATATTACACACTGTACGTACAATAGGTTATATGTATAACGTAGCAATATATCCACTATCCATGAATTGTTCTTTCCTATTATTTACTAAGAAATTGACCTAATACGGAACAAATTCGAATTTTAAAGGTTCAGTAATATCAATGAACATACATAAATATCAATAAATGAATAAATTAAGAGTTCGAGGATTGTAAAAGTTTAAAGTGCTTCGCGGTGTTAAAAATTTATATGAAATTCAAAAAAACTTTTGATTTAAGAAAATTTACATTAAGAAAATCGTTAAACAATTATTTGGTGAAGCAAATCGAATCATATTATACAAATACGAATATAACTTTAACCTTGATAGTTCAGTATTGATTACCAACACTGGCATTTAGGATGATATTTCTAGACGATAGTTCATTAATTGTCTTGAGGAATGATCTAATACCTCGTTTCCAATGTAACATTTCTGGATCTCCTCACACAATATAACATATGTAAATATTTGAGAGCATGATGATATCAAAATGTATTAAAATGTTGTTAATTTTAGTATTTTATTCGTAACGTTATAGCCAAAGCCACAAATTTAAAGGCCGACAGCGCATTTACGACTCCTCTGGTGTTGACCATGGGTGGCGGTAATCACTTACCATCAGGTGAGCGGCATCCTCGTTTGCCGTCTATTCTATGAAAAAATAAATATTATGTAAATATTAAAGCAATACATTTTATAAAGATCTGTATTTCTATTAATATAACAATTTAAATTCTATAATTTGTGTTGTCTATAATTTTATATGTGATACAGATTTAAATGCATAAAGTTGTGTTACCCGATTACTAGCTACTGCGAATTACATCTCAGTCCTGAGGGGCAACAACGGATGTAAACCTTAGGACTTTGTTGACGGTGAATGTCTAGATTCTGTTGATGTTGATGCTGTTAGCCTATGCGGCTCATACAGCTTCATCGGACACAAGGCTCACGGAACTAAAGGGTCCGTGAACTGGTTACGTAATTTTCTATTTTTTGTTCTCTTACTTACACAAAGTGCTCATAAACTGAGCGTGTTGGTCTGCTGTGATCACGTACCTATCTGATGGTGCCAACCTAGTTGCCAGTTCCCTAGCTATCGTAAGATTTTCTTGAGTGAAATGATACGCCTTACCGGGTGAGTCGATCTCGTTAGGAAAAGCGTCTAGCTGCTGGGTGGTCGTGGCTCTGACTTTGCCTTCGAGAGCACGCCAGTCCACGATGGTGACGGTGAATGTAAATGTATTTTTCTATTTTTATTATATTGAGGGTGAAGCATGATTACGGAACACCGGATCGTAAGTGATTTCTACGGTCATAATTAAGATACATAGTCACCCCTATTGACTAAGACATAACGCCTCGTAACCGGTAATAAGGGTTTCTGGAGGAAATAAAACAGTGTTATGGGGCATTCTTTAAAGGCGTGATCCATTTGCCGGTTGAGTCAACCTATTCGTGCCGCAGGTAGATCAAACTGTTTCATGGGATATCAACCACTGCTAAAAATCGAGTATGTAATTTTTTTTAAATACAATAGATGACAAACAAGCAAATAGCTCCACCATGAAAAACCAACCCCGTCGCCCATGAAAATCCGCAACAACATAGGAGTCGCAAACGCGTTGCCAGCCTTTAAGAAACGTGTAGGCAATGTGATGAACTTACTAAGAGGTTAACTAAGCGCTTGTTTAGTTAAATAAAAATTTCACAAATTTATATAATATGTTAGTCTCTCTGTATATATGTAAAAACTGTGAATAAAAAATAGCGGATTGGTAAGATAACCTGATTTCTGTGTAACGGGTTATGCAATATAACAACCAAAAAACAATATTTGTAAATTACAAATTGTTAGTTTTCGGATCTGCGTGTGGATTTATATACATTGTGTCTTTGACTCAGCATCTATTCCGTCTGACGCTGTTATTTAATACCCATTACATTGGACTTGGGAAGGGGATGGATATATGACTATGTCCATGTCATCACACTTTACTTATATACAACAAATTTATTTTATTTTTTGTTACGTTCCAATATGTAACTAAGGAATAGTGCAAATTTCATTAATATCTGACTAACTTTATTAAGAAAGATTGTTTTGTATTCTCAGTGAACGGAATTTAAGATTTTATTTCACATAAAAATATTGTTAAACAAAGTTTCAGATTGGGGCCTACAAATCTAGTCCAATTTAACCCCACGAAGACACAAGTTTGCGGGTTTACCGCAAGAAATATTCCCTTTGTAGCATCTCCCGATTTTGTAAACAGTCCTCTTGCTACCTCAGCTGGTATTGGAATCCTTGGCGTTGACATAACGAGCGACGATCAATTCCACGGTCACTTGGAGGATAAGGCTAGCACTTGCTTTGAAAGTATAAAAAATAGAACGAAACAGTATTTCATGTCGGCAGATTGTTTGTAACTTTACAAATGACAAGTTCGACCTCACATGTAATACTGTTCTCATCTCCGGGCCGGGCTACTCCAATATCAACATCTTTCATTTGACCGCATTCAACGGAGCGCAACTCGAATCCTTGGTGCCCAGGTACTTTCCAATCGGCTTGATTGACTGGCGTTGCGAAGATATGTTGCATCTCTTTGCATTTTTACCGAATTTACCATGGGGAGTATTCTGCGGAGTTGTTCGGATTAACTCCAGCCGCTGAGTTTAAACTTCGTACATCACGTCAGAATTCAAAATTTCATCCTCATCATCTTGATGGTTGGCAATTTACCACTGTGCACTCCACGCGAAATTTCCTGTGCTGTTTCCGAACCGATACGACTTAGAGACCTTAAAGAAAAGAGCCTACACCTTTCTTAAACGCAACGCATTTGCTTTTGCATTTAAGAAAGTTGCGTTTGCATTTGCTCCTCTGGTGTTGCGGATATTCATGGGCGGCGGTGATAACTTACAATCGGGTGGGCTGCATGCTCGTTTGCTACCTATTCTATAAAAAAAAGAAAATCCCTTATATTATATATAAGCAGGAAAATACTTAATAACATTAACAAAAATGATTTCTTTTTAATCTTACTTATACAAATATCTGGAGAAAATATTATTAAAACAGGGTTACATTTAGTTTCGAAAATTCCTTGGTACTCAAAGTAGTTCCGCACAACTTTAATCGCAATTTGCGTTCGTGCAGCGAGAAAGTTTACTGAATTTTGAGTGGAGCATACAATTTTTTTACCTCGTATTCAGGGGTTAAGGAACCAGCAAACAGAAACCTCCAAGTCTCTTATTAAATATTTTTTTAAATTTAAAAGAAAATCCTAATATTTACTTTCACCAAATTATCATAGTTGCTAGGACTTATCTAATCTTATCACAAACGAAATATTGACAGTATCATGAAATTATTTAAATTGAACTATTAAGGTTGTTTCTTATATTCGTACATATTCCATGAGTTATTTATTTTTTAATCCTGATAGTCTTGTTTATCACTTCCAATCCAATATAGCTATATCTGTCTCGTTTGCATATTGTATCTCAGTATATAGGATTTAGAAAGGTATTTATATATTTCTTGGTTTTAATGAACGCAGATCGGGCCATAAAATAATTTTATTTGCCATGTCCGTAATAAACCCATTTTTAAAAGTTACCGAAGTAGTCATTTTTAATGTAGCCTTTAATCAAAGTTACGATGTCTCGCCGGCATCGCACCTGGGACTCCTTTGGTGTTGCGGATGTTTATAAGCGGCGGTTCTTCCTCGTTTGACACTTATTCTATAAAAAAAATCAGAAACTAGGTTGCCAAACTGATTATAAAAGAATTTGGATACGATTGCCCTGGTTTTAGATCATATATAAATTATTTTATTACTTTGAGTGTTACAAACGAGCACACAGTTCACCTGATGTTAAGTGATTCCTGCGGCCTATGACATCTACATTCATCCTTGACAAGGACTCATAATGCATATGCGTTGTTACCCTTGAGGACTGAGATAGAATGCCTCGTCACCAGTAATAAAGGTCTCCGGATCCCATCACTCACCAGGCGAAACACAGCAGCGTTATGCTGCTATTTCACGCCGATATTCTGTGAGGGCGTGGTCCCGGCCGAGCCAACCCATTCATTCTGCAGCTAAAAACAACAGCAGTATAGCTCTACCACTGTATACGTGTCACTTAAGTCGGCAGTTTGTTTTAATGCGTGATACTATCATGTGTACCTAAGAATTTTTTGGAAACGTCTCTTCTGCGTCTATATTTACTAGTATCTTTAAATTATACTTTGTTTTATTTTCTCTTAGTTTCTATTTGTATTATTGTTTATTCATAGTTTGCTTTAAAATTATATATGTACATTATACTTTTTTATGTGCTAATATATACTCAATATATAATACATATTCAACAGCTGGACAGAGTATGTACCGAATAAATATCGCTGATGTGTTCGATTAATGCCAAAGAGGGATTTCACCATAGACCTTGTATTCATACTGACTTGTATTTTAGGATGAAGTCAGAAGTCTACGCCTTTTAGACACACATTATGCCAGCCGATACACTTTTCCATCCATCTGGGGAACTGTGTAGTCGATTGTTATTCTAATATCTCAAAAATACACCAAAACTAGAACTCGACAAATAACTAGAATATTACTTACAATAATGCGATAGCCAGATATATAGGTAGTATTATTTAAAGTCGATAACGTACGCATTTCAAATATATTGAAAATATACGTAAGTCACGTACTTGACAGTACAAACGTGAGATAATATGGACGATAGTATCGCTTCGTTCCTAAAACATGTTATGTAAAGTTTCCATAGTACATCATACAAAGGGTCTTTTATCCGTTATCTAGTGAACAGAAACTTCATTACAGTTAATCTATCTTGATAATTACATTCGTATCAGATTATAAGAAACAGATCGTTAACAAAAATTAATATAGTGTACCTGTATGGATGCAAACAGAACCGGTAAAAATAATCATGCTCTTCAAGCGAATTGTCGATGCCATACTTATAATACATGACTTTCATTGAAGCATTACTCAAGGTACGCTGCAGTTTGTCTCTACGTACAGCATAAATGAGGCAGCTATGAGGTAGGTACGATCACGGCCTCACAGAATACCAACGTAAGATAGCAGCATAATGCTGCTATTTCTTGTTAGTGTAGGTTTCCGGTGACCTTTATTACTTGGGACGAGTCAACCGTCTCAGTCGTCAAAGGTGCAACGCATTTGCATTATGATTTCTTGACAAGGATGTATGAAGATGTCATGGACCACAGGAATCATTTACAATCAGGTGAACTATGTCCTAATTTGCTGTTCTCAATGTATTAAAAAATAAAAAAATATATAATACGTTGTTGTGCCACAATATATTCAATTCAAAGAACTTTAATTAAAAATCAAGTGACTTTGCGAAGTGTATGTAAACATAAAGCCATAAACAAAAATTCGGTTAACACCCTGTGTCGGCAGCCCTTCACGTGTTGTTAGCGACAACAATGACATGGGACAAAAGCGTTATATACTCGCTGCTGCCATTGTAGACTCTTGTCCTTATTTCTTGCTTTTAATATTTGTTTAGTGTTTTCCTTTCTGTAACATAAATTATACGGATAGGAAATTATACATGAAACAGAAAAAACAGAAACTATTACTACTATCAAACTAAATATGTTTTTATGTATATTTAAAAATCGATATTTTTATCGTTAAATAACTTTTACTTTATTTTATGGTTGACCAGCAGAGATTGCTATGGGCAATTAGTCCGCCCTTGTATACCCCATTTAAGGAACAATAAGAATAAATAAATAATAGCCCTGTCATAATTTATTAGATTTATTTTTAATTTTATTCCAGGCTCTGACTTTTGTAATTATCATTTTAATCGTTTGGCAAACAGTAACCTGAACCATCGCATGTCCCGTGAATCGTTGCATTTCATAACAATTTTGAATCATATTTAGTTAACAATACACACATGTCAAGAGCTTATCGCAAGCAATCTAGTAATAAGCTACTTGGCAGCCTACGAGGCTGTCATCTTGTCTTAGCCATGAAATGGTTTAACATAAACATTAGATATGTACATACCTAGTGTCCTAAAGTAAATGTGCATATCCTATACACAAATATATTGCTTAGTAATGAGTTATCTTGCTTGTTGTGAATGCAAGGCAAAAATGTAATTACAAAATTAATGTTTTGATTATTAAATTAAAGGTTAATAGATCATTATATCATTTCATCACCTGCAAACTTCCCCATCTGCAGGGTGTAATAGTTCATGTATTAGAACCACAGTCACATACAGTACAACAAAAGGATGTGGAAATTAATGAATTGATGCAGAAAGATATGATGTCCTCCTGGTCTACGTCCACCATTAAAAATGGATCATGTCATCGTTAACTGCGCAAGATATAGTTATTTATATAGAGTCATAAGCATTCACGTCACGTTCACACCGACATTTACAAATCGTAGTATGCAATAAATGAATATATTCCATATATAATGAATATACATATAGGATACGAGATTTAAATTCCAGTAATATGGTCTCCGCTTTCTTTCACTTAGTAATTTTATATGCACAGGAATTCTGTGAACTTCGTCTTTTTAACCCTCCTACAGACGGGTCTTAGCTGCAGTGTGACTCTACCTAAATAATTTCTTGATTAATTTTGAGAGTTTCGTTGTACTATCCACGAAAAACTTTAATATTCTGAAGACTTAAGAAAATTAATGAGAGAAAAGGGTACAAAATTTAACGACACGATCAATGGTATAATTTGTCTTCCTCTAGCAACAGTAATTTATGCTAACGAAATACCGCACACTTCAAAATATACAAAATCACCTCACCTTTAAATATCTGAAGAGCGTTTTGCGAGATTAAACAGAAATGATAAATTACTGCTGTTGGTGCTGGCATAAATAAATATACAAGCTTGTTTAGAATATTTAATTTTATCTCCAATATTTTAAACTTACCAAATATATGTCATGTTTATATATCTCATGCCTTCGGCGATAAATGACGATTCTGAGTTTAAATATTTCCCAGCCTTTGACATTTTACCCAAAAGAATATACAATCGTATCAGTCTGAACAAAGAAAATTGTTATTTCACTAAAGGTTAAGTCCAAATGTTTTTTGTATAAAATGTTAAAATATGAGCAAAAATTAAATTTGTTGCTAAAACCACATGGTTTTGAAACTTAAAAATGTATTTAAATAATAATCTATTTCTATCTATCGCCTTCTAAAAAAAAGTCCGTATTAAATGCGCAAAAAGGTAGGATTAAGGTTCATAAGAGGCCTCTTACACTTTAATTTAGCAAATGAAGTTTATGTAATCGCGTTTCGTGTGTATAACATTTTAAATTAAAACTTGCTTTTGTTAATTAGCTTCAGAAAAATTGAACCTTTTTGCCTTGGAATATATTTAGCCTTTGGCAACAGCGTTGAGACCTCGGACCTGCGAACGTTAGTCAGTTGTAGTTTGATAATACAAGTTTTTAATATAATATAATAGATTATTAGTAATAGAATAATAATGGAATAACTAATAATAATATTATCTGTGTTTTGTATTAAACTGAAACTCCCATTAAAGCGCCTTATTATAACGTCGTATCACCAGAGAACATCCGGGTCCTTTGTTTGCTAATTATCGTCCTTAATTTTCATGAATATTACGCTTTAGAGGGTAATTTAGATAAGATTACATCATAGAAGTAATTTTCAGTGATAAAAAGATTTTTATGTAATTTTTCATCAGAACTTTCTAACATTGGTTTAGTAACTGATTCCTACCACAAGCAACATAAAAAAATTTAAATCATAATCATTAATTTCCTTAAACTTTATATAAAATGGATATAAACATTTATATATTTTACTGATTAGGGATGAAATAATTATTATCTATATATTAATATCTTATATTATACTTAAACTATATTGTATATATCTTATACTATTACCGCCAGCGTAATAAAATGTACAAATGTACTTACTCTAAGAGAAATTTTATCTTTTTGTATTTGGCGGAGTCGATGAAGGGAATATTTTCAGTTAATTACCAGCAGGAGTCAACAGCGCAAGATACTTACAGTTATTAACGAACAAAGTATTAAATTATTATTCTTTGTCTGAAGTGTTCATTAAACGTTTGGAAAAACCTAAAGGAATTATTGTGTACAAAATAGGTATTATCTATAATGATATTAATATTTCCATACATTTCAAACATTTTGCATAATAGGCTATATCCATTGCATGTTGAAAAGAAAAGGATAGGGTGAACACTCTATATATAGAATAAAGATAGGCTTTATTCTTCGTAGCATAAGCGCATACAGTGTCTGCCAACCAACACCAAATGTTTTTTTATAAACATATAGTAACCACACGCTAAGAAGAAATTAATGCCTCTGTATACATATGTCTCTCTAACATAACGTCAATATTGTGTTTATTTATAATCTTTTACGTTGAATTAGGTGATTTATTCGACTTTCTTTACATATATTTTTAGGAGTTTAATTACATATTAAACTCCTAAAAATATATACCACAATGATAATAACAATAATAAAAAATCTAAAATAACGTCAATATTGTGTTTATTTATAATCTTTTACGTTGAATTAGGTGATTTATTCGACTTTCTTTACATATATTTTTAGGAGTTTAATTACATTTTAAACTCCTAAAAAAATATACCACAATGATAATAACAATAATAACAAAGATTTTAATTTGTCTACCCCGATTGCAATTGGAAGAGTTACGGTGACAAAGGAGCACTTAGTTTGTCTGATAGTAAGTACTAACTATGCCCCACAATGTCTAGATTCAAGCTCAACTAAGATTGAAGAAGCACGTGCGTTGTCAACTCTGCAGACTAAGATGGAATATGTCGTTACGTGTAACCATTTCTGTTACACTGTAATAAGGCTATAATAATAATATAAACTGTTATAAGACTCTATCAGTGTTTGCTTCGCGTGTGTTTACTACGCGAAAACATTTAAGAAGTAGATTGGCTACGAATTAGCAAATAATTAAGTATATTTTTATAGACTTAATTTGGGATCTTAATACACTAAATATGTAAGTAATCATGAAGTAATATTGCAATTGTTTTTAATTTCCTTAAAATTGTTATCTTGTCATATTTTGAGTATAGGGATATCTTCAAGGTGCTACCGAGTGATGCACTACGCAGCAAAAACCGGATATATCAAAGAAAAATAAAAATGTCCTTAAAAGTATTTTTCGGTGCTTAACTTGATTCATTTCAGAGTTAATCTTTGTTAACATATAGTATATCTATTTGAGTTTTTGGTAAAAATATTTATATAGTTTTCTATTATTCTATGGCAAAAATTATATTTCAACTAAGTTGTATAATAGGTTAAGGACGGAAGGAAAAACAACGTATTTTACATTTAGGTAATAAAAAGGGGTCGGAAATTCCGTTGGGACAACCAACGGCTTAACTTCTTTTAGTAGCCTCGTATCTGCTAGAAAAGGCTGGAAAAAACTTATATGCAGCCTCCATGTAATATTATATCTCTTACATCGAATACACTAATAGTTTGTGTGCAATTTTTTATGTAGACGTACACAGCGGTGCATTGCTAGTGTATATTACAGTGATATATATTTCAGTTTTGTATAATTTACTATGATTCAAAATTAGTAATGAAACTTCAATATTATGATTTCATGCACAGAACTGAGTATAAATTCGGACAAATCGTATCGGAAATAACGTTTAGTTATATTCTATGGTGAATTCTTATAAATTATCACAACGCTTGTAACCTTGATCTCTGTATCCGGGGGAAAGGCAACAAAGAGGCGGTGTGCATTGGGTACTTACTGGTGGGGATACGTCGTTCCCAGTGCTTAAATCTCTCTCGGAGGTTGCATTTTTCCTTGATCTCTGTATCCGGGGAAAAGCAACAAAGAGGCGGAGTGCATTGGATACTGGTGGGGATACGTTGTTTCCAGTGCCAAATGTGCTGGACGGGCTCGTCGTGCACTCACACTGCCGTCGAGCACTCAACCGTCAAAACTGGGGGAGTAACATCGGCATCATGTTGGACTGAAATAAAAAAGATAACAAAAATAACCAGCTGCTACCCATCCTTGTATACTGCGAACTAACTTTTACAGTAACAGGTGCGATGATATTAATATACCGTAGGTGATACACTGATAAATTGTTCCTATAACTAAAATCAATATATCTCTTCACTTTTTAAATCGCGCAGTAGCTATTTATCTTGTATATATTATTAATATAATACAGTATCTAAAAAATTAATATAATAATATATTATCTGTTAACAGTTATTTAGCATAGAGGCCTAAATAAATCTCTCATCATTTAAAATACTGTATTTGATTTTGTTAATAAAAATACATGAATAAGTTAATTATATTATATTATAGAATATAAATAAAACTGAGTATAACAGAGGACTATGCAACTAAAATTTATCAGTATGTATATATTTAAATTAGTAGTGGTATAAGGATCATGCAGCCGCAGTTTAAAAAATTCAAAATTTCATCCTGATGATCTCGATGGTTGGCAATCCAACACTGTGCGCTTTACGTGAAATTTTATGCCACCCATAACTACTCTGTGGTATCTGCTGTCCCCAGCGGTATTTCCGAACCGATACAACCTAGGGAGCTACACCTTTCTTAAAGGCTGGCAACGCATTTGCGACTCCTCTGGTGTTGCGGATGTTCATGAGCGGTGGTAATCACTTACCATCTGGTAGACTGTTTATTCGTTTGCCACCTATTCTATAAAAAAAAACCTAAAGTCTTTGTACAAATAAATCTCTTTGTCTGTCTTTGGTAATATGTGTTAGGAAAAACACTAATACTTAAAATAATACTATTCCAGTTCAGACTTAGACTCAGAATTTAATTGTTGATACACGTAAGTTTACGTAGCTGGATGATTGAATGGGAAGATAATAGTGGTAGCTTCACAATGACACTTGTTAACGTACTCACCTCTTCAAAGAACAAACTTTCTTAAAAAGAACTGAAGAAACTCAGTATAACAACATGATACTCTCTGGAGAAGCTGAGCACAATCGCGTGTTAATCGGATCGACTTTCAAGAGATTATATGGGAATAAAGAACTATATGATTTTATTTTCGAATATCTATTAATAAAATGCCTCGTCTTAATGTTCAATTATAACGCAAAACTTTTGAATTATTAAATTTAGCAGAAAGTTGAATTATTATTTGTGGAAGAAAAATAAAATTTAAAATTGATACCTAATATATTAAAAGTTTTGTAACGTTTGCTCATTTTCTTTTCTAATTCTTATTACTTAAGAAACGACTTTGATGATGCTAATACAGTCAATTTTCCATATGTCAGATGACCGATTCAGAACATCATAGACCATCCATCCGAAACAACTTACTGAAAGTTTATTTAATTCCCGTAGGATTAAAATCTAAAGAAACTTGACCAATCAGGTGAAAAATTGTATAGCTAAATATTGTATATTTATATTATACATCTATATTCTTGTTTATGTAATAATTTTGTGTGTGTGTTTATTTATTTTATGTCATGTTTTTGTTATATATTTTTTTTTGTTTTGTAATATAAACCTACAAAGTTTATTTTTCTTTATAGTATGAATATATAATGAATATAAGTAATTCAACAATTACCGCCCTGCTGTTTTCTAATATTTTTTTCTTCTTATACGTTGAGCTTTAATTATACTGTTAATTTAGGGATAAGCTGAAAATCAGCATTGGGAAGTTTTCTCAAAATTAGCCGAGCTAATTACCGTTTAGCCGTTATACTCTCTCTACATTTGGTGTTTTTACTTTCAGTTTTTTTTTAATTTAATTATTGTTTATTATCTAACATGTTTTTCTTTTGTTTCGATGTTATATATATTTAAGGCAAATAAAATTATTTTATTAAATTATTAAAATAGATATATTTTTTTTTAATTGTATCCATTGATAATTGATGATTCCTGTGGCCCATGAAACCCACATTTATCTTCGATATGATTCCTCATAATGCGTTGTCACCTCTCCTGCAAGGATTATAATGCCTTGTGTTCACTGATACGGAGTTCCAGTGTAGGGAACATTCATCAGTCGAAACAGCAACGCTATGCTACTATTCTTTGACGGCATCGTCCTTTCCCAGGCCGAGCTATTTATTCTATAGCTTGAAAAAACTGTGTTATGGCTCCGTTCATACCTCTATTTTCATGGTAGCAATGAAATATTCATTGCTACCAGTACTCGAATTCAAGCGTTCAAAATTCAAATTGCTTGCACCGAGTCGTACGAGTATTTCATGAAGCAAATAGCGTTGGTTTCGAGAATGATATAAAGTTTAAATATTGAAGCAGTTTGTCAAACCGCAGTTTCTTCCGTTAAGTTTTAATTGTAGTATTTTATAATACGATTATTTTAAAAACTTTAATATAATAATTATAAAATACGAGAGGTTGAGACGAGTATAGAGGATAAAATTATTGTTTATTACTGAGACCTAAAATGGAATGCCTCTTTACCAGCAATGAGGTCTCTGATATCTATCATTCACCTTTTGTATTTTGTGAAACTTACATATGTGGTCAATCGATTTTTCTAGAATAATAGGGGTACCGAACTACAAAGTTCACTTGATGGGTAAGTTAGGATTGCGGCCCATAACATCTACATCCAACCCCGCGCTTGTCTCGTCCCCTGAGTACTGAAATGTCACCCTCATCATTTGAACGACACGGTCCATCCCCGATCGAGTCGACCAAATAATCGTGTAGCTAGCAAATAGCTGATCTTAACTGTATTTCTTTACCACTATTCTACATTTAATAGGGAACCATAGGAACTTAATATTTCGGTAATTTTACTATTTATTTTTCTTTTTTTCGGGCTTTTGGCTGCTGTTAGCCCAAGGGCTTTAACAATTTCGCTGGGTTGAAAGGTGACCGAGCGCTTATGCCGCTCAGTCAAGACCTCTATTATTGGGTAAGCAGCAGAGCCTCGGCTTGGACCGTTACCCTGTTTGTGTTGTGCCTTAGAGGGCCTCGAACCTCGGCTCGGTCAGTTCAGACCGAGGATTATCTAAATTAATATCGTTTTTATTATTAACTAGCTGTACTACCACTTCGGAATGCCTGGGCGCTGGAGAAGAAATTTTACTTACCATCAAGTATACAATATTGGTATCTTTTACTATTTGTGTGACATTAGGTGAACTAACTGCTTATTTGCTTCTATACTATTATATTCTTTTCTATATTCCATTTTCATCGTATATAATTCCTATTCTTATCAATTGTCTACATAATTATTCTTATTGATTGTTTCGTAATTAAGAAAAAGTACTGTGCTATTGTTATACTAATTAATTGAGAAATGGTTCTTGTTTTAAAGTCATAATCCCCACCCGGCTCATCCCTGGTAATTTTAAAGAAGCCGGATTGTAACACTCCATAAGCTATTGTTTTTATTCAGTTTGAAAACTGTAGACTCATCAATTTTATATATCGCTCTTCTTATTTATGCTGAACATACATAGTACTTATAAAACAAGACATTCCACATGTTTTATAAATAGTGTATCTGACTGATAACAATTGTCAGTTTCAAAACGTCGGTACGACAAGGACAGTATACATCATTCAATAATAGCAAATTTCTAGTTTGAGCATCGTTAAATGTCAGAATGTTAGAACTTGTTTGTGTAATAAATATATCGGAAATGAAACTTTTTGAACCTCTTCTGTAGTTCGTCTATAAAATACATAGTCATAGATCTCTTAACCAACGTTATAATAACGGATAAACATAATAACTTTAGTATATATATTGTTACGATCTGTAGGGTTCATTGGATAGAAAATAGCCTTTAACGTAATAATAATTTAATTGAACTAAATCACTTGTCACTTCGTGTTGCAATTCATACACCAGTCGCTTTTAATTCTCTCCGATATGTATCGCTTTGTATTTCAATCGAAACTCTCCGTAGCCGCGATTCGTCCTGCTTATATGCACTTCTTCTTTCTTTTCTCACGCGTGTAGCCATCCTGCTCACACATTTCTGGAATATTCTGGAGATATGTTCGATTATAATCGTCACTCTCTTTCGCGCGTATAACCGTCCTGCTCACAGCTCTTCTGGAATGTTCTAGAGACATGATCGAATATACTCGTCTCTTTTGCGCATATACGTATCCTGCTCTCATATTTTCTGGAATATTCCAGAGACATGATTGAATATACTAGTCTTTCTCTTTTACACGTATAGGCTGTCCTTCTCACATATCTTGTGGAATATAACTAGGCCTGAAAGGGCCTGAAAACATGTTTCTGACTGGTTAAAAACGCCTGTAAGTACGGAAAATTTTAAAAATTCTGCGATTTCTCTTTTAACCTGTCTACGTAACAATATATTAAAAAATGATTGAATATTTGGAATGGACAATCTTGCATGGTTTTTCGTATCTAACATAGTTCCATAAAGTGCAAGTGATAGTGCAAATATTGCACTAACAAAGAATTATCTTTATATTTAACGCGAGTAGATGCCTATCACAAACGTTTCCTAAAGGCAAAACAAGATATCTTCTGAAAACTGAACAGAATTAGTAATACTATTAAAAAAGTTATTTTTTAAAAACCTACCCGATCCAAGTAGATACCTACTTGGAGCATCTACCATCTTGTAACCGCATAGATGTTCGTATAACCGTCCTGCTTTTAAATAATTATTTTTTGTTATTCTCATACCCTTTTCAATAATTTTCCATCGTCATGTCTTTCTTTAATAATAATCTTTATATATAATAATCTCTATCATTATTCATTTCATCTATCATTAAATGGATTCATTTGTATTTACTTTCTTTAGATTTATTATAGCGTTCGAATAATCGATATTCATTGTGTATTCCGTATCACTGCCTTTAAATCGGTCCATTTGATTTAACGCTAGAGAGAACTATAACGAACAAGTGTATCTCCTTGAAAAATACTACCTTGTATTTAGATTGTGTCTGTTCCTACAATACCTATTGGAAGTAGCCCTGAGTTAAGTAGGTCAATTTGATTATAATGTTTATTATTTTTTAAACTTCAATTAACTAAGTATGTGAGATCGAAACATACACCATTTTGTAATCTATATGTGCTTTTTTTATGCTTGTTGCGGCACACCAGATGTTTTATGTCCACGAGGATGCTGGAAGTAGCAAACATTATAATATGCCCGCAGGAATGATTCACTCAAGCTAAGATTTGGGATTTGTTTTTGGGTTAGAAACTACGCTGGTTTTCCGAACAAATATATACGAATATATAATCAACCCTTGTCAGCTGGCAACCGTGCTTTCTATTTTTTAATTTTTTTTATGACTTTATCATTTAATATCAACCCATAGAGCGTGTCTACTAATTAATACATCGATGCTCGACGTAATATAAAGATGAGGCTACCGGCTACACTGTCTACATACCTCTTTGGAATAAGGTAAAATTTCTCTGTCGTAACTGAATTCTTAAGATGTCTTAAAGACGTACTGTTCTACGTTGATATCAATTTTGCCAAGATCATTCGTCGGTGGCGTTGAAGCATTGTTAATTACGTATAAAAATTAATCATATAGTGGTAGCCAAAGTAAAAAGTATATAGACGAAGGAAAAAGTGCCGCGTTATAAGATCCGCGGATTGAGTTCTGTGGTCTGTGGCAAATTGATTTTTTTTTATTAAATTAAGGTGTCATATGTTAAGCACCTATAGTTAATAACCTATAACCACACATTTCTCAATGACATATTAATTAGTACTGTCGCCCTAAGAAGCGTTATGTGTGGTATTGGGGCAAGGCGGTGGTCCTTAACCACTAGAATAGATCCATTCTTGATGCAAGTAGTTATTAAACTGCAGTATTCCTTTACTTCGTATAAGTAGATATTATATAGGTCGTGACGGAGCGGTTTTATATATATTAAACTGAAATCATGAATCATATATGTTTGTAAGATCAATACAACTTTTTTTAAATACACTGCGCAGACCTCGAACGTCGAAATCCAAAGCACTACCTGCCGTGTACACACAAATTAGATTACAAAAGAATTATATTCGTTGTTCTGATCGTAGATATCAATTCGCATTTTGTGAATAACCTCATTTCTGTCCTGCACCTTATAACAAAAAATACTTCTAGACAATATGGTATAGATAATTTTCTTGTGAAAACTAGTATAATACTTTCATTCCCAGATACAATATAAAGATATATATTGAGTAATTCCAAAATTAATGAAAATTTTCTACAATTAAATGTTAATAAATTGTTAAGCAGAATTTTACACCACAAGATGCATAAGACATAAAACTTTGTCACATTTTGTTCTATAAAATTAGAAATAGTTGCAATTTTTATCATTTTATTTTCATATTAACATAAAAGAAACAGCAATCCTCTTTTTGTCTGTAGTTTATGACATCACGCTTTGTGATAGGGGAGAAAGACTTTTGTAACACAGTTGCCATAGGATTCGGAAAAGAAAAACCTATATTTTATCACGGATATATCTTCTTTTTTTTCTTTTTTTTAAAACTGCCACTGCTACATTAGCGATCCGAGCCCTTGAAGTGCCTTGTTTTACTTCACACAATATTTTAAAACACGTTTAATAAAATTATCATGATCATTTGAGTCCATCACTAATACACTACTGAACACAGTCGTGTAAATCGACATCGGCGCTGTTGTCACTCTGTGTCTATCAACATTTAATATAATACTATTTGTATTATATTAAATGTTAGTTCATTTCAATTACAATAAATGATTCCATCCATTAGCTTAAATTACCTTTATAATATCTACATAAATATTCTCCCAAAATTTGGACTTACATCTAAAGGTGTTAAATAGCCTCGATCTTGGGACCCTACTTTACAAACTTCAGTCGTAACAGAAAATGAGGGTCAGTCCCCACCTAATTAATTATATTGTTTATTTAAGACCTTTACAAGTAGGATTATATTTAAGTAACCCTTTCCTTAATACTTTTTATATTTTTCATGATAAATATGTTTTCTTATATATATATTTTTTCTAATTTATAAAGCACATTCACGTACAATGCGGATGTCAGTCATCTAATAAATAATACCTTTTCCGATCGAATGAATCCAGCCATAGCTGATATAATTCAAGAATAAATAAATATAGTATTTATGAGTATAGACGGCCAGGATCATTAGCCTCTCAATGGATGAGTGATTCTAATTGTTGGTTTAACAATGGACAAGCCGCAGCTATTATTTGTGGCTTTTGTACATCTTGAATGTTTTTTGTGGATGAATTTAGATGTCGTAGGTCACTGTCATCACCTACAATCAGGAAAACGTGAGCGCGTTAGCTCCTAATAATATAAAGCAAATAGGACTCGACATTTATTTTAATCTTATTGATTGATTTACATGTTCTCATCGAATTGACTTTATTAATTTTAGTTTACATTCTGTTAAAAATGTCTCAGCGTTTCAGTGATAATTTGATATTTTCTCTATCGCAATATATACTAGAAGATCAATCAGATAGGGAAGGTAAAAGTGTACCATTTCCATCAGAAACTGAAGAGTTCCTAATATTCCTAAATTCGAATATAGACAACCTTATACTTTCATATGTCATACAAGGCCGACAGAAAAGAGGGGAAAACCTCCTTGAAATTAACTGCATTTTTATATATATATATATATATATATATATATTTAGATTTTATAGTTGCCTGCTACAAGAAACATAAGCGAAATCATTTTTTTTAATTACATTTTTTGTTCTATAAAAAGCTATCCAAGATTTTTAAGGAAAATCAGCGTAAATAAAAATGGTAGAGAGACCAGCTGCTGTCGAAAATTGTAATAGGTCTACTAGTTCGATCACTTGCTTATGGCTTTGGATTATCTGAATTAGTATCTCTTTTATTATTGACTAACTGTATCACGATTTCGGAATGCGGCGCAATTCCCTTTCTTTTTAATAATAAAGTATACAAAAATCGCATTGGGGTTTTAATGTAATAGTCATTACAATAGATTAGAGGAAGTGAACTGAACAGAGTCTGACAGCATTTGTTCCTTGAAACAAAATCCAACTACTCGTACTTTTTTTTCTTTTTTCAGTCTGTTAGGCCGAGGGCTTTTGCAGTTTCACCGGGTTGAGAGGTGACCGAGCGCTTATGGCGCTCAGTCGAGACCTGTATTATTGGGTAACCAGTACAAGGGCTCCCGAGACGGAGCCTCGGCTTGGATCGAACCTCAGCTCGGTCAGTTGCTTCTGACTAAGAATTATCTAGATTAACATCATTATTATTATTATTCCACTCGTACTTACTATAAAAAATGTATGTAAAACTAATTTATTGTATACATACATAATACAAAAATCTGTTGCTTGAAATCACTGGGTTAGGACCTTCATTTTAGCTAGTCTACATGACCTAGGTACGTTCATCCGTCGATTTTTTTTGTTCCATATAGTAAACGTAACAAATACTGATCTAGATTCTTTCTTGCCATTTATTTGCGCTTATTGAAGTAGAATTTCCTCAATATGTACTTTAATTATTTTATTTATAATATCTAGTATTTATTCCTATAGGTAGAAATGTAATTTTATGTACTACGTACGTACTGTCGTTAAGTACTACGAAATACTTATCAATATTTGTTGTCACTGATGCTGTTAATCCATACTCATTTGATTGTCTAACGTCATTTTTTTTTGTATTATTTTGGAAATTTATTCATTCAAATTTTTGATAAAATTTGTTTTTCTTTTCCATTATTACCTTGTTTAATTCACTCATTTCGTTTGATCGTAATTTTGCAATTTTCGTGGTAGTCCAGTATCCGGGCGATTAATTTCATGGTATGCGATCAAACCGAATTAGACCAAATAAAAAAATTAAGATCAATTTTTAGTGCTTACTTGAATGAATGAGTGAAAAATCGTGAAGAAACCTGTACGTCTAAGACATAATAAAGTTCACCAATCCACAGTGGGATTTCTATATATAAAGTATTACTTCACTTTTTCCTATTAAGTAAATATTATACGTTTTCAAGCTTATATAAGTTTATGAATTTGATTAAATTCTTTTTTAAATCTGATTTATGGAATATATTGTTAAAATAAATATATAATCAAGTTAAAAAAATATTCAAAATTGAAACTCTTACCATTTTGAAATGAAGGGATTTGGTAAACTCAGTACTTCCGAATCAGTAGTCTGGTATTATAACAAAAATAATCGACTTTTAACGTATAGTTTACACAATACATGTATGGTTCACTGTCTAATGTAAATACAAACATAGTATGTTATTATGTCAAATTTGATAGAAGAAGATAAGTGTTGGTTTGGCTTACTTTCAATGTACTGCACCGAATGATTTGAATACACTTTGAGTTTCTTGAACATTTTCGTGATAACATATGCAATATTATCTTTGCCTCATACAAAGTTTATGCATCAATATAAACTTGTGTATATTATGAAACGATTCTTAAACAATGGGCGCAAAGAAAGAAAGTAATTTTCGCCATATCTAGGTTACTGGAAGTAGAAGCAGTCATAAAAATCTATTTATGGGACGTCTTTAATCTTTTTATGTTCGCACAGTTTTCTAAGAGACTGCTTGGTATTTTATTGTTAGAAAAACTTCTAAGTGACACGCTTTTATGTATAATATTATATATAGTGTATAATACATAAATATATTTAATATATATAATGTATAATATATATTTATGTATTATACGAATATATCGGTCAGGTCATGTATGGTAAATTAGAGATTGCTGTTTAAGAGAGACTTATAAGGTGTGGTCCTTTTTCTGTCCTACTCCCGACCTTCTGAAAAAAAAAACTTTATCTTAAAAGTGATGTGGAGTCTAATATACCTTGTCATTGGATTAGACAGGTTTTCGCCTTTTTCGATTACAACCTTTCATTTTTCTTTAAAAAAGAATATTAGCAATGCTATTAATATTACCAATATTCCGGTTAACCACTCCAACTAAACTGAAAATGCATGTGCTAGCAGATGGTTCACGGTAATAGTCGAATGGTGGATTCGACCTACAACCTTTAATTTTGCAGACCGTACCACAAGCCATTAGGCTATTGACGCTTCAAATTACTTCCTATTTACAAACTCAGTGTAGTACTATCCTGTAATAGATGGGGCGAACACCTGTCCATATTTATAGTGTCGATGGACGCTCCTGCATCCTTTAACGAAACAAGACACTGGCTTGAGCCTGTAATCGTTACCTGATATTATAATTGACTTCACATTTGAAGGTAGGTTTTAGAGGTAGGACGCTGCCACTAGCCTACAATCTAGGCCTCATGGCTCTAGATTGTAATTTTCTTCATAATAGTGAACTCCACTTGAGAAATTCAAGTGAAGGAATATTCTGAGTGTAACATTTCGAAAGATAACATTTTAAAATCTGTAATTAACTTGTAAACCTATAACAAAACGAGATAGATTCTTTAATGTCTGCTTTTAACTCAAACATTATATTTTATTCCCCTATAAAATTCAGTAAATAAATACTTCAGAGGAAGTACATATTATCTTATTTAAAATGCTGAAAAAGATGCTCCTTGCTTCATGCCAATGTTGATTTCTATTTCTCCTGTAAGTGTATAAACAAATGGCAACATTCCAAAACCTCTCACCTCATACATGCAACACAGTATTTTCAATTTATTTACTTTCTAAATTTAAACAAACAAACATTCTAAACGTAGGTGCCTGAATGAAGAAAAGTCCTGTTTACTCTGCTAAATAAACCAAGATTTTATAGCCACCAAATGAACAAACAAGTACCGCATGAAATATTTCTAAACATTCCATTTTATTAAATTGTACTTTTTATTTATCCAGTGCTTGACATCATCTCAGTCAAACAAAATTTGTTTCGTAGTAGAGCTACGCCACGGTTACAAACTAGTGATATGTGTTCGTGTGTGTGTGTGGATATTATTCGGAGAATATCAGAGTATCTATCTAGCTTAATACTTTCAATACCTTGGCTCTATCCATGATAAAAACCTTCGCTCGACCAACAACGTTCTACTTCTGTGTCCTTCTCATAACTCCAACTTTATCCACTCCTTTTTCTTTGTTCAATCTGTTCTTCTCTGGAATGCTCTCCCAACAGAAGTCAGGGCGGCTACAACTCGTTAAGCGTTTAAGGTAAAGGTTCGGGAGCAATTTCTCAACAGATTGGCAGAATCATCACAATATTAAATGATTATGTACTTATATATATATATATATATTTATATATATATATATATATATACATATATATATATATATATATATATATATCATATATGTATATGTATGTATATTTTTATTTGTTAAATATGTATTTTATAATTACGCATATATTGTTTGTTTATATAATATAATAATATAGTTCTTTAAGCATACACCTACCTCATTTCATCTCTGCATTGCCCTAAGGTTGACTGGTAGAGAATGCAGAAAGCATTAAGTCTACATACTGTATATGAAGCTTAAATAAATAAATTATTAAATAAAATAATAGCATAATGCTACTGTGATGCATCTACTTTGTAGACCAGAGATCTTACGCGAATGGTGACGAGGCATTCCATCTTAGTCGGAAGAGAGATCAGTTAGAGAATCCTCACGGCACAATATTGCTTTATCCCAGAACCATTAACATACTACACATTATATGAATATCATATATGCGTTTTATGTGTAGATGAAGTGCGCCTACTTTTTGTACATATCTACTTCTATGTATAAACTATTCTATAACAACTATCTTTACGGATAATATTGTTTAGTAATCATAGATAAAAACAGATATAGTCATGTATAAACTTATACAGAAAACATTTAATATCCTTTTCTTTGAATATATTTATTCCAGCAATATAAAACCATCGAAGTTTAAATTACCGTAATCCCTTAGTTACTCGTCGCTCATGACAATGGTCAGGAGTACATAGCCTCATAATAAATAAAGCGGGCAGTCACTCGGAAGCTGAACTTCAAATAATTATGGCTAAGAGGTTTTGAATTACTTTGGAAACTTTTGCTACGCCTGAACTGCCTGTATTGAGAGCAGTGCTCTCAATTAAAACAACGATTTTTTCAGTTAAGCAGTTTGAAAATACCGATACTCAAAACTCATCAGATCCGTTAGTAAGGAATTTAACTGCAATATTAGTCTTTTGAACATTAGTATTACATAGATATATACAAATACATTATTATTGAACAGAATTAATAATAGCAGCAATATGGAAAAAATGTCACAATAATCAGATTTAATACATTTTCATATGAATATGAGAAAGATAGAAGTGCCACTTCGTCCAAAATTTCAGCAAAATTTATTTTCTCCGAACATTTATTTCTTTAAATCGAATTTGATATCAGATCTATTTTAATTTTCTTTTTGAATTATTTCGAAAATTTTACCTTGATTTTTTTTTTTCGGGCTGAAGGCCACTGTTAGCCCGAGGGCTTTTACAGTTTCACCGGGTTGAGAGGTGACCGAGCGCTAATGGCACTCAGTCGAGACCTCTTTTTACCTTGAACAGTAATATACTTGTTAGGGTTTTTTAATAAGCCAGTCAGGAAACTAAACAAAAAAATATAATTGAAATCTTTTTTTTTAAGTATTAATTTCGGTGTACTAAGAACGATCAATTATGTTAATAGAAAAATTAACCCACATCAAATACTAAAAACTGTGTTACTTGCGACTTTCCCTGTATATTGTCAGCGTGTTCAGATGGTCGCGAGAAGAAGAATATAATAAATATATATTATAAATGTATACCAGTATTATTAATTTAATAAATGTGATATATTTTTTTTATTTATATGTATTTTATGTTTCCATTTATCAAGTAACGAAATGACATAGGTAGGTGATCTGTCATTTGATTACAGTTGACTTATAGCTCAGTTTGTTGATTTACACTTGCGTTTTCGGATGAACAGGGCGCTACAAACGAAATATCCTGCCACGCACAACTACTCTGTGGAATCAGGTGCCACTAACGGTGTTTCCGAACCGATACCACTTAGGGACCTTCAAGAAAAGAGTCTACACTTAAAGGCCGGCAACGCATTTGCGACACCTCTGGTGTTGCGGATGTTAATGGGCGGCGATGGTCACCATCGGGTGGGCTAATTGCACGTTTGCCACATATAAAAAAAATATATCTTCAATGTTTTACCATAACAATAACGAATGGTCGTTAAAAATAATTTTATGAAAGCAAAAAGGACTTTAAAAAGTTATAAATGTTAAATTTAAGAAGAATTAGAACGAGCAATATTTTCTGTAAGTATTCAAAAAATCTAAATATTGTGGATTATGAAATAATATACATCCATAAATCTGATGATAGGAAAATAAACAGTTTTAGTTTTAGTTATTATTAAAATTAAGTTAAAATATTTCAACATACATCTGGAGTATGCCGATAAGTTCCTTCTTTGACAAAAATTTACTTTGTGGAATTATATCTGTGTGCATGTTTACTTGGTAATCGTATCATCAACTAAATATTAACTTCAATTCTACCTACTATTTGCATAAATCCAAATGTTTTCGAGTGGACGTCCAGTAAATACAAGGAACGTTCCAGGAGCAGAATTTAGTTGCAAAGGTAGAATATCTTATATGTAAAGTGGAAATGCAACTCTGCAAATGACATTCGATGTAGTTTGTTTAGATTTAGACGATGTTCAGATGCCCTATTTAATTTCAATTCCCTTTACAATTTAAATAGCAAAATTACTGTTAAGAAATGAAGAGAAGGAGAGCAGCTATTATAATCAAGGTTATATATAGGTGGAGATAGGTTGTGGTATAGAGGTGATAATGTGATAATCATAATTCGCCTATAGCAGATCTATACTAACCTCTCACTAAACTAAACCTCTCTTAGCTAATGGTATGTATTGTTACTTTCTTACTTATAACATTAAGCTTATTCTCCAATTGACATTCTTAATGTCCCTATACTCACCTTGTTTAGGAATTTTAAGGATAAAGTTTAATAGAAGACTTATGTGGAAGATCATAAAAAGAATAATCTAAGCCTAACTTAAGCAGGCAATTACATAAATCCCACGACGCAGTTTCCCTTCTCTCACTCTGTTATATTTCTTAATTTAAGCCAACTGCTACGCTAACAACAACTGTTAAAATATCAAGTAAAACACTAAAAAATATTAATGTTTGCTTAATGTTGCCGCTGTTGAAACGAGAACTTAGCTAGTAGTCTATTTATTTTTATTATTCGTTAGTTTCTTATAAATTTTAATTATAAATACGAAGTTTTTATAAATCAAATTATATTGTGTATTTATGTTCAGTTTTAAATTGTCTGCCACAAAAGCTGTCTGAAGGTGGTGGCGTGAAATCAAATAACAGTCAACTGTCAGCATCATATATTCTCAATCAATTACAATGGTAAGGACTACAAGAATAAAACATACGTTTTCCTTTAAAGTCTGGTGACGCAGATGTTTAAGGGAGAAGGTGATTTAACTGTGTGACCTTCTTGTTCGTCTACCTGCCACAATTATAAAAGAAAACATATACTGAGTTATAGCGGTTTAGTGAAATAAAAAATTTTGCACGTTAGAGGCACGTTTCAGCGAAGTATAAAATCCGACGCATTTACTCGCTTTCACAGAATACTGTATTTAATCTCTCCAACTTACTGATAACTAAGCGTTCCATCTAACTCATCATGGGTGAGGCGTTTGCGTTGTGAGTGCTTGGTTTAGGACGAATATGGGTGTCATAAACAGTAGATATCTTGTACCCTCAGTTGAACTGTGTTCTTGCTTATCTTCCTGCCTGTCTATCTTAAAAAAACATTTTACATAAAAAATTGTTTTGTATCGATTAAAAATCACTTATATTAAATAAATGTCCTTCAATCTAAGCACGCCCCTTCCGGCGTACCTACATTTGCCTACATTATTTATAAGTATTCCCTCTACAAACTGATCGTGCTAAGAATGTAGGGATATGATATCCTCCTATTGCCTTACAACAAACTATGTCATACAACAAACCCGCCTCCTTCGAAAATGAAGGTGAAGTTGGACATGGACCATAGACAAAAGTATATGCATATATATAATGCATACCGATATTACGAGAAGTTATTAAGCTTTGCGCAAGCCAGTCAACGTAATATGAGTGAACAATTAAATCCAACCACAGTAGATACTAGAACGTAACTGTTTTGGCACATACGTCATGACGTGTACCCTGACCTAATAAATTCCTCCTAAAGCGGCACCTGGCACTGCTCATCTATAGGGATGGGGTTTCATATAACGCGGTTGCAACCGCAATATAGAAAATCTATTCCCGACAGTTCCTCGCATGAGGTCGACTAATATCCACAATCATTGTAAATGGATGTTACCGCGCCTGTTGTTATGATACAGCCATTATTAGAACTGATTGTTATGAATAGATTTCAAATTATATTTTTTTTATATTCGACATATATATATGTAGATATCTTAAATAAATTCTTACTTCCAAAAAAAGACTTAATATAAAACGACACCGCGTGCAAAAAAAATAAGGCCAAGCTATGCAATCTGAAGACGCATTATAATAATTTATGATTCAAAATTCTAAGGGCAACTCCTTAACTTGTCATGATAATGGTACGAGAACTCCAACATATTATAAAATATAAAAAGTGTACAACTTGCTATGATTACTTAAATTTAATTATAAAAAAGTTTTAATTACCTCGATTAAAATCGCAAATCCATGAGACTATGAAAATATTAACTACTTAAAAAGCTACGTAAATGTAGATTTCGTACAAGATTTTATGACAAAAATAATAAAAAACTTTAGTGATTAACATCTTAATGTAAGTACTAGTAACAGAAAAATACTTTACTTCGTTTAATGCTTTAGATTTAAGTTTATATAATATAATATCGTGTTAGTAATTTAATTATCCTTACTTAAAATTAAAAATGTAAAGCTCATTTTGTTTGTATGATGAGCAGCCTCAGTTTGTATTCTTAAGACAGAGTTTATACAAGTTGCGCTAAATTGTAACTGATAGATGAATAAATTAAGAAAAGCTATAGAAGTACAGATAATTTAATAATGATAGAAATAGAAGAAAGTGTTTAAATTATCTGTGTGCTTTTCTTTTCAATTACCGAATACAAAGAAGGGGAACAAACAAACAACAGTAATAAATTAAAAATACAAAGAATTACTTTTATAGTAATTCCTTGTATTTTTAATTAAATATAAACGTAAAAAAGAAGAAGATAATTGTACAATTAATCGTATATATCGACGATTCATACGTTTATAATGACATGTCTAAAATGTAGACAAAACAAGACAGAATAACCTTTATCATTGTAAAATATTTAAAGTGATTAATAAAATTATCTGTCCACTAAATAGCATTAACTTTTTATAATCTACGACAAATGCTTCAAGGTCTGATACCACTGCAACTTTTACGTGATTACACGTGATTACAGCAGTGAAGGTGACGTTGTATGGGTTTACTATAATTATTGTATTATGTTCATGTTATATTTGTGGTAGTAATGTTATTCATTCGTTTATACCAACAGACTCTTTTACGAGTTACAAACATAAAAAATAAAAAATGAATAGAAAAAAATCATTAAATAATCTAGTATTTAATGATATAAAAAAGCAGTAAGTAAAGTAGGTAACATCCCATCCGGGTATACCTAACTATCGCCCAATAAGTTCAACATATTAAACTGTTTAAGGTTTATTTTCAACTGCAAATTATTTTGCCATATATACAAAATTTGGTACAAACTTAGTAACAAAGCAGTTGATATTTTATTTAGATGTAGTTATGTATTGTTGATATTGATATTGAGTGGTATGGTAAAGCGACAATGCAGTTGCAACAAGAATACGTTGGCTCTTCCGTTGGCGTGGAACCAGAGATCCTTTTGCTCGTTATGTGGTTTTTTATCTTAGGTTTGTTTCTAGCTGCTGAATATATGGGTCAGCTCGGCCAGGGTAGGACCACGCCCTCACAGAATACCAGCGTAAAATTCTTATTATTTTTTTTTATTATAATTTTATTTTTGAAAAAAATACAGCAACATACAAAATAACTTAGGTTTATATACATACTATAAATAAGCTAATAACATGTTTAGATTATTTATAGGATGTAAATATTAATAGGTCAATAGATTGATAGAATAGCAGCATAATGCTGCTGTGTTTCGTCATGGGGAGTGTAGGGATCTGGAGATCTTTATTACTGGTTACGAGGCATTACATCTCAGTCCTCAAGGGTGACAACGCATCAACATTATGATTCCTTGTCAAGGATGAATGTAGATATCATGGGCCACATGAATCACTTACCATCAGGTGAACTGTGCACTCTCAAAGTGATAAAAAAAAGAATTGACGATGCCTGTGCATTTTGAGTCTTTGTTGTGGATGGATGTATTTATACATACCATCAGGAAAATTTTGTGCTCGTTTGTTACCTTTGATACAAAAAAACTCAATAAAAAAGTCATGCTGAGTTACACGAACATCCTTATACTTTAAACACATATTTAGCAGCATTTTTTATCATACATCATATATACATATATTTATGTATCATATTTTCAAAAACCTGCGTAATAAACCACAAAATATAATTATTTATGCGTTATATCTGTAACTTATCAAGATTCTAACTTTAATCGAATAGAATAGTAAAGCTATTCCCTTAAGGGTTACTAAATTTATTGCGGATAACTCTCCGGAGTGAAATAAAACAATGGCGCAAAGCAGTGTTGTCTTTGTAGAAAGTTTTACGAATACCTTTATTCTCATAAAACGCAATGCCAATATTCAAAAGATGCCCATCGTTTAATAGTCTTATTGTTATCATGGTATAAGAAAGGTACACATAAAAAAACAGAAAATGGAAAATAGTTAATATAAAATAATAATATGACCGCGCGGTGTATGTAGTATGTGCGTTCAATGCTTGGATTCGATTGCTAGGCACAGAACAATATAATTTTACTTCACAAATCGTTTGTTTTCATGCCTCTGTTTGTGTATATCGTATTTAGACAGCACATTTGAACTTTCCCCCTATCCTATTGCAAGAATGCTTACGGTGCTATGAAATATTTCGCTTAGTTGATGTTATCAGATTATAACCAGAAGACATCGCCGTGATTGAAATCGGGTACAAGGAAATGATTTCAAACATAATCTACAAGCGTAAAATAATATAAATATCTCAATCAATCGTTCAAATTAAACTTAACCCAAACGTGATCAAGCTGGACGAGTAACGGGGAAACCAATGATCTTTACTAATAGATAATACCTCCCATACCATGCAAAAGAACTCGTTGACAATTCAAGTGCCACGTCGTGAGTGCTACGTGAGCAGATTATGTCAGATCGTGACTTGAATATGATTTACTTAACAATGGCTACTTCTGTGTAGAGCTAATAAGAAGGTATGGAGCTTTTTTGAGCTGCATACGATGCAGTGCATAATTTGTTTAAATTTTGATCAGATTCCGTTCGTTCTGCTGTTTCACCTATGGAATCAAATACAAAAACTATTCCACTACCGTCGGGGGATAAATTGCGAAGTCCTTATAACGTATATATCGGCAGGTTATTACCGTTAGGTAATAATCTAGCAACCATTGATTGGTTACTAAATTACTTTAACTTATTGTCTGACCGTTTAACTCAGACAATAAGTTCTCACGTGTCGCCTATTTTATCCCAATAATAACAAGCGGATATAGGAACCATTCCATATGACCGGTACTTATTAGATTCCAAACACAACAAGGACTGAGCCAATACTCTTTTATCGGGCACATTTGTCAGTGTATGATGTTTTTCTTTCCTTTCTTTATAGCGCTTATTTTAACGTTTTAATTACCGACGCTTCGAATGCTTTGCATGAGCAATATACCTATAAATGTCCTGATATTATTGCTACCATAACCTTATGAATATTTATTTTTGGTCCGATCAATACAAAACGAATTCTTGCAGTGGTATGAGTGGTTTGGGATATAAATTTATTAATCACAGAATCCCAAAATGGTATTATATATAACTAAGTTCTTTATTGAAATTGTTTTTTTAATTTCATTAAACGCTTATTCCTCATTTAACCGATACTCAAAAGAGTAGAAGGGAGAAATAAAAAGAGCACTCCAGTACTTTCCACTGCCATTGACTCGAATACTCTATCTACTCGAACTATATACCATACACGATATCCAATGTAAAAAATTAAAATACATTACATGGTGTATATAGTATAAAATTAGAGAATAACATTAATGTTTAAATCACAACTGCAGTGTATTCTTTTTTAAATAGGATTATTTTTCTTCCTTTCTTAAAATTTCGCTAGATACTGTTACATTTTGTTCAATAAGGATAAACCCTAACCCTTATTTGACCTTAATCCTTATATTTAAAAAGACTTCGTATTTTTACAGAAATGTTTTATGTTGAAAATTTAAAGTTAGATTTAAATTTAAAAAGAAGAAAGCATATGAAAATAATTTTACTAAACACAGTTTAAGAAAAGTGAAAGTTTTATATTTTTACGTAACGGAGTAAAGAAAAAGAAATTTGTGTTGCTGTAAATATATCATAATATAAATTATTGCACTTTGCACTTTTTAGATTAAGATATTGTTGAAGAATGGTCTGCACTAGCACATAATTATAATAAATAATTATATATATATATATATATATATATATATATATATATACATATATATATATATATATATATATATATATATATAATTCATATTACGACATTTATTTTTTTGAGCATTAAGTCCGCCTATGTAATTTACTTTGTGCATGAAGTTTAAAATAAATAAATAAATAGATTGATCTTGATTCTTCTGTAAACTACCTACATATCACATAAAAACGGTTGTTAATAATTTCTTTTAATGAATATGATGCACGCTAGTATTACAACTATTGTGTAAACAAATCGTTACGAAAGTAAAAATTCCACAACAATTTACTTATTTTCATTATTACGATTCATTAAAGAAGTACGAGCAGCATAAATCAAAAAGCTTACTGCAATTCCGAGAATACCGTCCAATTTAGTACCAGAAGCTCCGCGTAGTGTAATTGTGATTTATTCCTAATTAACATAACAAAAACATGGCTAGTTCTGCATACAATTTTTTGCGGAGTTTTAGAAATGTGTAAAATTGTCTAATATATCTCTTGTACCTTACTCATTAGTACCTACGACACCGGGTGATAATTAGGTCGCATACTTTTGCTTCCAGATATGAGATTTTAGTCTAGTACTAAAATACGGATAGTCAAGCCTGTATCTGATGAGATTCGAGTCTCAACACTACCATCCTCTAGCCAACAATTCTAGTCAACTGCTAGTTAAGGTATTGGCAACTGACTTACGACCCAAACCCAGAGTATATTTTGCCCTGAAATTATTAAAGGTCAATCGCAATTTCAACAGGTCATATCCAGGTATTATCTAATACAAAGTGTGCAATACATACGGTGTGTTCTAAAATTTAAGCTACGGCCAGGATTCTTTCTTTGTTTTCAAACACAAACAACTTCACTTAGTGGAGGAGCGTAAGCTAGAGAAATCAAGACATAAAGTATATACTATATTGATTCACTATTCCAAAAGCAAAATGAGAAAAAAAAATTAACTTATAGTGTACGCGTCCAAAATTAGTTGCCATTATGTATTGCTCATTTTCCTTGTTACTGCTATCCCCTTACAAGCCTATGGAGCCTATGACAGATTATATCTGTTCCTAAACTCGTAATCTCACAAATAACTTAGATAACCAATTTGCTAAATTTAGCGTATTACTTAAAAAAAATATATAATTGTGCTAGTACGTTAACATAGTCAAAATAAGAACGTATATTTAGAGACACATAATGTTATTTTATAATTTCAAACGTATAGTTACAGAGTAAGTAACTGTCAGAACATTTGTAATTTATAACTACTAAGACATAAATTTGACGAGATTTGTTCAATGATTTATGTTATGTAACTGTACTCTCTGTGATCCTGATCGTACGTGTACACTGGGTAAACAATTGAACTTAGTACAATTAGCTTCAGTAAACAAAAGGGTATCCGATCGTTCTCAATTTCTCTTATCGAGCAAATGATTTTATTGAAATGGGATTCCAATATAGGAGCTTTTAATTCCGTTCTGCTCATGATAGTACGGGTAATAAATAGAAATGTATAAATTATATTTTTAGGTGTACATACTTGTCACGTGGTCTTTGATTTTGGTTTATCATTAAAGGTGAATGAACCGATCTACGTAGAATGTGGTAGAAATGAGAAAGTAAATAATACTAATTGACAACAAGTAAACAGCACATAATCTTTTAAGAGTTGATATAATGTATCGTGACAAGATAAATATGTCCACGTATCGATTGAATTAATTAAGGTGGTAGGCTCTTTTCTTGAAGGTCTCTAAGCCTGCTATATGATATGCTGATAGCTGATTCTACAGTTTGTTCACGCGTGAAGTGCATAAAATATTTATTATTTTATAATTCAAAACCTCACTTGTCACCTCTCGAAATTGACCTTTCAATAATGCTGCAATTTATGGAACCACTTTTAATAACCCAGTCTCATATTTTTTATAATAATTATTATTCGTTTTTTCTATCTTTTTTTTATTAACTTGATAGTAACAAACGAGCACACAGTTCTCCTGATGACAAGTGATTCCTGCGGCCCATGACATCGACATTCATCCTTGACAAGGAATCATAATTCCGATGCGTTGTCACCCTTGAGGATTGAGATGGAATGCCTCATCAGCAGTAATAAAGGTCTCCGGATCCCTTCACTCACCAGACAAAGCACAGCAGCATTTCACACTGGTATTCTGATATGTGATCCTATCCCGGCCGAACTGCCATTCATTCTGCAGCCCGAAACAAACAAACTTTATTTATGTATATATATATATATATATATATATATTATATACATACATAATAGTATGCAATGTATTCGTTCTTATATTCTTATATTTATTGAATGTTTGATATATTTAAGTTCTTAATATTAAAGATAGCATATAACGTAAGCAGTGTTTTTAGGATGTTGGGGGTGACAAGAAAATATAAATTCATAATATAGATTCTACGACTACAATGGAATCACCAGTGTCACCTGATTTCTTTGTTTCGAGTTTGCCCAAGTGAACTTGTAACAAAAAGAATGAGATAATATAGTCAATTTACTATCACCGTAATTTGTTACTACTCGTAAAAAAGAAAATTTCATCTGTAGTAATAATAAATTTGTAAAGTCGACGTTTCTGTACTATAAATAAATAAAGAAAAATCACTAGAAATAAATAAGAGAATACATTCCGATTATCTTTAGATTTTTCGTCTATTATTCTGATTGTTTGAACACCGGTAAAACGGCTCAATCTATTTGAAGACATTTTTTACCAAAATATACTCAGAGAATAACATTAATTCTTTATGTTATCTCCATCGGCCTCCTCAAATAAGGATAAAAGATATAGAACTTTAGTGTAACAGGCAAGCGGCAATGGGTATATATCAATTCAACCTATAATCCCGATATATTTTATGTTTAATAAAATACTTTATTCTAAGGGATAATTTCTCGGCCGGGTTAAGCTGAGGTAGTTCAAAATAAAAGTAATAATATTAACTCAACCGTTTCATGTTAATAATAAAATTTTACGAAATATAAAATAATCTTTTGGTAAGACATGCTCGGTGTTGAAGGCAAACATCGTGAGGATATCTCCATGTCTAAGAAATAAATGAAAAAAAATATTTTGAAGAACCGGAAACCGGACTATGCTAGCATCATCTTGACTATTACTTAACCCTGCGCCCATCAGTGGGATTTATATAGGCAAATAGGCTACTAGTTCAGGTATTGACAACTGACTTATGTCCAAAACCAAAGAGTATATTTTGCCTTATTAAAGGTTTCTTTCTCACTTCAATCGCAATTTTAACTTTTCTAGTAAAAGTGTGCAGTGTATTTATAATCTGTGGGATTTATATAAATATACATATATAGGCTATTACTTCACTTTTTAAGATATACCTATGTAGGTTACTGGTATATTTTTTATTGTCATTAACATTACATTACATATTTGCCAATTTATGATATATTCTCAAGTAATATATTGGATTTTATGTCTCCAGGATTACACGACCGGGGGCAACTGAGCACTAGCGATGTCATTATCGCGTTGATTAACGACGATCAGAATTGCTCCACCTGCACTCCGCAAGATTTATTAAAATTGTGTAATTCATCACCGAGTCATAAATATAGATGAAGATTATCAAAGAATACTTAGTCATCACCGTGTAAGATTTCTCACCAATGTTATCACAGCTATTATCAACTAAAAACACCATAAAAGTATAGTATATATAGATCTCTGTTCCTTGTTTAATTTCCTAAAGTAATTTGATTTCAGAAGACTTCGAACGACGACTACAGGGGTAGAGCTAAACTGCAGTTTGTTATAGCTGCAGAATGAATGGGTCTGCTTGACTGGGGTAGGACCACACCCTCACAGAATACCAGCTTAAATAGCATAATGCTGCTGTGTTTTTTTTGTATGAATTAGGGATCCGGAGACCTTTATTCAGTGAAGAAGCAAAACCATTTTCCATGCAAATCACGTCTTAAATTTAAAAATAAAATCTTAAAAAAACACCGCTAGTAAATTGAAGAAGGATGAGGGAATGCAAATTCCGGGTTTCGTTTGTTTTAGACTAAACTGTTAATACAGCCAATTCAGTATTTTGCATTTATATATGTACTTTCATGGAAAAATTTATTTTTCCATCTAATAATGAATGTATTTCATAAAGTGAGAAAGAAATAGAAAAAAATATTAAGGGAGTTTAGTGACTGCGATAAAGTAAAAAAGAATCAATAAAAATTGCACGAACATGACTACGGGAACCACGCTGCAGCTTCTTCCTGGCTACACCAACCCTACAACGAATCCCTTACCAAATACCAGCATAATGCTGCCGAGTTTCGTTTGGTGAGTTAAGGTTTCTAAGAGCCCGTTAATGATAAAGAGGTGCTTGAAAACCTACTGAGGTAACAGAGATTTCCATCTGAATCCTCACGAAAATGAATTGAATCTTGAATCTTTGAAATGAAATTGATCTTGAATCCTTAATGAAGACATGAGGTCATGGCTTACATGGCCACAGTCACCATTTTTATGAAAAATCTTACTTAACACATTTAAAATAGCTTTAGAGCATTTCAATAAATTCATTCTATGCTGATTGAATGCATGCAAGCATAATAGGCACTACGATGAGCTTTTAATTAATGAATTCGCTGCCGCGGTAAGAAGCATAGAGTTCTCATTAGGAGACATTGTGCTGTGAGCACATAACAATACATCGACACGGTTACCCGAAATTCGTAACGTATTCACAGCAGTTAAAATATACATTTTACACATACACATATAGAAATAAATTTAAATATAATGTACAACTTTCAGGCATTATTTATTCATTATGTTTATATTTATTTCAGTTTTATGTTCTATTACTATTATTTATTATATATAACTAGTCTGGCCATAAATACTTTACTATTTCTTTTTTTCAACTTTTAATTATTTTGAATTTGGAATACGTATATTCTTTCGATTTTGCGCCATATCACATATTTTTTCATGTTCATTATCAAATTACAATATGGAATGGGGTGTTAAAGAAAATAGGATTTGCAGTGATCCTTGCACAACGTGAGTATGGAGCCGTCGGTCATATTCCAGACACTTCAAAAGCTTGGTATCAGCCGTACGTCCGTATATCGTACTATCAACAGATACAACAACAGTTCCACTGTTCGAAGACTAGAAAAGATCGGGGCGGCCGCGTGCTGTTAGAATTACAAAGGCTGTTAATGCTGTTAAAGCCAGAAATCGTCGAAACCCCATTAGGAAGCAAAAATCTTATCGCGAGAAATGAAGATTCCCGCTAGGACTCTGTCACTTATTATAAAACAAGACCTGAAGCTCAATGCTTATCGTCGATATACAGGACATGCCCTAGATCAATCTTTACAATTAAAGAGAGTGGATCGATCAAAACGCCTTCTGTCGCGATACCCAGGTGAAAGGCAAAGAAATATCCTTTTACCGATGAAAAAATTTACACGGTTGAAGAACACTACAATAAGCAAAAAGATAAAGTGTACGCTCACAGTTCTAAAGAAGCTGCTCAAGTAGTCGGAAAGGTACAACGTGGTCATCATCCTGCGTCAGTGATGGTTTGGTGGGGCGTGTCTTATCAAGGAGTCACAAAACTACATTTTTGTGAAAAAGGAGTGAAAACTTCAGCCAAAGGGTATCAAGAAACATCTCCGCAATACACTTTTTAAAAATATACTGTGGACTTTCCAGCAGGACCCTGCACCTGGTCACAAGGCACGAACTACCCAAGCCTGGCTTGAAACCAACGTTCCGGACTTTATAAGAGCGGAAGACTGGCCCTCATCTAGCCTAGACCACAACACTTTATACTTCAAGTTATGGTCAGTTTTAGAGGCCTAGATGGCCTGCTCTAAACGACACGGCGACATTGAGTTTTAAAAAATCTTTGGAGCCAGCAGTGGCAAAATTTCCCTTGGAAACAGTGCGTAAATCCATAGATTCGTGGCCAAACAAAACAAACAAAGGTTAAAGGCCTGTATAAAAACCAAAGGTGCATTTTATTTGTAACAGAACTTATGGCCGGACTAGGTATGATAATTTTTTCTTCAACTGCATCTAAAGTTTATTCGCAATGTTTTTGATTCTCGTCCGGTTGACACAAACTTATTTTTAATATTGCTTCTATCTTGGTTTACACGACACGGAACGCTTTACAAGCCTAAATTACAATATCGGTCTAACACGTAGAGTTAAGTTCAGTTTAGTTTAAATAACACTTGCATAAGTAGAATTTGAATATATAATATATCACTAAATTCTCATTTATAAATTAAAAATATCGGGTATCCTGCAGATATAAATTAAAATTTAATGATATTATAGATGTATAGGATTGACTACTGTTGTCGAAGAAGAGTCCAATATTAACCTTGCGAATCACCAATATTCCGTAATTTTCGGTGATGACAAGAACAATTATGATACAAGTATTTTATATTTCATGTCATTAATTCTAGAATAAAATAACAAAATATTAGCCGGAATAGAAAATCTTTAGGTATTAAATTTCCTGCTTATAAGTTCCAAACTTTAATCAAGTCCAGAACCAGTAAGTTCAACTTAAACGTAGTTTAACTTTTCCGTCTATCAACATAACATACCAGGCATCTTGAACTGAATTTCCAATTCATTAAAAGTGTTTAACTTTTAAAGCATAAAGCGCAGTTAAATGTAGCGCAACATAACTATTTCATAAACGACCTTAATAAAAGTAAAATGTGTTTATTATTTTACGTCTATTAGGGCCGGTTATTAGTCGAACAGTGGAAACTGAGAACATTATCATCAATATTGTATCCCTTGCTTACCTTAGTTTTTACCTTACTAAGTTACAGAACAAATCGATGCAAAGCACGTTAGGGGATCATGGACTTATATAATTTGATTATTTTAACAACTTTACTGTCACTGTTGAAAATACTAAAACAATTTAATTAAACAGTAATAGTAGTCTTGTCTAATATGAGATAACATAATGTTTGGAAATGGTTTAACTTGCATTCAGTCCCGTAGGCGAGAATATATATATATATATATATATATATATATATATATATATATATATATATATATATGTATGCATAAATTGCTCATATCACTACAATTGCTTTTATCAACAAAAAGTTTTAGTGTTTTAATAACAAACTATAGGTTCAAAATGTAACAATATACATTGAATCGTTGAGTCTCTAGTTCTAGGTTAATTAACTATAACACAAATTGCTATTACAAAGTTACTAGTCTTTTGCTTCGCTTAATTTACACTGCGAGGAAGTTTGAAACTAGTAGTTAAGGTTTTAAATGTACCAAAGTTCAAATGTAAAATATAAGCATAGGACAGAATAGGATATGCTCGTAAACAAAAAAATAAATTTACAGTTGACACTGTAAATTTATAAATTACTTACTTAAATAATAAGCTATGAATTATTTATGACATATCATTATGGTGGATATAAAATTAAGTACTTATTTTAAATCTTAATACAATAAATATCATAATACATAAATCATAGGAAATTTGCGTAGGAGGAAAATAGCGTAGGAAATTTGGAAAATCTAATTAGAAACAAGAAATATTTTTTAAATTTTATATGGAGTCGGCTCTCGCAGTAATTAATAGAAATAGGGTGTAGAATTATTTTTTATTTACTTTAACTTAAATATTATTTTAACTTTTTTTAACTTGTATTATTATTAAATTATGTAATTTTATTATTTTTATCTTTTTTATTATTAAAATCTTATTGTATTTTAATGTAGCAAATAGAAATGGTATAACCATTAGAAGTAGAAATAGTGATAAATATATTGTGATATTAGAATTAAGAAATTTTTGTAAAGTTTAAGATTTTTTTATCAATAAAGAAACAAAGAAACACCCGCACCCCAGGTCCCTGATCCATAAACGTGTTAGCGGGAACAAGAGGGTGGCATAAAGCCGCCACTAAAAAAAACACATAAATCATAACTAACTACATGAATTTGAACAATAACTAACATGAATTCTAAAAACTATAGACTAATTTAGATCCTTTACTCCCAATGGCTAATTTTAAACAACTACAATTACTGAGTACTTTTAATAAACATTCATCAGATAAGTATGGGATGCTCTTGTTGTTACGCATTGAATATGAGTAAAATGAAGAAACTAAAATGGAAACTAATTCGTATTGAAAATCTAGGAGGGACTAGCCTATATCGAGAAGTTTGTATAGAGTACAGCAAATGCCAAACATTTGGACCACATTTTGTTGTCCTTTATCTGGCTAATAATAAAAAAAAAATCATAAAATGTATATTTTTTTTAACTTTCTAAGTAAGTGCTTGACCACGATCCCACCTGATGTTAAGCGGAAATGCTGTCCTAGCACTAGCCGCCTCTCGTCACTTACTTACTCGTAATCTCACGTAGTTTGTTCAAATATTCTTATTTATTTCTACTGAACTCACAGAACTACTTTTTTATCCAGACTGTAGTGAACAAGACTTCTGTATATCCTAAATATTGGCAATTTACCAGCCACATGCAGCCACAACGATCACAGCGAGTGAATAAAGCGCAAAAGAGTAATCGCGTAGAACTGACTACGAAATGTCACCGACTTCCGTCTCTTTATTTTAACTTGTTTTTTCAGTCAATCTTTATTAAAGCAATTTATGCATTGATAGTAGATAGGGGCACATTTTCTACAACAGTAAAAATGATTATTATGTTACTCAAAGGATTTATCTAGGCAGAGATTTGTTTGACAAACAAATTGATTTTGTTGGTTGTTGCATATTTATATTTCTTTATTTTTTATCCAAGGAAATCGATTAAAATCATTTCACATTGTTTTTGATTGCATCAATTTATAATGCTAAATTTGCATGTAATAGAAAGAATTAATAGATATATGTGTTCAACTATTTTTAGTAGTGTTTGCACAATGAGTCTAAACTTTTCAAAAGCCAGTGTCTTTGAGCATATTTTAAAATAAAATAAAAAAGTGAGGATCAATAGAATGCAACAACGCAAATACGGGTTTGCAAAATTAAAATACAGTTCAACTTCCGCTTAATCCATAAGAACGCATAGGTACATAAAAATACTAAAAGACTATTATAGTAAATGGGTTATTTATACAGATGTATAATAGTTTCATAATTTCATTATTTCAATAGAAAATCGATTATTTAAATTCATTCGTGAAGTTGTCTTAGTTTTTATATACTCGTATCTGTGCGTTCATATCAAATATTTTATGTGATCATAAATTTCTATATGTAACGCTTTTCTTACTTTTGTTTTTTTCGCGTTGCTTGCGCAATATAAAAAAATTATAACCTTAAGTCATGGTCATAAAGAAAGCAAGAATCTCGAATAAAAGTTGAAAGTTTGAATAACAATTTGGTTCCCCGCCTAGTCATTTTATCTCATTTCATTTGTGAAAAATACCGTGTTGAAAATATACAATATCGGGTTGGTCGTGTCCGATATTAAGGGTCTGTTTCACAATGTCCAAGTAAAGTCCTGAATAAGCTGTTTGCCTGTCTGTTTCACAATCATCAAATAAGCTTAACTGGTTAATAAAGTGCCAAGTAAATAATAGGTTAGATCATCAGTCAGATAAGGAATTTATTTGTTGGTTAAAGTTACTTGACAGATAATTTTCAAGAAGGAATATCGTTTTTGTATGTTGTAAATCAAAAATTATTAAAAATAGATATTTTTGATGCCCTTGACGACGAATTAGCCCATTTTTTTGATTGTTTAACGGAACCACGAAGAGATCTTGTGTTACGACAACGTTCTAATCACATGGAGACATTTGATGATGTGGAATTTAGAGTGCGATTTAGATTTAGTAAAGATACTGTGTATTCACTAATTGAGGACAAAGGTTCTTTTACTACAGAAAGGTAATTATGTGTTTTATTTTCTATCAATTAAAATGGTAGTGAAATAGCTTGCTTTTCTTTTTTGTGTGATATATGTGTTGCGGAATATGCATTTAAAGTATATCAATACGTAACACAAAATAATGCGTAAAAGATGTATTTTATATACTTTTATGAGTGATAAAATTAAAAAATGTCTTATGCTGTCAGAGGTTAAATTGAAACGTCAAAATGTGATTTTGCCATCTCTAACCAAGTAACAAACTGACACATAAATAAAGATAAGAAACGCAAACTATTTTAACAGGAAGTTTTATCTGCTAGTTAATTTATCTGTCAGATAGTTAACCAATACTTTACTCAGACTTTGTGAAACAGACCCTAAACAAAATAATTAACAATAACTCATATTAATGCCAAACCAAAATTATTATATACTGAACATATTCGATGAATGAATATAAGGGTCATAAATTTCTGAAGAGCTAAACTAAATTACGTTCTTGAACGTAAAGAAGGAACTGTGATTAAAAAAATAAAATTAAGTTAGAAAAAGAGTCGTGATAACTCCGAGTCCAGACTTTCGCTTTTAATTCACAGTTCGTGTACACGGTGAAGAAAAATATCGTGAGGAAACCTAAATGCTTAAGAAACGATCAAGTAAAAATTCGAAGACATGTGAAGTCATGATATATATATTGTATATAATATTTTGGCGAATATTTTGATAATTCAACAAAGTAGAAAAAAGAAAATAGTTTGTTCTTTAGGAATTGCTCTTTAGAATATCTGACATTTATCATCTTTGAAGGGAAACTTCCATCGCATACCTATGTTGAAAAAAAATTCAATCTTAAAATTGTTCACTTTTTCATACGTTCAATTTTTAAAATATGCCTTTCTCAATTTGTAGTACCAAGCAAGAAACATGAATTAATAAAATAGTAGATTTCAAAACTCACGTCACACAAGCCATGTAAATTGATTTCATTTTAATAATGTAATGGAACAAACTTATTTCTGACTAAACTAGGCGAACTCGATATTTCTGTTATAACGCTGTTTTTCATTCAAATAATTTTCTAAGCCTTATCAGTCTATTTTAATATCTTCCTTGTGTTCTGAATAATTATAGAAAATAAAAAGTATAACATATTTCACATTTGCATATAAAAATTCACAATTAAAATCACTTATCCTTTGTAATCGACACAAAAAACGAATATATGGTATTTTAAAAGGATTACTAGATTTATATTAATGACATTTTTACAATATTTATGCCAAACATTACGGAGCACTAGTTTTTCAGTTGGAATTCGAGATAAAAAGATAAGGAAAGTATAAAACAATAAAAAACGATAAATAGCAAAGCAAGAAAACCTCATCAAAAATTTAAAACTGTGCCCACCGCTACTTTTTTTGTATTTTTATACTAAAATAAAATCAAAGCCTGTCTGTGAAAGTGCACTTCATGAAAGTTCGTGTCGGTTTTTGTGGATTTTTATATAAAACAAAGGATCTTTGAGCAGATGGCCAACGTCCGCGTTGAATATAAAAAATAAAATTAAAATTTTAAAATCATCATTGTATGGCTATAGAGCGCATGGTAAAATAATTCCTAATATTTCATATGAAATATAATCATAGATCTATATTACTCACATCTGTGATACACACGCAAGTATATAAGCATATAAAAGAAATATAGTATTGTTTTAAGAATAATATTCGGGTTGCCATAATACTGTTTTTTATGACAACCGATTGATTAAGAAGGTACTTTTTAATCAATCGGTTGTCATAAAAAAGCACAGATGGTAACTCTTGCCACCCATAGATAACCCATAATACCCACATTTATCCTCATAAAGAATTAAATTGAAGATGTCGTTTTTGTGTGATGCTGTTGGTCTTTTGACCTCTTCAGCTTTACCGGAATAGACTCGCGAGCGAGGCCCGCTGAGTATGCAGATGTGGACTAACATGAAATGCCTCATCAATTACAAATAGGTTCCCAGTTTCTTTCCTTCACCTGACGAAACAATGTAGCGCTAAATTATTACTCTATTATTCCGGAAAACGCCCAGTCGAGCCAATTTGTTCTTGTTACACCTAGATACTTCATGTTAACACTTGTGGGTCTTGTGGAATGACTTTTTATTCAGACAGCATAACGTTGTGCAAGGAATTACATGTATGAAAAATACCGCCATAGTGGCGCGTCCTCACCCTCTTTATATAAAATTAATTAGAAGTCAGATTATAAACTAATAAAAAGAAATTATTGTTTACAGTGCCAAATTAATATAATGATTAAATAAATTACTAATTATGAATTTTAGATATAATAAGGTTAATCACTAAAATATATACTATAGGAGTATTTGTTGTACGTCACAACCGCTGGGCGCCTATAAGTTGCTAGTTAACATTCGTTATTTATATTGCAAAAAGGATTCGTTTAAAATATTTAGATTGCTCTGATGTTGCTGCTACTATAATTTTAACAGCTGCATACTTCTAAGGTAATTTACCTTGCATGCCTGTATAGGTTAGCTTTGACGCAGACAAATTATCTGTTTAGAGGTCGGAAGCTTTATTCATTGTCCCTTCTTTGTCATCGGTCCAGCTACATCTAAACCCCAATCACTAACAATAGGGAAATATTATATTTTAAAGTAAAAGTTTAATGTATGAAACGTACCTCTTTTACATTATTGCTAAAAATAATTTTAAGGTTTACTGGATAATCAAGATTTTAATCTTGCCTTAGTTTTATACCATAAATGAAAAAGTAATAGTTGATTATGATAAGGATAGTCATGAACAGTTGTTAAACATATTGAATTAGAATAACACTGACTTGAGAAAAAATAAAATCCATAGAATTTTATTTGGCACGAATTTTACCACATGCGAGTAGTAGTTTCGGCAATGGATTAAGGATCAATAGCTGTCTGGGGATATTTCCGTATGAGGTTCGGTTGGAATGGAACATAATACTTGTTTGTTGCTAACCCTCATTTTTATACCAAAAGTTACTATCAATGAAAACATTCTTTTTGTAACAATATTGGTCTTGTGAGATGAAAAAATATTCAAGGTCGAGAAAAATAGTAGACATTATTCACATTGACATTTTTATTAAGATATTGGAAAAACTGATATTAAATTAGGATGCATATTTCAATCTTACGAAATATATCCAGTTGCAGGCATGTGATGGACAAGGTGATTTCATATCTCCAAAACTTCACTGCTGCTTTAGAAGATGCTTTCAATCCGTTAGACAGGAAAGGAAACGTTTTTAAAATCAATGGTTTGTATATCAACCACCTTAGATTTGCCGATGAATTGTCTAGTATAAGTGGATCTTGATCTTTATTTACGTTTATACATATATCCTTATAGTGTAGTTCTTTAGTTTCGTATTTGAGAGTCGATTGTTAATTGAGATTTCATTAACGCGATGTTCGGTTAGAGGCGTGTCTGGTTTTATCGTACCTATTATGAGTCGTTTCGAATTCTAATATAGTTAAATGTGTCAATATCATATTATCGGAGACTGGTATGATGAGATGATGGTTCTGCTTTAGTTTGATTTGCGCTAGTTCTTCTTGAGACAAAAGTTTACTTGTTATTACTTAGTACGTGCTTGTGCTTTTTTGTGGTTATTTGGGTTTCGTCAATAAATATACGATAAAGTCCTTCAACATTCCTGTTCGTTTGGCCCATGTTATTTTGTATTGTAATAGCCAATATTAGTTTCTGTTGTTTTTTTAATGTCTACTTTTTTCGCAAATCTATATTCTGTTTGTTGTGTAGTTGTGTTTGTAGATCGATGAAAGTGTGTTACCGAGAAGTGAACTAAATGATTTCTTGGTGCCGTCAATTCGATTGCGTTTATGGATTGTTCCGTTTTGATTTTATTTATCCTAGTAACTCCTCAGATATGACTTTGCGTGATACTATAATACAAACTTGTTTAGATTGTTTGTTTCTATCTTATGTGTGTATTTGAGAATTATTTATATTTCGTCGTGAGAACTATTCTAATGTATCCAAGTCCTTCCACTTTCGCCTGTAATAGTAAAACATTAATTCTTGTTTTTCTTCAAGCGATCTTTCTTCTTCCATCAGTTTCTTATAAACTTGTCGTGACAGGATTTGTTTTCAAGATAACGGCTGAGTTCTGGGATACGATTTCGCTCTATAAAATGCTCTCGGGAGTACGGTAATGTTCGACTTTAGTATTTTCAGGTTTCCTCAGCTCTAGTCCACCTGCGTGTACGCTGAGACGTCTAGAGTCAGCTGCGGACATGCCCCGGCGATCACCACCGGGAAGCAGTCAATATTTCAATTTCTTTAATTTCGTACGTAAGAGAAAGTTGCCAAACTGTTAATTTCATTTACACAAGGTATGTGGACTTAAGGTTGTGTTATAATTTAATGCGTACCTTTTAATAATCAACAATAGTAATTATTATGAGCTAATATTAATGTGTATCACATCAAATGGCCTTGCAAACAAACAGTTAGGCATACACATATCTCAAATTAGGGGCATTTGCAGTAACCATTACGTGCCGAATCGATGATGATAACTTTATTTCTTATGAATAAAATTTCACTCAATAACTTAAACCCAATATTAGTCAAAGGGCATACTCTCTAGCATCACCCTCATATCGCCCCGCCGACGGCGAGGGCGTCGCAAACAAAGTTATTCGCGATACCGCCATGTCACTGACCGGCACTTTTCAGTCCATACAGATAGAAGCGTTGCTGGAGTTTCTTGCGCCACTTCATCTCCAGCGCCCATGCATTCTGAAGTGGTGGGACAGGTAGTTAATAATAATAGTGATATAAATTTAGATAATCCTCTGTCAGAAGCAACTGACCGAGCCGAGGTTCGGCCCTCTCGGGCACCCTCGAGTCAGACGCTCTCGCAAAACAGGGTAACGTTCCAAACCGAGGCTCCCTCTCGGGAGCCCTTGTGCTGGTTACCCATATATAGAGGTCTCGACTGAGAGCCATAAGCGCTCGGTCACCTCTCAACCCGGTGAAACTGTAAAAGCCCTGGGGCTAACAGCGGCCATCAGCCCGAAAAAAAAGAAAAAATAAAAAGGAAAAAAAAACTCTCTGGCACGTTTGGGAGTTAAAAAGATTAATATGTTTGTGTGTGTAGTTTCGTATTATATGTTTGTATTATATACCTAGATATTAGATTTGTATTAATTATTTCGACATATTTATGTTTTCTATGTATTTCCGCAGAAGAACTAAGGTAACCTACACATCTCAAAGGAGCAGTAAGCTGAAGTGGCCCGGTAATATAATTCGTAAAACCGATAATCTATGAGGAAGAAAGATTCTCGATTGGCAACTTCGTATTGGCTATTGCAGAGTAGGCTTCCTACTACAAAAAGTGACGACCTGTACGGGAAGCCATTGGGTACAGGTAGCTCAGGATCGTACTCTACGGCAGTCTGTGGGGTAGACCATAATCAAGCAGTAGACTAGTGATGAGCTGAGATGATGTACCAGTTAACTCGCAGTGTATTTAAAACTTATTGCTTAAGAAGCTAATAAAAGTTTACTTTTTATATAAAATATTTGTGGCCTTTTAGGCAATCAATATTATACGATCTTGTTGAAGGTTACAATTGACGCCTGATGTCATAAAAATATAACGCACGTATTTGGTAAAAGCAGTAATAATAACTCTTATGAAAAAAGTTTCGCTATGGAATTTTTAGACGATATTGATTATTGATGATTATTATTATCTTACCTAATCGATTTGAAGTGAGATCTTCTGTCTGTTGCTAGATAATGTCGATGACACTTTATTAAGCATTCCCTTATTTTTATGGATTTTACTTAATTTGTTTCTATTTTAACGAAATAATTACAAAGGATTTAATTGTTCTAAAAAATTACGTAGTCACGTAACACTATTCGAATGACATAATTTTTTGTCATTCTTGTTTACAGTAATAAGGAAAAGGTAGATAAAATGTACCGGCCACCTTTATTACTGGTGACGAGGCATTCCATCTCAGTCCTCAAGGGTGACAACGTATCTGCCTTATGATTCCTTGTCGAGGATGAATGTAGATGTCATGGGCCGTAGGAATCACTTACCATCAGGTGAACTGCGTGCTCTTTTGTTACTCTCAATTAATAAAAAAAGAATAATAATAATAAGTACATATATATTGTATATTACATTTATATAAACTCTTTGAAACCTTATAATTACAGTTTATTAGCGCATCACACTTTGAACAGATTTGTATGGTCTTGCTCGCGGTGATTCAATGTTCCGTTAATTCCATATCATCGGGCGCGAATTGTATTATTATAGCGACACAAAATTGGAAAAAATTCACACACATCTAATATCTGTATAATATAAAAAATATAATACAAAATAACATACACTATCACATTGGTCTTTGTAAGTCTCAACATGAAGTGTGAGATTACACATGTAGACTTACATTGGGCTTAAGTTATTAGTAACATTTTATAATTGATAACTGCGGCCCGTGACATTTACATCCATGCCCAGTTAACATTTCTTTTTGTATTTGTAAAAATACATTACAACGGTAACATAACACGGAAGCCGAGTGGTTTTATCTGAGCTACTCGGCCATTTTAATTATGACATATATTTGATTATAATTATGTAGGTATGTAAGATGTTTATAAATTATTTGTGTATAAGTAAGACTATAAACTAAGTTTGTAAGTATTGCACACATTGTATATAACACAGTTACCTATTGTTAAAATACCTTACCTTTTTATTTTTGATACAAATTTAACTGAAAGTTTAAAATTTAATGACACATAATAGATAATACAATTATAATTATCATCTTATGAGTCTGAAAATAATGTTAAAATGCGTACCAGAAAGTCAAATCTTTAAGCATAATGTAATGTGTATTTAATGTTAAGGGCTCGTTTCAACCTTGATCGTTCTATTTAATTTGTCGTCTGTGATTTAAATTCAGGTTAAAAAAAATAACAGTAAAATGCTTACATAGACCAATATTATTTTTCTTTGGCCTCATCTGGCATGCAGCCATTTTAAACACAGCAAATTGGTGGTTAAGCGTATTTAATAGAACATGTGTTCACATAAACCGACCTTTTGTATAAATATACGCAGCATACATAACTGTTTAATTTGGGGCCAATGCAGAAGGAAAAACGAGTATACATTTTGTCTGCAAATTTATATATACAATTACGCTGGATTCAACAACAGACAACGCCCATTATCAGTTCAAAAGTCTATTTCAATTAATAAATTTATAGTCAACTCACTTTTGCCAAGAGAGTAAGAAAAGAGAAGGCGTTTACGTGAGTACGCGTGTGAGTCCAGGGTAAACTTTAAATAAAAGTAGTCCTTATTACTAAAAGCAGAACTTATTTTTTGGTGAATGTAGTGAAAGTAGTAACGAAATAATCCATCACAGTATTGAGGAGTGATAATGTATTTGCGTCTTTAATATTTGTTGAAGGTGAATGTAGGTGCTTCTGCAAATAGCCAAATAACCCTTACCATCAGGTTAACTATATGCTTGTTTGTCACCAGCAGATAAAATAATAATCGATATATAAACCAAATGAAGCTAATTTATCGACTTATCTAATCGAATTAAACTAAAATCCACACAGTATGCCAAGTGCTGTTGGTAAATATCCTCTATATGGACTAACGGTCACAAAAACGAGCTTATATCCCGTCTTGATCACCTTTAAACTTTATCAATTATTGAGCTAAGAAAGTTTCTATGCCTCTAACACACTTTTACATCAACATTTACTTTTTTATCTATTGAAATTTTGCCATAATTATTATGCAAATTACTACATCGTAGAGGTAATTAATTCGTAATGTTGTCCGTTACTTTTCCTTTTACTTCGGGAGGCACGACATTTTAAATAAGAAAAAGGAAGATCTTTCACATGTTAAGAAAATAACAAAACAAAAAAACTATAAGAAATGAACATTTCCTCATATAAAATTTAAGCCTTCTTATTTATTTCGCATAGTACTATCAACAGCAAGAGTTATCAAAGTGCATAAAAAGTTTTGAAAGTTATGGAATGTCGGAAACAACAATGACAAGAGTTATGAACTGGATTTCAGAGCTAAAAGAGAGGAGTTTTACTTCACTCGTTGAAATTTGAATCAGAAGTTGTAAAAGTTTTAATTGCAGTTCTTATCCGAATTTGACCTAAGATGTAAATCAAAAATATAATTATCGTAGATTTTTTTTTTTAATTAGTTTTAACTTACGTGTCCAGCTTTTTTATGAATGTGTGGTATGTCTGTACATAATATTGTAATATTTATTGTCTCAGTCTCTTATTCAAAAAATTATATGATGCTAATAGTAGGATCTATATATATGAACTACTACAGGTCATCCCACTGTTACTTATTGAACTCTTCTCTACAAAAGATGTTGGAAACTTCAAGAAGCTCCACTGTGGATTAGCGGTATCGATCAGTACAGTTTTCGATAAATTTTCTTTTTATTTATTGTACATTTTTATTTATGGTTTATCTGAGACACCTATCTCTTGCTAAAATGTTTTCCTTACCAGTAATATTATAAAAAAATACCCACTTATGCTGCTTCTTTATATGAGTAATCTAAATAACTGCCCCAAATGTAATATTAAATGTACAATATGCAACAATACGTTGTTGTGCTTGTTATTATAAAAAAGTAACCTAATGTGAGCGCACTATTAATTAACCTGACATTAAATATCACTGCGGTCCTTACCTACACAACGAGGCAGCAAGAAGATGATATCAGTAGTCGGGTTGGGTGTCGAGTGTGCAAAGGTCCTACGGATCGCGACACACCGTCACGACTCAGCCTTTAAGGGGTAGTTTCTGCTATGTTGCATCTAAATGTTTGAATAAAATACCGCCGCCGTTGAGAGAGCTGCAATATATTCATAGTTTTAGAACCAAATTTTTACCTTTCTAAAAAGTCGGCAACGCATTTGCGACTACTCTGGTTTTGCGGATGTTCATGGGCGGTGGTAATCAGGAGCTGCTTGCTCGTTTGCCAGGTATTCTTCCTAAAAAAATAACCAAAAAAAAACATAAAAAAAAACTTTGTGAATACCAAAAGAAGGTAGAAATTGAAAAGAGTGACACGAGTGTTATAATACGTGATATTATAATTATTTTGCTTAAAACTTAATATGGATGAATTGAATTTATGTATATGTAATCAATTTACATTACCACTAACTAATGTTTGAATCACTATAAATCTTAGATATGTCGGAACAATAAAATAAAATGTGATTTGCAATGTAGTATATATTCAGTTTGTTTGTTTTTTCTTAGTGTTGCAGTTGTCAGTTTGTATCGTCCAGATTACTAAAATTAACACTAGTTACTTATAAAAAAATCTTGAACGCCATGTATTCAATTCCGTTTATTATTGATAGAATAGGTGATATGGCTTATACAGGATGTTCCATTAGTATCCTGTCAGTATAATTAAAAAAAATTACTACCTGGAAAAAAAATAAGCAAGATATAAGGATAAGAGTTCAAAATGGCAGCAGATACATTACGCTTTTGTTCGACGTCATTGTTGTCGCTAACAAAACGTCAAGTAACCGCCAACGTGCGTAGTGTTGTGCTAACAAGGTTTTTATTTATAGCAATGGTGAAATGTACACCATCGATAAAAACTTGATATATTTTAAAAAAGGCTTCATTAAACTTAGACGTCTATAGTCTGTTCTTTATGTGATCTTGTGATGTTCTAAAATAAAGTTATTACATATATATTAAGCTAAAGAAGCAAATTTTTAATAGAAGTATGACGTGACATAAAGATTTTTACGTGGTAGAGCTATACTGCAGTTCATTTCTAGCTACAGAATGAATGGATCAGCTTGACCGGGGTAGGTAGCCCTTACAGAATACCAGCGTGAAATAGCAGCATAATGCTGCTGTGTCTCGTCTGGTGAGTGTATCCGGTGAGGGGATCTGGAGACCTTTATTACTGGTGACGAAGCATTCCATCTCAGTCCTCAAGGGTGACAATGCATCTGCATTATGATTCTTGTTAAGGATGAATGTAGATGTCATGGGTCGCAGGAATCAGTTACCAAGTGCACTATGTGTTCATTCGTTACTCTGAATGTAATAATAATAAAAAAATAATGAGCACATAGTTGAGCTGGTGGTAAGCGACGACAACAATCCTAAAAACTAACATCGGTCCCCAATAAAGATACAAGATGCTCATGCATTCTCAGCCCTGAGGACTAAGATGGAATTCCTCACTACCAGTAACCAAATCTGAGAATCCCTACACTCACCAAACGGAACACAGCAGCGTTACGCTACTGTGCTTCTCGGCGTTCTTCATCCCCATTCAAGTCAATAAATTTATGCTTAAGTTAGAAACAAATGTAGCATGGCTCTATCACTCTTAAAATTTTAATCATTCCATAATTTAGGCGCTTCGCTTAATACTATAAATAACTTATTACTAAATAATTTGATAATTATTGTTGATAATTGGATTGACAAACAAAAACAAGCTTGACTTCACGGGTAATTAATTAAAATTGTTATTTTGCCTAATCATATCCAAAAGCATATGCGATATACCAGGGGTGGCCAATTTTTCTGTATACATATATGTATATATTTTTTATTACATTGAGAGTAACTATAGAGCATACAGTTAACCTGATGGCACGTGATTCCTGCGACCCATGACATCTACATTCAACCTTGACAAGGAATCATGCAAATGCGTTGTTACCCTTGAGGACTGAGAAGGAATGTCTACTCACCAGATGGTCTCCGGATCCCCACACTCAACAGACGAAACACAGCAGCATTATGCTGCTATTTAACGTTACTTTTCTATGAGGGTGTTGTCCTAACCATTCATTCAGAAACAAACTGCAATGTAGCTCTACCACATATAACACACTGAAACTACTTTTTATCTTAAAAATGGTCTATGTTTATACACTGTGTTTCAGTATAAGATCCATTCCAGCGAGATATGGGTATACTTGTTGGCCAGCCCTGCTATATAGAAACGAGCACAAATATATAGCCCGTTACGGTTTTTGCATTTCATTGGTATTTTTTCTAATACGTCTTACGTTCTCCAATCACAAACATGACGAAGGATCTAGCGTCAGAGTCTTGAGTCATCATCACACATACAAAAACACCCAGACTTGATATTAAATTATATGTATTACAACAAATAAAAAATTAAAACAGAGAAGGGGATTAGAAATTGCTGCCTCTGTATTGTATGAATGTTTACACTACTATAATTTAACCCTGCGCACTTCCAGCAATAACCATAAAAATGTTCATCCGTGATCAAATTAATCCAGGAAATACTTATATTAGCGGAAAAAAGGTTGAAAAATGCCAGTTTTAGAAGAATACATCTAATAAGTTGAAAAATTAGTTTTTGGAAATTTTTTTTTTGGAAACACCAGCAGTTCCACATCTATAGGTATGGTTGGCGAATGAGCACGAACACGCACACAGCCAGTTTTGTATGTAAATAAATAATAAAGCCAATAAATGAAATAATTATTTATGATTTCAAAAGTCGCGGAAAACTACTTGCCGCTGGGTTCTTATATTTTTGCTAAACAAACAACAACTTTCACGTAATTCCCTTTTCTGAGGATACTTACTCGTATAAGTAGGTTTTAATCCGTCAGACTTAAAGTATTTTTTTATATAAATGCTTGGCACTCTACTACTAAGTGCTTTACGCGAAATTTTCTGCCACTCACAACTAATCTGTGGAATCAGGTGTCTCCAACGGTAATTCCGAATCGATACGACTTAGAGACCTTCAAGAAAAGAGCCTTTCTTGAACTTTTCTTTATTACTTTCTTCTTCTTCTTTCTTACTTTCTTACACCTTTCTCAAAGGCCTGCATCTGCTACTCCTCTGTTGTTGTGTTGTTCATGTTCATCAAATGTTCATGGGCAGCAGTGATTACTTACCATTAGATGAGCTGCTTGCTTGTTTACCAGTTTATATAAAAAAATATATAAAATATTGAATATGTAAAAAAAATATCGTATAATCGCAATCAAAAAGTAACAAATACACACGTTATTTGTTATATTCTGTATATTAAATTAACGTAAGTAGTGAGTAGAAGAGATGAACTTTTTTTTATTGTAAACAAACACAATTCTCGTGATTCCTGGGACCCATAACACCAACATTAACACTCGTCAGAAATAAGGGTCTCTAGATTCCTAGGTCCCTACACTGACCTGGCGAAACACAGCAACGTTATTCTGCTGATAAGCTTATGTTCTGTGAGGCTGTGGTCATTCCCCGGACGAGCTGACCCACTCATGTTGCGGCTATAAACAAACTACTACGTGGCTCACCACTAAAAGAACTAATATTGGTTTGACAATGCATCCATTATAATATTATTTCTCATATATAATCCCGAAGGAAAAGGAGTTGGTTATATGACAATTCTTAGTTAAAAAATATTTATTCCAAAAGAACTATGAACCTTTATTAAAAATAATTTATTCTAACTTTGGGATCATAGGTTATATTAGGTATATAGGTTATTATCATAGGGAATATTTTGGATAGGCAGGTTTCCTATCCAAAATATTTTAATTTATAAACATACTCATACTCGTAAGTAGTATATGTAAGCTGCAATGTAAGACAATGGGATTATTTTCACCCTTTTTCAATACTGTAAGTTTTTGCTGAAGATAATTTGTGCTACCGCGTCCTGAGATTAAGAATCTTGCTGATGTACTACCCAATGTTGTACTTAATTTTTGTTGTTGCATAGTCCTTTAATGCCTATTACAATCTTTTACGAAATAAGTCCTTCGTATGTAAAACATTCCTCAGGTGACGCCCGTTATTCTTATTTAATTTAGCACTGAATTCTTCACCTTTCAATCGCTTAGTTAATTTTAGTTTTGATAAATTATAGACCGTATTGATACCATTAAATTAACAACAACAAAAGGAAAAAGAAATTGTAAAGTTATATTTATCAGATATCCGATAACAATTTATTCCAGTATCGTTAAAAAATCAAGTACCATCTGACAAATGAAAGACCTGACTGTCTTCCTTGTACGATTCCTATTTTATTTTTAGTATCTAAAAAAACAGAAATAGGTTATTTAAAAATTACTTTTACGTTTAACTGCAACCAATTGTCTGTTTTTTATAATATTTAGAATCAATCTAAACATTGTCGAATTTATGTTTAGATTGATTCTGAATATTGTGGTTGTATCATTTTAAATCCATCTGTTAAATTTAATTGGTAGACAAAAGAAAACTTTGAATAATTATAGGTTTATCGCGTTCATGGTTGGGTCCTAACCCACCTAAGAACGCGATAAATTAACGGGCGGGTTCAGCCGCATAAGTACTACGAACTTTGAGCATTGTCATCTTATATCACAATTCTCGTTAAAAGGATTAACGAACTCACTTAAGGAGACTATGACCATAATTTGATTTATATGAATTTATGAATTCATTTGATAAAATAATATTTGCAAATATAAAACACCTGATAGTAACATATAACCAAAATTAACTACCTCCAAGGATTTTACCGGGTAATTGTAACATTTTCTGAACACCTCCAATGTTATATAGGCAAAATAACTCGGTATTATAATTAGAATATAAATGATGCTTGTGAAAAGAAAAATAATTTCAGGACATTTTTATGAAATTCCGAATTAAATAAGGCATTATCTTATCTCAAAGCATGCATTATTTTATGACGGTATTGAAACCATCTACAAAATCCCTCTAATGCTTGATACGGTCTTTTTTTAATATATCAGTACGATCCCCCGGATACCTACTACTAAAATGTTTTCAACATTCTTAACGTTTTTACGTTTTCGGAGAACCCCGTGTCGTTTGTGTTATTGTCGATGAATTTTAATTTAAAATTTGTTTTGACTGCTGCAATGAAATAGTATACTTTAAGTAAAGATTCATAACGGAATTATCGTAAACCATAACATTTAGTATTCGTACCCAATTATTTCAAAAGCTCGTTCAACTATATTTACTGTAGTTAAGAGTTAAGGGTTAAGGTCATAGGTGCACTGGTCACTGGTTAAAGATAAATTTCTTTAGTTTTAGTGATCTATGCATGTTCACTGCTGGCTGTATAAGAAAGCTTAGAGTAACTCCGTGAACTACGGAGATGCCCGGTGCTAGTTTGCGTGACAGAATACGAGATGTAGACATTCGCAGTAGAATGAAGGCGACCGACATACTATAGCTCAATAGATGGCAATGGGTCGGGCATATATCTCGACGCCAGTCACCGATGGGGAAGAAGGTGTTTGGAGTGGAAACCTCGTACTATCAGTAACAATGTAGGAAGGCCCCCCAATAGATGGTGCTGGTCAATCCATGCAAGTTTACAAGAGTCCATGCATGCAGGTGGCTCAGGATCGTTCTTTGTGGAAATCTATGGAGGAGTCGCATGTTTAGCATTCACTGCTATCATCTGCATCTATCAACCCTCCACGACACCAAGATTGATAAGTGTTAGTGTCGATGATGAGAATTATTATTAAAATATACGCAATATTAGCAAACTTTACAGTCGGTTTCATTTAGTAAAGACTAATTATGAAATATTCATGCTAAACGTTAATTCAAACAGTTTATTTTCACCTATTTGAAAAGAAAGATTTTTTTAAAAACCTTCATATAGCTGTCAGAAAGAAGCCGAGAAAGATTAATGAACTAAAGGTTTCTTTGCTGCATTTGTAATGATTTTTTCATAATGAACACATTTTGATCGCTTTTGATAAGTGCTTTGACATCTATTAAGTCAATAAAAGCATTTTCAAGTTTTTTAATTATTATGTAGTAATTAGTAAGTTTTTTTTTTTTGTTGAAACACTATAATAATAAGTAATAATAATAATAAATAATTTTGGTATGCGCGTACCTACATGTGGGAGTCTTTATTTCAAAATATTTTTAAATTATCCTAGAATCCTAATTACAGGATGTATTTTAATTTTGAAGTATTTTTAGATTAATTGTGACTATCATGTTAGATACGAGGTGAAAATGGAGATCCTAAGATGAAACAAATGTTATACCAGTTAACCCACGAGATGGTGAAAATGTATGCCTGACAAAGAGCCTACATAACGAGTTCTAGAGATAAGAAGCCTGAATTGTATAATATTTATTATAAGAGAAAGCTGGAATAATAAATTAGAACGTATATTACTATAAAAAGACAATAACGCTCTATCGCGAGTCAAAGAAAGATATTTTTTTTCTTTAACTATAAAGACTACGATCTCTGTAATTTTAGAATTTAGAATATCCCATGAGTATATTTTTTAAGTTAATACGTTCTATATTAACGGAAACAAATTAGCCTAGAGTAAATAAAACGATCAGATTACTTAAGAAATTTAAAATTAAACAAATATTATTCTACCTTATAGTTAAAGAAAAGATAAAAAAATCATGAAACATAAAATTTATTTTGTACCGAAATACCTTAACGAAGTGTAAAAGTATTTCAAGAATCGTAAACAAATCAGGGAGCACAGTGTGTAAATGCTTGCTTTTAATTTACGGTACGCAATCAAACCGAGTTCGATCTCCAGTGCCGACACCGATGAAATTGTTAATGCAATCTTAAGTGCTGATTTACCACGTTCTCCGTGTTTAAGGGAAACATTATGAAGAAGAATTTTAATTTTTAGTCATGTTGTCTAAGAATTAAATATAAAATAGTATTTTCAAAATATGTTAAATCTCCCAATCAGTAATGGAACCGAGTGGTGGACTATCCTACAACACACCCTCTAGACAGGAGACTAGTCGGGAGGGTTCATAAGTTCAGTTACATCCTTATTTAATTTAAATGTCGAACAATGACCACAAAGGTTTGGATTAATTTTGATTAAAAACTTTCAGGTTATTTTACAATAAAAAATAAATGAATTTTATTCCATTTACAAAATTGAAGTGGATGCAAAATGAAGAAGGTTCACGGTGATTATGATTAACCGCCGCGGTTATTTGCCAACCTAGATTTACAATTTAAAAATAACAATCAAATGATTCATTGAAAATTAGAGCTTCGAAGGCCGAAAAAGAGCGACCTCGTACGGTTAGAATACCAGCTGTAATCAGTGCAATATTTTTACATTGCAAAAAGTTAGATCAAACAATGATAAAGTATGTGTCCACAACTCTAAATATAACGGTTTTATAAAACATAAGCCATGTTTTATAAAACCGTTGTTTTATAAATATTTATCCGTTTTCAAAAAAAAAAATTTTCGTGTACTTAAAATATATGGGATTACCTCGGGATCTAGCTTAAACTAATCAAACTGAATAAGTACTTTCCGCGAAATCAGTGAACAAACGCAAGAAAAACATAAATGTCGATAAACCTCCTTTTTTGAAATCGGTTAATAACATCTGCTGTGTATCTTCCAGCTCCTTAAAAAATATATCTGCATTACGGGCTGCGTGTTAGCATTTTGTTACAAGTTTTGACAAGTCAAATAGGTTTTTGTAAAAATACTTTTAAACTTGAATTAAAATGAATTTGATATTGAGTTTGTAATACGTATCTCGATAACTAATAGGATCTAGGAGAATCTTGTTCCTGTATACGTCTGATATTGCGGGGACCGTGGTAGTTCAGTGTCTAAGCACTTACTTTTAATACAGAGTAACCGAGCAAAACGGGTTCTCCGGTATCGGCAGCAATGAAGAAATAGCGGTGAAGTAAAATACAGTGGGGAAACTTGTATATCTCAGGAATAAATAAAAAAGGAATTAACACAAGACATGTGAAATTCAACAATTAGCATTGGAGCTGGGTGGTGGACTGTGAGTTCGATCCCCGGTAACGGCACCAATGAAGAAATAACGGTGAAGGAAAACACAGTGGGGAATTTGTATACCTTAGGAATAAATAAAAAAGGAATTAACACAAAACATGTGTAATTCGACAATTAGCATTGGAGCCGGGTGGCGTACTAAGTTCTAATACTCTCTGTAGACAGGGTGTCTCTGTACTCAGTGGTATATGTGTATATAGATTGTTATCTTATTCATTTAACTGGTACTGTGATCGCTTACTCTCTTTTAACGATTTCGAGTATATGTACTTCCCTAGTTAGTCGGATATGCACTATAAAGGGTTAATTAACTTCAGACAGTATAATCTTAATATAATCAATACTGTACATCTTTATAACTTTACTAAATATTTTTCCTACTAATCATGATCATGGAAAATGTTATTTTAAAGAAATCGTGATCCGTCGCTGTTATTTAGGTGAGAGTTGCTGATATTTAGGTTATAGACTGAAATTATGCTTTTTTGTTTTCTCAAATTTCTTCAAAAGACCATGTTGTTTATCTAGTTTTACTCTTTCATACAAATCTAAAAAGATACTACGCCAAACATAACAAACATTTCACCTTTAGGCCAAGCTCCGTAATTTTATACTTGCGGCGCACAAACAAAATGTTATTTACCTTGTTGACTTAGCAATCTGAAATTTTATGTTACTCTAGTAAGTAAGAGAACAAGGAGAAAGATAACGCTATGATTATACAATTGAGTTATTTTATGTGCAATATCGGTACCCGCTTGACATATTAATGCGAGTTTCAGTTTCCAACAAACGTTAAAACTAACGCTCTATATACAAAAAATATTAACGTATGGTTTGTATGTACTACAATTTCTACATTAACACATAAAAAGTGCGCGGCGTAGTGGGCAGAATATCTTTGTAGTGACAAGTCTCGATCAGTTTTTGGGTACTGGACGTGTTTAGTAACGCTGACACTACATCTGGACCGTTCTCCGACTTGAACTGTACATTACAAACTCGTGCAAACGGTCCCGGCACTATAATGCATTTCATCGGGTGACAATGAGAAGAAATGAACGTGGTTGTAATCGACCAAGAATATATTATTCAGCGCTAGAACTCCCTGTTGAATGACATTAAACAAGCTTTAAATAACAATAATTTAAAAAAAGTGGTTCCAAAGTATTTCAGAAACATATGATCTGACTTTGCAAATTAATTTATACGTTATAATATATTTAGTAAACTAATGTATTTATTGTGTAAATTAAGATATTTATTGTTTGATTCATGCACATTATTGTATTTTTTCATTGATGGCACCTAATTCATTTAGTGACTCTATTCCAAGTATTGACTGGTAGAGAATGACAAAAGGCATTAAGACCGTACATTTGGTTAAAATTTAAAGTTTACAATTAAATATTAAATAGAAATAAATAACCAATTTCTAGAACAATTTTATAGGATCTTCTCAAGTTAATAAGTACGAACGAAACTGATTTAAACATTTTGTTCAAAAATAATCTCCTTACAACTTTATAAAATACTTAGAAGTCACCCTTGTACCTTAAAGTTTCGGAACGAAATAAATTATTCAGTAGCAGCGATAACGTCAGGCTTTGATTTTCGACATAATTAAATTTAGAAATCTAGAGTATTGAAATATTCTCTTCTGAAAGAGCTCTTACTTGGGTTAAATACTATTGTTATATACTTAGATGCTGCAAACTTGCTTTTTTGAATTTGGTGGGATATAAATCACCGACAAATAAGCTAATAAACGTAATAACCTTAATTAAATCCAATAAATATTATGTATATATACACAATATCTTTCATTTTTATTGTATAAAACATTGATTAAATAACTCCTTGACCTGCAGTAGAGTAAGGTAACAAAGATTATAAAACTGGTTGGTACATACTACGTATTACACAAGGGAATCATCTGAATTTTCTATTGATTATTTATGTTATTTACTTATATTATCGATTTCTAATATATATTTAATGGCTACATTATATTTATGTATGATGATGTGTTTATATTTTTATATTATAAGATGATATTTTAACAGCAGTAGAGTCAGAAGATGGACCACGCCTTTACAGAATACCAGCGTGAAATGGCAACATAACGCTGCGAAAGATAGCAACGTTGTGTTACGTCACTAGCTGGGTTCCGGAGGCCCTTATTGGTTACGAGGCATTTCATCTTTGTTTTAAGGGGTGACAATAGATCTACTTTATGATTCCTTATTGTTTATTCGTTCAATAAAGGTATCATGGGTCGCTGGAATCACTTATCACTAAGTGTGCTCGTTTGTCATAGTCAGTACAATATAGAGAAATTCGTTGTCATGCCTGAGGATTGAGGTGAAATGCCGCGTTACCAGCCCCAGGGGAATTTGTGACGAAAATATATGTATATACGGTAATCGCACAAACACATTAACCAAGCATAACACGTAGAATATTTTCCAACACGTCAAGCAGACTCGTCGAATACTGTCAAGGGAATTAAGAGATTAAGGGTGTAAATTTATACAACTTTCTTACGTTTTTTTTAAGCTTTGCTACTTTTATTAAGATAAAAGGAACAATACTTTTCCTCCTTTTTTGTATTTAATCGAATTGTCACCTTTTGTTCCATGATGTTATGAATGTTATGGTATATTTTATTATATATATTTTCTTCATTCCTCACCATTATTTATATCTTCGGAAACAATGTACCCTTAACTAGTGGAAAGGGTTATTACAAATTATCTTTTTATTCTATTCTTACAAAACTTGCTGTGCTGCCTTGTCATACATATTTTTTTAAATGTACAGACGGAGTATTAAGTAATATTAAAAAAAGTCTTCATTATCACATGTGATGTCTGAACATGCTGAAGCGTTTAATTTTCAAGACATTTGGAATAAAATATTAATTCGATTCATATAATTAAGAATGGTCACATTTATTAAGCTTGGGCTAGCGCAGTTTTAAAAAAACTGAGCAAGAATTCTCATATATATTGCAAAAATTTTCAATACCTGACATTTAATAATATTTATTCAAGGAAGTCTTACGTCTATTTGGCTAATTTATAATATGGAAAAATCTTTTGTTGGTAATTTATAAATCTTAACTGTGCAATATAAATCACAGAACTGTACTTAAAATCGCGTTAGCTAAAATAGTCTAGAACTTGGATAACGGACAGTTCTTCACGATACTAATGTTAGGTTACACTTATTGGAAAGTGATCCCTGCGATATATTACATACTTTTATGATAATGGCCTAGCACGCAGCAGCGTTGTTGCCCCTGGGGGCTAAACGACCTACCTCATTATCAGTAAAAGGAAGTACTGTTACTTCACTTTTATAGAACATCGAACAATAAGCCTTGGATCTAGGTACAAATAAAAATATGGTATCCCATGCGGAAGATCTGTTTTTATCAAGGGGTTCACCAAGCGGGAGATCTGTTTTTATCAAGAGGATCCACCATGCGGGAGATCTGTTTTTATCAAGGGGATTCACCATGTGGGAGATCTGTTTTCATCATCATCTCAATTCATTTTCATGAACTGAGATGATGATGGGGATAATTTAACGCGTTTTTTACTTAATATTCAACCATACTTGCTGTTTCAAAATAAAAGAAAATATTTGTTTAATAAAACAACGTTTTTTGATTTTATCACTTGTGCATACACTCAACTCATAGACGTGTGACAAATATATTCGTCAGTATGAGCTAGGTATCCATGAACAAGCCACGCGATTCCATCAGACTCGTAAGTTAATAATTTCACATATTTTCTTTTATTTTACCACCCCGTTCACTGATGGTAAAAGCCCTGTTCTACCGTCGGCTGCACCCTTTTACTCGTAATTTTACTTTTTAACTACTTTTATTTGCGGAAAGACTGAGATATTTGACATCCTGATGTTATAGTTAATCCAGGTTTCACACAGTTAGCTTGAAGTTATTAGGGGACATATATTATTTAGGGACTATTTACGTTTCATTCTTTGTGCGTGTTTGCTTCTTCTCGGTGTAAGGCCACGAACACGTGTTTTAGGGCTACCATTGCCTATTATTCTTATAAATGATAAACCACCTTCAATACACTTAAACATTTACCACTTTTATTATGTCGCCATGGTATCCCGAATTTGGGCATACACATGCCATATTGTAAATTCTTCGTACACCAAAAGATTGTCTTCGGATCTTATTAGCCTTGATTTTTGCAGATTCGTATGAGACTAAATATTATTATTCTATACATTTAATTAAAATTCTAAATATGATTGAATGAAATTTCTCTTTTTAAGATCAAATATATATTACATAATGAAACTTAGTTTTACAAAAATAAGAAATTTCCCAAAAGGAATTAAAAATATATCAAAATATTTCTTCGGTAACAATTCATCGCAAAGATATGATAATTTCATTCAGTTAATACAAAGGGAAAGCCGAAATGGGTAGCGAGCTCATGCATAATGCTACGTGAACTTTGAAGCCTGATTAAATACGATGAGCTTCTTAGTACGCGCAGTTTCAAAAATGTAATAAAATTCAATTTTGAATAGATAGATCTTTTATCCTACAAAAAATGGTGAACATTTTAAAATTATTGGGTGAAACTTATTTATTAGTTTTTGTAAAAAAAAATCTTACCAATTTTTTAGATAACTTTCGATGTGTATATTTTATAAAATAGTCCAGAACTTTCTAAAAGGAAACAGAACTAATAATGAGATGACTTATTTAGAGTAGAATATAAGCTATTTTACAGAATATAGTTATTAATTATTTAACTTTATGAGAAATCGTCGTGAATTTTCGATTTTAGTTTGAAAGGATTTCCCAGAACTGCCCTAAGGTGATACGGTATATTATTGCGACTGCTACCAACATGTTGGATGTATCGCAAGTCTAGATTAACACATAGTCTTTCGATCACACCGTTATAGTGTAGACGCTGATTTTACCATATTTACGCTATTATATATATTATATATATTATTTTATATATATTTACTTTAATATTTGCATGTAAAAGCTGCTGGTACTACTAAAAAAATTAAATCTAGTTAAATGATCTCGACCTATGAATGTTATATTCACATTGACTCAATTATCAAATTATCAAGATTCAAGTTCCCAAAAGTACGCCTTTACCTCGATTGATTTGCATTAAGATAGAATTAGACTTAACATGATTAGAGATTAAATATAAAGGTTTTAAAGAAATTATGTAACACCAATATATACTTGGTCAATCAAATCTTTGTTTCTCAATGGTGTTATTGTCATATCACATTCTCTAATTCGCTACATGCTTAAGCTATAGAATCTGAGGAATATTCAGATGAAGCACTGGATATATGAAAAGTATACGTTGAGATATCAATATAATCACGTTAGTTTTTTTTTTTTTTTTTCGACAACATTATTTGAAGGAAAATAACATCCGATATATATTTTATCCTTGTATTTATGTCTATGGTGTATATTATATGTATTGATGTTATTATAGATAATTTTACCTTTACAAACATTTTCTCATCCTCCAACACAGGTTGACTGAGACAGAGAATTACACTGAGATTTATGTATTTCTATCTTTGTAAATTTAATTGAAAGTAAAATAATTAATATATGATTAAATAAACTCTACACCCGCAAACCGACAGTTTGCATAAATGTAAATAATTTTCATTTATCATAATCCAATTATTATAAATAACTATCTTCGGTCGTTTTTATTAATTATCAAAGTTATTAGGAAATGTATTCGCTTCATTCTCACCCCATTATTAAAATACTGAAACACGAACTGCCTACATTTATCATTTTCCCGTATCTTTCTCGTTCTGTTGTCGAACTGAGAATTGTACAGAAAATTTAATTAATTGCTGGTATGTGAGGATACCAATTACATATAGTAGATAGTTTTACCGATCATTTGTAATCTGTCATTAATAAAGTCTGGCACACGGCCATTTGAAACACGATATATTGTCGGTTAAGTGTACTTAAATAGAACACGTGTACACAGAAACCGACCATTTGTGTCCGTTACTGGACGCAATGTACATAACTACAATGTAATATTCCGAACCAATATATGCGGTAACGTAAACACATGTTCCGTGTGCCAAATTATATAGACATTTAATTGGCTTTTCAAACTGGTAGTTTATTTTATTTGTTTCCAAACCACACATGCATAATACGGTAACCTGGTTTATTTTGATCACGGTTGCCCTCCAATACAAAGTCGAGTACTTTTTGTAAGTAAAGGTGGCAATTCGGATGGGTCATGGTCAATTATCATACTATGCGTTTTGTCTCTCTCTCATAAATCGTACTATTTTGCGTTTTTGTATCTATTAATTGTCCTGGGAGATTAGGTGTGGGGCAATTCCAAAGACAATCCAAGCGGATAGATAATAATGGAATGGATGGTAGGACTGGATTACCAATTAGTGAATGGACGGAAATATTCGAAGTGATATAAAAGTATAGTCCATTCATTGTTTCTAGTTGGACCCGGAAGTGGTATTAACATGACGATGCCCCGAGTTGGTGATTCCAATGGTAAAGTACAATTGTACGTCAGAGCACGCGGCGTCGGTGTTTGCAGGGCCACTAGAATTTGAAGGAGATTATTCTTCACGAGGCAAATCGAGCGGCTACAAGCGCCTCATACGACCACCGCGCTTTAATTCCACAAGCTTCAGAAAATCCGCATCGACGGCCGTGGTCGCCTTTTATCATCCCGTAATGGTCCAAAAGAAGGCTGGTGAGCAATACCGCCTGAGAACAGACATAATTCTAATGCATACAATATTACTAATAATACCTTGTGCAATTGATATCATCCAATAATGACCAGAACATATCGGTGGTCAAAATCAAAATCGATTTAATATTTTTATGAATACCTAAGATTCATGTCGTATATATGAATTTGTATTCTACATATTTAAAATTGTTTATTTATATATTTGCTATTATAACTACATACTATTATTATAAATTTCATAACAATAATTATTACCGGAATTATCATTGAATTCGGTGCAACATTGTAAAATATATCCATATGATATACTACGTATTATATGATATTTCATTCCAGTTAGCTTATGTATATGTTCTTATATGATGGTGTAATTTATATGAATACCTTATTAATCCGACGACCACACGCAGAAAACATATTTTTGTATCATTCTGTATACTGATTTCTTGTCCGAGAATTAAATTATGGATAAGCGTTGGCTATTGTTAATTATTTAGAACATACTGTGAGATTTTCTCACGTAACGCTAACAATATATTTAATAATTTATTCTTGTTATATCAAAATATTTATATTCCATTCATTATTTTATGAGAAATGCTACACTAAGATTCCCATGTCCTTCAAGACTCGTTCTGGTATGTAAGTATCAGGAACACAAGACTACAAGAAACATTTTTTTTATTAAACTAACGATTCCATAATTGGTACTTCAGTGATGACTGCTAGCCATAACATTTAGGTCCATTCTCAACAAGAATTAAATATCCAAAATAGTGTGGCTCCTATTTCATGAAGTAACTTCCGTTCCATACTTCATATATATACTATATATACATACTAACTATTTTTTGTACGAGGCAATATTTCCGTCATGTGTCGGCATGACCGAGGAAGCATCATAGTGTAATGGAATACAAGCATAAAATAACAATTATTTTATGACTTCTATATTTCGCTTGGTCAGTAAGAGACTTGGAAATCCTAATGATATCAGAGAAATTTCAACTTAATCCTTCAATATGATAACGCAGACGCACCTTAATCTCGATACGTCATCGAATGTGTTTATTGATTTACCATTATGTATGTGGTATATACCCTACCGGCCAATTGTTTAAGACCGCACATAAACAACATAATTATCCATCAATAAAATTCCACAGGATAAATAAAAGAATTGCACATCTACATATTCTATTGTTAGTATCGAATATTTAAAGATATTTAAATTTAAGGAAATATTTAAGAGCAATCTACCAATGAACTTAAAAACTAAGATCCTGAACTCTTGTCTTCTTCCGTGTCTAACATACGGTTGCCGAACATGGAAGTTCAATAACAACATTAAAAATATATCCATATGATATACTACGTATTATATGATATTTCATTCCAGTTAGCTTATGTATATGTTCTTATATGATGGTGTAATTTATATGAATACCTTATTAATCCGACGACCACACGCAGAAAACATATTTTTGTATCATTCTGTATACTGATTTCTTGTCCGAGAATTAAATTATGGATAAGCGTTGGCTATTGTTAATTATTTAGAACATACTGTGAGATTTTCTCACGTAACGCTAACAATATATTTAATAATTTATTCTTGTTATATCAAAATATTTATATTCCATTCATTATTTTATGAGAAATGCTACACTAAGATTCCCATGTCCTTCAAGACTCGTTCTGGTATGTAAGTATCAGGAACACAAGACTACAAGAAACATTTTTTTTATTAAACTAACGATTCCATAATTGGTACTTCAGTGATGACTGCTAGCCATAACATTTAGGTCCATTCTCAACAAGAATTAAATATCCAAAATAGTGTGGCTCCTATTTCATGAAGTAACTTCCGTTCCATACTTCATATATATACTATATATACATACTAACTATTTTTTGCACAAGGCAATATTTCCGTCATGTGTCGGCATGACCGAGGAAGCATCATAGTGTAATGGAATACAAGCATAAAATAAAAATTATTTTATGACTACTATATTTCGCTTGGTCAGTAAGAGACTTGTAAATCCTAATAATATCAGAGACATTTCAACTTAATCCTTCAATATGATAACGCAGACGCACCATAATCTCGATACGTCATCGAATGTGTTTATTGATTTACCATTATGTATGTGGTATATACCCTACCGGCCAATTGTTTAAGACCGCACATAAACAACATAATTATCCATCAATAAAATTCCACAGGATAAATAAAAGAATTGCACATCTACATATTCTATTGTTAGTATCGAATATTTAAAGAAGTCATTCTTTTGTTTACTTTCAAGCTAATGGGCAATAAAGTATATTGTTTTCAAACACCGACAAACGCTGCGGTAGGGCCAGGTGGTAGAGTCGTAGTAATATTTTTGTAATGGCCTCATTACTAATTACTTTGCTTTTGTTACGTATTGGTCAATAATTAGTATTATTTAACTCCTGAGAACACGTGTTTCTGACTTATTATTACCCGAGTTTACTTGGGTATGTTCACAAACAATCTCAAATAGTCTAGATTTGTGGTTTCTAAAGTGAAGACGTCATAAAATGGGAAAACTTGAGAAATTAGCAATAAAATGCCTTCTGCCATCGTTGTTCTACATAATGAAGGCAAATCCGAACGTAAGATTGCTTCACAACTGAAGTTATCGAAGACTTGTGTTCATGGCACAATAACTCGATACAGGGAGACAAGCAGTTTTCAAGATCGTCGACGCTCAGGAAGACCGAGAGCTACCACATCTAGTGTAAATAATTTCATTGTTGTTACCAGCAAGCGAAATAGATGCTTCATAGCACCAGAAACCGCGTTGAAGTAAAGCAAACCCATGTTAAACCTAGTTTATCATTGACTACAGTAAAACGGCGACTGAGAGATGCAAAGTTGTATGGTCGCGTTGCCGTTCGAAAACTTCTGATAAGGTCGCAAAACAAACAAAACCGATGCAGTGGGCTCTTCGAGATTATACGAAGAAGATTTTAAAAAAGTGCTTTGGACCGATGAATCCAAGTTTGAACTATTCGGTTCAAAACGTAGAATTTAAGTTCGACGCAGTGCCTAAAAAAAGATGATGTCAGATTGTGTAGTCCCAACAATCAAGCATGGTGGTGGCTCAATCATGGTCTGGGGTTGCTTCTCTAGCCAAGGAACTGGCGATTTGATTAAAACTGAAGGAATTTTGAAAAAGGAACAGTACAAAAACATTTTAGAACAAAATGCCGTTTCTTCCGGGTTGCGATTAATTGGACTTGGATTCATTTTCCAACAAGATAAAAATCCAAAGCATAGCTCAAAATTATGTAGAGGATATATAGAAGATAAAGAGGCCAAACCATGTTTTTTAACACCCCTTGTGTTAAAAACATGGTTTGGCCTCCTCAGAGCCCGGATCTCAATCTCTTTAAACTTGTGTGGGAAGAGCTTGATAGGAACGTCCGTAATCGTGGCTCATCCTCGCGAGAAGAAATGTGGAATGCTTTATGCGAAATTTGGAACAATATATCACGACAAGACACCATTAGCAAATTGAATGCCCGTATGTCAAAACTTGTGTAAAATGTTATAAAATGTAAAGGAGGATTTTTTTATGTATCGAAATCTGCATCCACATTTGCATCCGCTGCATTGTTTTGCAGCCTTAGCAGAGGTTTTCAAACGGCAACGCGACCATACAGCATCTCTCACTCGCCGTTTTACTGTAGTCAATGATAATGGTTTATCTTGGGTTTTGTTTACTTCAATGCGGATTTCTGGTGCTGTTAATTGCCTTTTTCGCTTGCTGGTAACAGCAATGAAATTATCTACACTAGACGTGGTAGCTCTCGGCCTTCCCGAGCGTAGACGATCTTGAAAACTGCCTGTCTCCCTGTAGTCAGTTGTGAAGCAAACTCACGTTCGGATTTGCCTACATTATGTAAAACAACAATGGCAGAACGCACTTCACTGCTTACTTCTCGAGCCTTTCCCATTTTATAACGTCTTGACTGTAGAAACTACAATTATAGACTAATTGAGATTGTTTGTGGACAAACCCAAGTAAATTCGGGTAACAATAAGTCAGGAAAACCTGTTTTCAGTAGCTAAATAATCCTAATTATTGACCAATACGTAACAAAAGCAAGTCATGATTGAGTCATTAAACAAAGTTAGCAAGAACTTAGGCTTAGAAATGAATCTGTCCGAAACTATGTTAATGACTAACACCGACAACGCCAAGGTGCTAATATCGGTCGGAGCCAAACCGTTGAAACACACAGAAATATACACATACCTTGGAAAACAAATAGGGTTCAACCGATACTGCAAGGACCTAGAAGTAAACCGAAGAATACAGCTGACATGGAATAAATACTGTAGTTTGAAGGAAATATTTAAGAGCAATCTACCAATAAACTTAAAAACTAAGACCCTGAACTCTTGTCTTCTTCCGTGTCTAACATACGGTTGCCGAACATGGAAGTTCAATAACATCATTAAAAATAAGATAATCACATGTCAAAGAGCTATGGAACGTAGTATGCTAAAGATTAGGAAGATATTTACAATCCGTCACGCACTTACTTCTATATGGAAATGGGCCGGGCATGTAGCTCGTCTCCAGGATTACTATGTGTGGAAACATAAAGCACAAAACTTATCCCTTTTATTTTATTAGAATCACTAAAGTTGTAACTTGCTGGAAATAAAAGGCTTTTTTTCATAATTCTTTTTATTTTTATTTATTTTATACGTAACAAAAGCAAAATAATTAGTAATGAGAACATTATAAAAATATTATTACGACTCAACCACCAGGCTCTAGCGCAGCGTTTGTCAGTGTTTGAAAAAAATAGATGTTTACTGTCCAATAACTTGAAAGTAAACAAAATAATGACTTCTTTAAATATTCGATACTAACAATAGAATATGTAGATGTGCATTTCTTTTATTTATCCTATGGGATTTTATTACAATTGATGGATAATTATGTTGTTTATGTGCGGTCTTAAGCTTTTGGCCAGCAGGGTATATGGTATACGTTATGTATATATACAAATACATATACATATACATGTAGGGAAGTAAGGGGTAAGTGGATCTAAAAAATCCACACAAATCCTACCCAAGCCATCCTCACCTGCACGTGCCAGAAATTTAAATATAAGGAAAACATCAATCGATGTAGAAGCACATCACACACACTACAAATAAAACCTGGCAACGGTGACGCAATTACCTGCTACCGTGGTGCTCCCTGCTAGATAACCGACGAGGAAATGGCAACTGATCACGCATGGCAGTGACACCATCCCAGTTAAGAGGCTTAAGTGAGCCGTGGGACACCAACTGTCTCAGAAAGGCCTGGAGAGAAAAGGGAGAGGAAATAGCAAAATTAAAAAGTATCTACCCCTGGAAGGTGTTGACTCCCTCCATAACATAGAAAGTGCCGAGAACGCCTCACCACTTCTTGGCTTGTAGTGCTCTTCGAATTCTGGGGGAGGGGGGTGGTTCTTCAAATATTATTAGAGAAAGCGATTCCTTGATACAAACGCGATAAGGTCGTTGAAGAAGAGCACACAGGTAGCGATGAATGTACTGCCGATAGAACTAGCAAATAAAATCCTCGAAATAGGGAACGTTCGTGTCGGGTGGGTAATAATGCCGTATTAGCAAAATACTCAAGCCACTGAAGTACTACAAGTGCTGGAACTATGGCCACATTGACACGAAAACGGATGTTAAAACACTATGAACAGAACCTCATGTTGTCTAAAGTGCGGTAGAGAACCTTACCACAATTTAGAAGAACGCAATTTGAAAACAGACGCGGCAGGCAAATCTACTATCTGGTCCTGTGGAAGATTTCCTATCCAGGGTACAATGAAAAACAGGTTTATCAGGGCCAAGGTGAACGGCATACACTTTTATAGCTGCTATGCCCAACCAAGCTGGAACCAGTACAAGTTTGAGACTTTCACTGACCGCCTAATCTACGACGCCAGGAACCCCAACCCACAAGTAATTGCAGGTGACTGCAATGCATGGACCATGCAATGGGGGCAGCGATAACCGATAAGCGGGATCAAACACTGATAGAAACACTAGGCGAATTGGATCTGGTCCTGCTCAACGACGCCAAGTTACTAACCTACGTCAACAGTGAAGCGAGCTCTATTATTATTAGAGCGACATTATCGCGAAATATAATACAGTTGCAAAGCACATCGAAGAAATACGTGCAGAATATTTGAAGAAACCTACGATCTTATACAGCATTGGATGAAATCAGCTTGCTTAAAACTAGCCGAACATAAGACAGAGGCACTACTGGTCACAAGTCGCAAGAAAGCCGAAAGGATCACTCTCGCAATGGGGACAAAATACTTCACCTCCCAACAAACACATATCAGGTACCTAGGGGTACAGAAATTAAGACGAAGATCTGAAGCAAGCACTAGAGACCACAATGGTGGAGATCCTAGTGCGTACCACCAACTAGAGTCTGAAGATGCATGAAACCAAGTAAGTTATAATGCTGCGACAGTGCTAATAGCACTAAGAGAGGGCTTTTTTTGTAGGTATTACTAATATCCCATATACCAGGGGTTGAGACCGATACTCCGTGTGCAAAGATATTTTTTCCCTCCATAATGTATATATATATATATATATATATATATATATATATATATATATATAAATACATTAACATATACATATAGCAGCAGCTTTGTGCTGATATATCACGCTGTTATTTAATGAGGACACGGTGCTTCATTGGTTTTCTTATTTACTCATACAATCTTATTACGCATGTATTTAATTAGATAAGGGAGTATTCCTTTGTTTGATTTGTGAAAATCCTTACGTCGTTTTAATGTCATGTGCAACTAATCTACGGTAACAAATAATTGATATCAGCTACATACATAGGTGTCGAAAAAAATAATGATTATTAAACTATTAAATTATATTTCGTTGTTCTCGTGAGAGGCCGTTGCTAATAATAGTCATTATTTAGTGAAGAACACGATACATGACCGTTGTATAGACGCACAGAATATGACCGCAACCGTTTTTCTGGAATGTTTAATTCCTTTGTCGCTTCTCACGTAAAAAGAGAGTAAAGAATTTGCTCACGCCGTCCGACAAGGTCAATAACGTATATGTAATTATATATAAAATAGAACTACCTTTATTTGGCCCATAAAGTGGCTTGCGTTTGAAACGTGTAAACACTAATTATGTTTCTATACAATTATAAACTGGTGTACAATGGGATTGGAATATTCAAACATTATTCGATCAATGCATGTCCTTCAGTAAGTTGTGTTTTATCTTGTTATTTTTTAATTAATTTAAATTTGTTATAATAATAGCATAGTAATAATAGTTCTTATTAAAAATCTAAATATATTGTAATATAAAAGATTATGTCTAGATAAAAAAACATATTCAGTTCTGTATTTTTTTTTAAATTACATTGAGAGAAACAAACTATCACATGCATTACACATCTGATAACAAGTGACTACTACGGCCTATGATATCTACATTTATCCTAGACAAGGAATCATAATGCGTTGTCGCCCTTGAGGACTGAGGTGTAATGCATCGTCACCTATAATAAAGGTCTCCGGATCCCTACACTCATCAAACAACACAGCAGCATTATGGTACTATTTCTCACTGGTATTCTGTGAGGGCATTGTCCTTCCCCGATCGAGCTGACCCATTAATTCTGCAGCAAAAAACAAACTGCAGCGTAGCTCTACCACTGTTAATATAGCAAGACATTATTATTTTTAATATAGAGAACGCTTGACACGTCCTAAATTTTTAAGGCGGTTTTAAATATTAGTCAAAGCCATTAGCATGCTATATATGTATGATCCCACGCGAAACGCTCGGTCATATAGGCATCGTTGATGGCGGTATTCCAAGTTCGCTTTCGTTTCATCGCTGGCCGTCCGGTGCTGCATTTTAGTTTCGGGTATCGACGTTATCAGACAACCTTTAGATTAACTTTGATGTCTTTACCTCTACATAGCCGACTATAATTCCCCCCTAGAAAATAATTCTCTATCATCAACTAAGAAGTACTCTAGTCGACAGTGTATCCAGCTGACAGGGGCCTTCCATCGTACAGTTGTGGTTAGACCCAACCTAGACATGTGAAAGGAAATGACAAGATCACTTGAACCCCACACGTTATGAGGATGATTTGCGACGTTAGCATACTTCAAGCTAAAGGTCAACCTCCAAATCTTCAAGTATGTTGATTATTTTAAGACTTTGCGAGTTACGTACATACATTTAGATATAAGTACGAGACCCCAGTACACAAGACATCGCAGAATCCAGGTATAAGATTTGTTAGAGAGCTATAAAATATGAACAGAGACTGTTTTAAAGTCCTTTTTGGCTCAGGGAAGGAGGGAGACTCACAATCGAGATCAAAGAAATCAAAATCAACCCCTGAAAGTTTAAGCTAACTGAGAGTATTTAATCTATCTTTCTTAGTAGTATCGATTATCGCAACTGAACTTAAGCGTGGTCATATTTAGGCTTTGGGCCAAGAAGATGTCCTAGAACATGATAACAGACCCCGACGCTCCTGGTTCTTAGCTTTTGATAAATTAGGAGAACGATTATGGAAAGACTAAGGAACTCACCTTAAGAAAAAAGGCTCCCTGTGGTATCCGCAAATAATGTTGCCCGATGTAAACAATAACTTTGAGTGATAAAAGTGAAAACTGCACTTTCTACATTAAATCGCTTCATATTAGCGGGAACTAATTATCCATATATTATGTGGCTATCTGATACGTACACTGCTTAACATAGGTTTCCGCTGTGTAAGAAGACAGAAATGCAAAAGCCAGTAATAGGGTGGGCGGACAGCTTATCTTTTGATAGCTACACGGGGTATATAATCTTTTTCTAGAATAATTAAATTTATTAATTTTATTTAGTCACTAACAATAAAATAGGGGTTCGTAACCATAAAAATATATTACCTTTGTTTCAAGTAACTTTTTATGCACTTCGCTTTCATTATAAAAAAAGAAGCTAAAAGGAACTGCGTATAATAAAAAAAATCATGCAACCTATGATAATACCAGGAAATTATTATAGTACTATAGGAAATCAAGATCACTTCACCAATAAGATGATTTCTTATTATATAACCAGCTAACCCGTGAACTTCGTACCGCCTAACAGTTAAGGAATGTCATGTTACCTTTTTTCTGAACTTAATTTAGGATTTTATGAACGTAATACAATGAATACAAAAAAATATTAAGTTCAATAGTTTATTAGAATAATATATATAAAGAAAATAAAAGTTTACTGAACTTTTAAAGTACAAAAACCAAGTACTTCAATGGCGTGTCAGGAACATGATTAAATGTATTTTGCTGCATGGGTTGCACTCGCGTTAATTCTCTTCATTAAAGCGCCATTTGAAATACGAAATTTTTCGTTTTGTTATCAGGCGCAAGAAAAATAAAGCAGATGGTTTGCCGACACTTGAACATGCCACATACAATTTATCATGAGAAAAACATTTGCTAGATTCAGACACAAACACTCAAGGATTGGTCTTGTGATTTGTCCCGGTGAAGACAAGACAAATCGGAAATTGAGATCATTTAAATTCAAAGAGCATATCCATTTGGATACTTTGAATCCTCGGAATGAGAACTTCCTCATCTTTAAATTTTCCTTTGAGTAACGTCGCGTGAATCAGATTGATCATCAGTTTTCTTATCACTAAACGCGCTCCATTGCATAGTTTTGGTCGGCTTAGATTTCGAAGCACGAAGACTACCGAGCCAATCTTCAGTTGTAAATTGTGCATTGGTAAACCAGGCTCATCCAAGGAGTTTAAAAATTCATTGGGACACTAAGTGGCTTTGTTTGTAACACAGTCTTGAATATTAAATCACAGATTTGAATGCATGCAAAGTACCAACGATTTGATTCTGAGCTACAAAGTTTAAGTCATGCACATCTTTATTCTTAGCCACTTAAATTCACATAGCGCATCACAGATTTGATGATTTGAGACAAGCGTTTATTTTATCAGCAGTAGTCGATCTTGGAATGACTGTGTTTGCCGTAAATCAACAGACAGTAAAATCATTGCGCCTCCAAAACATCTCGAGTCATTGCGCAGATCTTTTAATGTTCGGTCAAGTGCTTCCAATGAGTGTTTGTGCGCCATTGTGCATACCTCCCAGATTATGATTTTAGATACTACTAAAACTTTTGTCATTGTGGACTCCAACGCAGTCTTGAACAGCCTGACCAATACATGATGTTCATGTGAAGTTCTTGCTGCAGATCTTGAAGAATTGCTCTTTTCATTGTTGTGTTGTTCTCTTGACGCCGATCAAGTTGTTCATCCATACTGCCTATAAAGTATATTTGTAAAAAATTATGCTGTGCATCTTCAAGAGATTGTAATGATCCAATTTAATGGTTAATCTAGCCGTGAATCTGTAAAGTCGAAAGCGAAGTCAATACTACTGATTTATAATCACATTTCTTTTTAATATTCGCAGGCCTTATTTATTTTGGAGACAAATACAGAGACCTAACAAACTACGTTTTAGCTAGCTTTTCATCTTAAATGTTATTTAAAAAAAAAACATTTACTATCTTCAACTTAAATTATCTTGAATATCGGATTAAATCCATGTTCTTCAATAATGTTTGAATGAAGGTGAACAGCTATTGAAATTATGAGTGTTCGCTAGAAAATGTCGTGATTCTGGTGTTTCGCCACGAAGCAAGGAATGCAATGGGTCAGGTGGCGGACTAAATACTGTCAATTTCACTTTGCCATTAAGGCAGCACAATCCCCACAATGCTCGCAAACAACGTCCATTTGACCAATCTAAATGAAATGATACGAGTTGTAATCAATTGTGCATTTGTATAGAAACGCTGCACGATTCAAATCAATCCTTACAGCATTTCTTCTTGCGCGTCGAAGAATATCTCGATGTTGGTCTGTGTGATAATCTTGACGATTTCTCAGTCCTAAACTAGCCATTTCACGGGCTGCCTCTCCGTACTCTTTTGTTTGAGAAGCACAAAGTTGGGCCATACTAAAGCAGTGCTCTTCTCGTGCAATTAATTGTTCTTCTTCGGGGGATTGATTAGCAATATTCCGAAGCCAAATTACGTTATGGATTCGATATATGATATATATAATCTTTCGGAAAGATTATATCTCCTAGGTCGCGGCATTGTTAATAATAATACTCGCACAATAAAATTTATAAATAACACTTGCACAAAACAAACAAATCGACCGGTAATCTTTATACGCTTTTTTCAAAACAAATCACAGAAAACATGAAGCAAAAAAATGTACACTTTCGCGGCTTAAAGCTAATGTACTGACAGGTTCACTCATTGACCGAATGATCTGGAATGATGCAGAAATTCACTGTTGTCATTTGATCAATACATTTTTGTTTACATTTAGATTAAAGTATTTTTCATATATTACAATATCTTTCTAGATTAATTTTTTATAATTTTTTTTCTGTTATTTTAATGCTTTTAATTTTAGTGGTATTCGAGGTGAACACGAATCCAACAAATCAGAGATCATTAAAATCGGTCCAACCATTCTTGAGCTATAAATGGTGTAACTAACCCGACTTTTTTAATATTTAGATAACGTAAAAGATTTGAAATTTGTCGAAAAATTTACTATTAATAATTATTAAACTTGTTTTTTTATATTAGTAACAAGAATAATAACAGTCTGAATAGTGACTATTTTTCCCAACAAATTGTTCCCCGTGGTACATTTAAGTTTCGGCTATCCTTAAACAATTGCTTTATATAAACATCTTTTGTTTTAGAGAAACGTAACAGTTGCGTTGCGAAATGGAAAATTAAGAGGACTGAAAAGACTCTATGTAATGGTTCCTCATATTACAGCTTTAAAGGAATTCCTTACGCCCGACCTCCTATTGGTAAACTAAGGTTCAAGGTCACTTCTTTAAATCAAAAATATATTTTTATGTAGTTTCTATTGCACTAACTTTTAATTAACTACTAATAAAATAATTTTTAACTAAAATTTCAGGCACCTCTTCCCGCCGAACCTTGGCAAGGTACCTATGACGCGCTAGAGCACGGACCAGTCTGTCCTCAGAGTGAAACCATTTTGTATGGAGCAAATTATAAAGCAAATGAAGACTGTTTGTATCTCAATGTCTATACAAAATCATTGCAACGAAATTCGAAATTACCAGTTATGGTATTCATTCACGGTGGAGCATATACTACAGGGTCTGGCAACACAGATATTTATGGACCAGAGTTTTTATTGCAACATGATGTTCTACTCGTCACTTTCAATTACAGATTGGAAGCCTTAGGATTTTTGTGTCTAGATACCCCTGCGGTTCCCGGCAATGCTGGAATGAAGGACCAAATTATTGCTTTGCGTTGGGTTCAGAATAACATTGATCAGTTTGGTGGTGATCCGAATAACGTTACTATATTTGGTGAAAGTGCTGGAGCAACATCTGTTACTTACCATTTACTTTCCTCTATGTCTAAAGGATTATTCCACAAAGCGATAGCACAAAGTGGAGTATGTATATCAGACTGGGCACAGGGAAAATATGGAATAGAAAGAGCAATCAGGGCAGCAAAATCCTTAGGGAAGAAAACAAGTAATATCGCTGAATTATTTGAACTATTCCAGAATGTGCCAGTGGATAAATTAGTTAAAATAACTTTGAAATCATTGACTGAAGATGAAAAACATCGAGGATTCCCATGCCATTTTGCCCCAGTTGTTGAAAAAGAATTCCACAACGTCGAAGCTTTTCTAACACAGGAACCGATGGAGTTGTTGCTTTCAGGACAAATTAATACAACTCCCTTAATAGCTGGATACAATTCTGCAGAAGGGCTATTTTCAGCTGAATATCAATTACAAAAAATCAACTTTTTTAATGAAAATCTTTCATTTCATGTACCGAGAGAAATAGCTAGTAAAGTTTCAAGGGATTTACTATTAGATTTTGGCTACAGAATAGAAAAATTCTATGCAAGAGACAGAAAAATGACAAAGAGCGATGTGGATATCATGACGAACTTATATTCAGACATTTATTTCGTATATAACTTACAGAGATTCTGCCAATTTTACTCAAAATTATGCAAGTCTACCTATACTTATACATTTGATTGTATAACAGATTTGAATATACAACGGAATATCTTAGGCTTTGAAAATTATAAAGGAATGACTCACGCTGATGATCTATTTTATTTATTTTATAATAAAATGAACAAGCACGCCTACGAACAACAAGAGAGACTAAATGAAATTGTATTTATGGTTACAAAGCTATGGACTGATTTTGCTAGAACCGGGTAAAATTAAATGCTAATTGAATAATTATTGGACCTCGACGCTATTATAAAACTCATGGTGACTGCTCAAGACTTCTTTAAATCAAGACCAAATTTTTTATAAATACCCCTTTATAGAGCCCCTTTTAAATAATGTGCTAGTGATGAGTATTACGTGGGATAGTTTAATTTAAAAAAAAAACTCCTTAATATGCACTATCTACTAGTAGTTCTTTTAATATAATTAAACGCAAATTTAGTCAGTTACTTTCGCTTAGTACTTTTCTCCTCGTTATATAATGCTAAATTGGTGCCCGTCCCACGTGTTGCTGTGCCGAGAACAACTTACCCTTATCGTTTATCAATTCCATCGTTAAGTTTACGTGCGCGTTTAGCTAAACCAGCGGTGACGCGCGATCCTCTGTTTTGCATCCTAGCATACGCTACGGAGGAGCGATTAGGTAATATCACCACTTCATCAACTATTATACAAGTTCTAATGAAATCAATAAATGTTTTTCAAATTGTCGAAGACATCCAGCGTAGTTTTGAGTCCTAGTAATAAAAAGTTACAGTGAGCAAAAGCAAATAAATCGGCAAGACTTTAGTTAGGAATAACCAAAGGGCGCCGGTCTTACGTTAGTGTCAATGACATCATTACAGGATTTCGCATTCCTTATCACCTGGTACAGAAAAAATGTCAAGAACTAATTTCAAATTGCAACAGTAACTTCAAACATGACAGGAAGTGAGTAGGCATCAAACTGAAATCCGCAATCCATAATAATCAGGAACAAAGCTTAAATACTCGTGATAGGAGATGGTCCACGCTATAGCTTTATGGCGCATTGGTTAAATTTCGCAGAGCGTACCTTAGTCTATTATGCTATTAAGGGTTTTTAAAACATTGGTCCGAGAGTCTTATTTCTGAGTACTGTTAAAAGAAAGATAAGTTGGATTGTGATGTCGCGTGTACTATAATGTAAATATTAAACAAATGTAACCAACAATGCCTTTAATCTAATAGTCTTACACACTATGGAAAATTAATCCAAGAAATCTTGAGCACCACCTACGTATATAAATTAACAAACAATGGATAATTTGGACATTGGCTAATGAAATCTTCATCACGATATATTTCATTAGCCAATGAATGTTCGATACGCTAACGATCTGTTCAGTTTGACAACAATGCACGAACCGGAATCTAAAAAGTTACAAATATATTGTTTCACTTGTTACTAATATTAATGACGTCGGATTGCGTAATTTCGGTGTGTCATGACCTTCCTGTAGCTTGTTCATAGTAAGCTGGAAATTTAATTTCTCTGACCAAGTAATCTTCCATATCCGTACTACTTACTTCATGTTTTTCGGGTTGCATTTTTTTATTTACTAGTTACATAATACTGATCGGTAGCCATTACTCCAAAATGTCTTGCGTGGACGCAGACCGCCACCAGACTGTTTCCACAGACTTGACATCTGGTGCAAAGTCTTCTGACTTTGTCGCGAAGATAAATTATATAATTGGTTCTCGCCATTTATAGTCTTAATGCACCTAGTCCAGACGTTAAAAATTGGCTTGTACTTCCTGACGCATTATGTAGCGACAACCAATTGTTCGTGTGCGATCATCGGTGTTGGCGCAAGATCCGTCGCTCAAGTGAATTCGCTGTTACTATTTCAATAAAGAACCAAGCTTGAGTAGTACTTGATATCATTGCCATTGCACTACGCATCTCTCGGGCATGGTACCGAGTAACGATTGAAAATAGGTAGGATTATATATATAACACTTCACAAGTCTCAAGTTCATCAACGCTTAAAATCAGGTGAGCTCACCTGATTGACCTGTGCTCGTTTATCACATGTAATATTAAAAAAAATCAATAAAGAGCAACTAGGAATATTAGGCAGATCTACTTATATACACTACTTACATGGTACTTATGTGCAACTATTATTAATATTAATAAACGTACACCACCAATAGATATAAAATATGGTTGAGACAATTTTAGATCTATTGGTGGTCTTTTAGTATATTTTTTTATTATCGTATTGTTTATAATATTAATAAGGACTTTTATGTTTAGTTCTTGTTCCATTTAAGGTACATAAAAGTGCGAAAAATGAGCATGTTTAAATTTATTACATGTTTTGTTCGTCAGAAAAAATCTTAATTATTTAATTATCTTAATTATATAAATAACTCTATCACGTTTCATTTCTTTAGAATATTTTTTTTTATGTTTATGTTGGTTTACAAATTTGCTAGTAGGTACGCTTTGCAACCAATTTTTTTAATGACACTGCCGTACTGTTCTATACTCTATGAGGGCCATAAGGCCTATTCGTTTTATACTTGTCGGTAGCTTCACGAGTCCTGGGTGCCATTCCACAAATTATACATCTTCGTGTTTAGGTGTGTTGTATCTATGTTCTGTAATATCGATTGACATATGATCTGAATCTTACACATCAAAATTTTGCAGGATTCTCATCACTCTGTGTCTATTCTTAGAATATGAATGTGTTTTAGGAACCAAACATATGCATATTGTCATAAATTTTTTCATGCATTTTTCACAAATTATAATAATATATAAGATATGATATTAATTTTATTATTTTTACTTGTACTCCAGAAATCCGACGCCAGACAATTCTCAGAGATTTAAATGGCTACCATACACAGAACTTGGTAAAGAGTATTTGATTCTAAACGAAAATCCTTCAATGTCATCATTCGCAGAAAAGGAACGTGTGAAGTTTTGGAACAGCCTGTACAGAGAAGCGGGTCTCCCACATATCCCCAACTATTGACATTAACATGCACATGTAAATGTAATACATATATAAAATCTATTAAAGAATGATCTTTTCAATGTACATTTATATTATTCCTACCTGGAATCCAGTGGAAAATAGATCTCTGTATATTAGTGCTTTAAAATATTTAGCAATAACCAGACTGTGTCACCTTCAAAGTATCACAATTATGTAATTAGCGATATCTAGGACAAAAACAAAATTTCCAACTAAATAATTACACCATAATATTTAAAATATTTACGATCGTTACGTCGTGACAGAAAAAATGATATTTCTACAAACTGACGGCCAAGCTCAAGTACTTGTTCACTCTTCCGTTTTATCATTCTCCGCCTGGCTTTGGCCTGTGCAAAGAGTTACACAGCCGTTACAGATTCGTTCACTCACACGCTAAAATCATCAACGCTATTAAAAATATACTAGCCAAAACATTTACAGCTAAATAGATCAGTTTATCTCGACCTTCATTTTTAATATTAAAAGTATTAAATATGTAGGTACCTGTTTAGTGTCAAAGCAAGAATGTCAGTAAAATACCTTATATACTAAATAACTTTTCGCTTCTAAGACGTTATAATCATAAATTATATGAAATCCTAACAAATCTTTATAGAACTGTGAATAACATGGAGGTATATCGTCCCAATTACAGAGTACACACAATTTAATTTACACAATAACACATATTTAACGATCACACACTTAAATTCATATCAACGTGTTTTTATAATAAAATCAGTAGGTAATTAATAATATTTCTGTAGAAAAACGTTTTTGTAGCGATCTACAAAAACGTTTTAGAGTTTTTTTAGATGAGCAGTAGGCAAATAAATTAAAAATTTTGAAGACAACCTAAAATTTACGAATACAAATGGCAACTATTAAACAATCTGCATATTACAATTTCAGGATCAAATAGCTAATATGTTAAGGGAGTAGGGTTTACATATCTTAATAAAAACTACCACACCAAGGTGTCTTCTTCCGCAAAATGATGTCAGCGTCTTAATTACTAGTACTAGCCTAGGGCAGAGCGTATTAAATCCTTCCGTTACTCCAACAGCATATTAAACCAATTGCAAACTTAAAAAGAGTTACATTCATCACTATACTGGCATAAATCATCACTATAGGATAAAGTACGTATTATTGAGTGTGGAAGCGACCCTGACGATACTTGTAAGGCGATGATGGCGGAGTTTTAGAAACAGTGCAATGCCTAAGGAACCCTCGTGCCAGTCAAATGTTTCTGTTGAGCACCATACTTGGTCGGACATATCATAATCCGGTGAAACCCTGAAAGGCTTAAGGCAGACATCACGCACCATCCGTAAAAAAAAATGAGGCTTACTGATCTGCTATGAAAGAAAGCTAATGCCCATAATTATAACCTTGATTATTTTGCCTATAGAGCGTGAAGTGTAAACAAAATAAAGGGTGCTCAAATATCAAACTTAGACCAGTCGATATCAGTAAAAACATAAATTGTAAATAGTTCTTAATATTATTACATCTATACATCATATACATTAGTATCAAATTTCAAATTCTTCTTCTTTTGCTTCTTCTTTGTTTTGAATAGCTTATTTTATATTATTTATAACAGCGCCATCATAAACTAACCAAGGTAACATTCATAAAAGTATTTTTAATTTGCGAAAATTAAGTTAATAACTTTAGTTTCAATGAATTCAATAACGAACAGAAGATTTGGATGCGGTTTCAGCAATATTAAATAATACACTCGCAAATAACGAGGAAACAAAATTATGAAGGAGAAGTTAGGTAAAAGGCTCTATTTCATGACTTAATGAAGTAACCATTTCATATATATCGAAAGTATCAAAGTCACGTACTTGGACGAACAAACGTGGGGTAACTTTGATTATCGTATCACGTTGTCCGTGAGACATGTTTTGCACAGTTTCCCCAATATTTAATATAAAAGGAGTCTTTTATATGTATAATCTGTACCAGATATATGTATATCTGTTACAGATTCTATGTTTTGGTTCGCTTCATCGATATTAAAGCAGTAGTACACGATAATATATTTGTAAGTAGAGACTGCTTAGCATCCTTGTTGGAGTATGGTATCATTTTATTAAAACTGGTAAGTAATCTGGTATCCCAAAAGTATATAGTAACAGAGAAAATAGCTAAGTATAAGTATATACTTAGCTATTCTCCACTTGCGAGTATTTAACTTAATCACGCTTGTCAGATACTCACCCCCTGCTACGTTGTAATGGCTCACACCAGTGGATCCCCGCATCCCTATACTCACCGTGTTGAACACCGAAGACTTATGCTGCTTTTTCACAGTGGTACTGAGAGGGCGTTGTCCTTCGCGATGGAGCTAACCCATTCGTGGGGGGTTCTATAACACTTTAAAAAGAATTATATATAATAATAATTATATTCTTAATAATAATATTCTTCTGGGTTTAACCACTGTGATGAGCGTTACCAATTGTCGCATATCTCCATTTTTCATCACAAGTAACGATATGATTTAAAATTCGCTCATTATTGTGACGGTTGAATAATGTAACGCAGCACTCAATGCGTGTTTGTTGGTGTGCTTCACTCAATTCATGCGGTACCCATTTCTCGAGCTTTTTGGCTTTTTCAATTTGTTTCAAGTGAATTAAAATTGTTTTGGCACTCACACCGAAGCCTGCCGCAACGCAAACCACGTCAGAGCTAGTCTGACGTAGTTTTCGTTGCGTTTGGATCCGCTTCCACGTTCACCTTTAATTCTTCATAGTCAACTTGGGTATCTGGCCGTCCACGTGGTTTGTTTTGATAGTCATAGTCTCCAGAATGAAAACGTTGGAACTAAAATCGTACTGTGCTTTCTTTTACAATAGCTTCCCCATACACATCATTAATCCTTCGAGCAATTTCTGCAGCGCTGTTAGCACGGTGGAACTCATATTCGTAAAATAACGCGATATTTCAAATTTACCATTTTGTTGAAGGATGTCAAAGTAAAAACATATGGTGCGTAAATAATGAATCAATAAATTCGAAACACAAATACACAAGCCTAAATTTGAAATGCATTTTGTATTTGGAATTCCTAACCAAACGCCAGATTATTTGAGATCAAAATGGCCAGTTCGAAAAAAGTCCAATTTCGTATGTAAGGATCCAACATTTACAATTTAACATTTTTAAAATGTACATCGAAGTGAAATTTTAACGGAGTCTATCAACCATGAATAAATACTGTGGAAGTAAGTAAAGTGAAAAGTAAGTAAAAACTATTCAGGCAGTAAATGCAAAACAGAACAGGCCTTCCCACAGGAGTTGGTTGGGTCTTGCATTTTTAATAATTTATAATTCCTTGTCATCGCATATTAGTTTCTTTTCAATTGATGGTCCGTATTGTTGTATGTTATTATTTATATATGTATATATATAATACCAGACAAAACACAAACACGCTTATTCAACGCTAAAAGGGTAGCGGTGAAAAGTCGTGAAATTTTATACGTTAATACTAAAAGTGCAGGAGCAGTAGTAGATAGTAGGATAATATGGCATGCAATACACTTAACATATTTAGTTACAGATCGAGCCTGATTAAGACAGTGGCGTGGAAGCTATGTTCAAAATTGACATAAAACCACAAGAAATTATGCAGCTAAATTAACGTGATAAGTAGAATAAAAAAACAATATTCCAACTGTACGTACAACTTTAATAAAATAAATCCAATGTTTGGTACGAGTTTGAACGAGCGGGTATTTGTTGTTGGAACACAATGCGCAAATATGTCAGAAAAAGATATAAAAGAACTATTCCAGAGGCGATTTGCAGTACCAAGTTGACATAGTTTTATATAAAATAACAAACTATATGTGCTAACATTATTGCTGTGTACTCCTATGTATATATTTGTACATGCTTTGCCATTATATATATATATATATAAATATAAATTGAGAAAACGTTATTCTACGATAAGTATAATCTAATGTAATTTGTCTTCATCCGGCTACAGTAATTTATTCTAACGAAATAACGCACGCTTCGGAATTTACAGATTCACCTCAGACCTTTAAAGCTTTCAAGGACGTTTTTTGAAATTAAACTGAAATGATAAATGGCTGCTGATGGTACTGACATAAATCATACAACGTTGTTATTCTAAACGTACAATTTTATCTAAAATAATTAAACTTACTAGAAATTAAATATCTAAAGTACATGCATGCAAAGTAGACTACATTCCCCTTTCAGTACAAGTAGCATATAAGCATATAAGCATAGAAGCAATATCAATTGTGAACACAGTCGTGAAAACTAATATCACATAAAAATCCATATATTTATTGACTACAAAATATTGAATAAATGATACTTTAATAATAGATTTTTCCTCCAAAGGTAAGACCAATCCAAATCAAATAACAAAAGTTTAATTCCAATAAAATAAACAGTTTATACAGAAAACAAAATCGAATAATGAATAGGGAGCTTTCCAATAGAAAATATAATAATTCTTTGGTTCCTTAACATTCATTACAAATATTTCCCATTGTTATCAGACAAATTAAGGTTTACGTATAGAATTTTTGAAGAATAAAGTATTTATTTACCGTAGTACCTTTACACAAACTTCGCACAATAGGCGAACTTAATATTAATTAGCAGTTTCAACCAAGTTAATCGGTCCATGAGATGTCGAAAATTTCTATATGTTAGGTGCTCTTCTGGAAATCTTGAATACAAACGAGATTATAAACATTATTAACTTATTGTGAAGTGACTTAATTTAGTTTCATAAACTTCGTTTGGAATTCTCACATGAAGAAATAAAATTAGGTGAATTTTCTTTCTTCTTAATTATTCAAGTTTTATAAAAACAATTGATAATGGAAGTATAATAAGAAATATAATCATTTGATTGTTCTAAGACATTATACGTGTATAAGATATCTTCAAAACTACATTAAACTTCTACATGTAATAATAGTACATAAAATACATACATAAATAATACATATAATGAAGATAACATTAATACTTATTTTTTGTTGTTTGACATAAGTTAACGATGTATTTTTTACATGTGTAGTTATTGCTAGAATAAATGTGATGATGAAAACAGATGGCTCAAAATATCTCATTATTTAAGATAATAGATCCTATGTATATTTCTGGAATGTTTTTCTACTAAATAATATCCAAATATTTTTTACGTATTGATTTTAAAGATATTGATGACCGCATCGATTACAACCATAGAATTTCACTAGGTGGTAATGAACGCGGATAAATCTTAAATCAGAAATGTAACTGTTGTGATCTGAACACCACATAGACATCTGACTAATTGTTAACTCAAAGGAAGTCGAATATGAAATAATATATAACTTGATTATCAACATATATTTGCACACGCATCAGATATATTATCTCTTAGAGATATACCATAACTCTTGGATTATGGAGGATAAAAATTTGTTTTTTTATTTTTTATAATCTTAGGGGTTACAAACATACACAGATTTCACCTGATGGTATGTGATGATTGCGGTTCACGACATCTACATCCATCCTCAACAAATATTTAACAAACTTATCACAGCGGACTCATATGGAATGTCTCGTAACCTACATACGAAACACGTGATGTTGCTATTCCACGCTGGTTGTTAACAGCTGGTTAGTACCTCACATGATTGTGAGTACGTGGTGCTCCCCGGTCCACTTGTTCCACTTGTAAGCGATAAGAAGCCATATCTGTAAATTACTACCATTTGTTTAATAAAACATTAATAAACATTATCTTGTAATTATTAATAATAATTTATGATGTAGTATATTTGACAATGTCTCACCTATACTGGTAGTTATTGGGTGTACTTTGCTTCAATTTGTTGGCTAGAATACTTTCCTCGAATCGAAATAGTAAGGTTCGTGCATTGTGGCAATATATTCGACAATGGTCTATTGATTGGCTGCGATGATGATTTGATAATGGCCTCAAACACTAATATACTAGTACTCTTTTTGTGATGTATAAGTGTACAAGTTAATTAAAAGAAACCAAAAAAAAATCTAAAAAATCTTTTGTTTCAATCGCCATATCGAAATCATGATGAGAAATGAATGAAATGATGATTGTAGCTGCACCATAAATGATTGATATACATTTCATTTTGGTCTAGCTACAAAATCGTTATAAAATGCGGTTAGACGCTCTACGAAATCACACAAAGCTCGTGAAAGGCTAAGCTAAAAATAAAAGGCCAGTAAAAGTTCACATCAAAGGTAAAATCTGTTAAAAGGTTGAAAAGTTTTGAAATAAACCATGCGGCACATGAATGGAAACCATTGAAATCCTAGAATTCATTGGACTTTTTCGACTTTCATTCGTGGTGTATGTTTAATTCCTTTTATAATTGTATATTGACTTTATCCTTTTGGTACAATTATATAATTTGAGGGTAATTTAATTGCAAGTGAATAAAATTAAGGTTACTTCATAAATTGATAGCTCAGTTTAAGGTTTCTGTATTAACATTATAAAAATGAATATGTCTGTTGTGTGTAAAATACTATCTACTACTTATTTAATTATTTATTTATTTATTCTTATTATTTTTTATTGTTGTTATGTTTGGGTTACAAAGGTGCACAACCCATAATTTTTAGAGTATATGTTGGTAGGAATAATATTAAAAAAAAATTATTGATAAAAATATCAATTCACAAATATACTAAACACAAATATAATATAAATTTATAAATATATGTATAAGGAAATACACATATATGTCAAATTTTATTTGCCTTTAAATAATGTTGTCGGAGTAGAGCTTTAAAATAAAATTTACTACATTCTACGACGCATTCTACTGTGCAAAAAGAATGAAAGAACCCAATACCATTGTATGGTACACTAATTTTCATTCTATTTTGTGTGATTGAGATACACTGTCAATAGAAGAATGTAGTAATTGGAAGTCATCTTTAAGATAAGATGGATAATTTGGATCATATTATATCGAACAAGCAAAACCTAGAGATACGTATATAGTTGAAAATAAATGAAAAGGGATTATTTAAAAGGCGCTCTAACTTCTTAATAAAATTTTGCTATAGACCTGGAAAGCACTCCTCACCACAATAGATATCGGGTAGAATAAGGGAGTAAACCAGCATGAGCTTAGTACTCAAGAATAAGAAATCTCAAGGCCGGCAACGCTTTTGTGACTCCACCGGTGTTGCGGATGTTCATGGGCGGCGGTGATCCATCGGGTGGATCATGCTTGTTTATCACCACCACCTATACTATAAAAAAATCTTTTAACAATCATGACTTTGCACTTCCCTGAAGTAACCGCAACCACATTTCTACATGACCCCTCTCTAATAACTTTCAGGTTTATTTCAATACGTAACACTATTGAAATATTTTGGTAAGAATATTGTGATCATCTGTGTTAAAAGAATTTGAAATGTTAACAAGTGCTACCATCGTTATTTTCCTTTTTCACTACCTTTTCGTTTGTCGTCGGTGGCCTTAATCAGAATGGTACCCCGATTGAAATGTATTCAGCAGCTATATTTTATAATGAAAATAGAAATTTGCTTATTAATTTTGCTTCTAGGAGTTTCGATACATATAGACAAATTGAGATGACGATTGAATGACGAAATCTTAGGCAGTTTAGGATTAGAAATCTTAGATAGTGGCTGTACGAAAACATTTTTCCAAAGGGTTGGATGCTCAGGTCATAAATTAAGTAATTTCTAGGGAATCATTTATTATTTGAGCAATAGCTGTAAACAGGGACTCGAGCATTGTTGACACCATGAATTTGAATACATTATAACATCGCCTTGGATTTTATAGCTAGCACAGTTTTATTAATCTCATCCTGAGTCACTTAACAGGAATGAACTGAAAATGAGGAATTTTAAGAGGTAACATTAAATCAATCGAAGTCATTGCATGTAATCGGACAATTGGGACTATAGAGACAAAATAACGATTAATGTCATTTAAATCGAATTCAAGACTAATGTAGGATGAGTTAGGTCAAGAGATGTTAGAAATTTCCACACATCCACGATTGAAGAATTAATAATATTTTCATAAATATAATCGGGTTAAGCATTTCGTAACATTTGATTGAATCTGTTTCTTACCAATCTGAAGTGCCACTAATTTTTCTCTGCACGATCTCTTTAAACTTTAGATCCAGAATTGTATTATTAATAAAAGAGATCATCGATGCTGGTAGCTGCAGCCAAAGTAGAAAGGTCAGTAAGGGTAGCGTCACTTTTAAGTCTATATATAGGATATATAATGTTTATCCTAGAAAAATTGTGTAAATCCAGAATAGTAGGTGTATACTTTGGAGATTTATCTTCTATTGATTTAAGTCGATTAGGGCATTAGTTTAAGCTTTACTATGAGGCAGATACTTTAAATTTTTCTGCTATTTATTTTTTTGCTTTTGAAATACCCGAGGTCATAAGGAACAAATCATGGACTAGCACCACCTTAAACCCTACGATGTTCCACCGTCGGTGCATACAACCTGACCACGATTACATTGACCCGCACATCTGCGTCAACGGCCGATCCGTTTTGGAGGAACAATTCCTCCTAATTCTCCATTCCAAGCAAGATGTTGTTCAATCGCTACATGGCTACCATTTTACGTGAATTAAGTACGCCCCGAGTCTGAGTCCCGAAAACTATAAGCCTGGAAAGCGAGCAATTGGAAGGTTCAGCCGTCTCAGATCCCAGCTGCGGTTCTGACCCGTGGCTTCGCAGGTGACCATTATACCAACGTGTAGGGAAGGGAAAGCAGTACACATTAAGAGTTGTGAACACTCCTCTTCCCCACCTCTACTCAAGGAGAAAATTATTCAATCTGAATCGATGAGACCACAACACGCATATTGAAATCTACATTTTCATAATAAGTGCTTTGGTCGGATATCTTAAAGATATTAGCGCGCTAGTATATATTTAAAATTTAGTTTAGTAATGATGGCTACATTTACAGAATAAACGTACCGATAATTATATATTAACCCGTGACCAATGTCTGTACTCAAGGGGCCCATCAAAATAACAAGCTCAAAATGTGGCGTCATTACTTTAATTTATTATTATATTTAACCGTGGTAAAATTAAGCCTTAGTTATGGAATAAACACTCATGCATAATCAGGCCCCGATAAATACAACTACTAACAGGAAACCTTAGAAATAAACAGCTTATTGTTGGAAAAAAATTCATGGCTAAAAAAAAGGTAATGGAATTTGCAAATCTTATACGCATGTTTTCATAAAACCACTTAAATATTTTATTAATATTAAAAACGTACTTCCTGCACAAATTGGCCTGTTCCGTCATAAATTTCATTGCGCGTAAAAGGAAACATAGATTAATCAGCGGTGACGGTACTTTTGATATTTTATTAGTCATATTTCCTTTGGGCTTGACTTATACAGCAAGTTAAAGTAATAGATTAGATTGCGTAAATAGTAGAAAAAAACTTCATGAAAGAACTCATTCCCATTTCTATGAATTTATAACCTTCTCGTTAAACGAAACAAAATTCCCTCAACCCACACTAACATAGATATACTTTTATGTATATAAACTTCTATATAGCTGGGTGCAATTATAATAATATAAATATATTTTTTTTATTTCCTTAACAAGTTAAAATTGTTCATTCGGAATGATTGGAGCTTCCTTTAAGCATACAATGCTTGTACCAGGAGACTCCTCTCTTCCATAACTAAAGAATAGGAAATTATAAAAATTACCTAATACCTGAAATAAATAACTAAAAGAAAAGAAAAGAGAATTTAAATCAAATTTGAAAAAAGTTGTTTGTAATTATGTCTGTGTATGTGCATGTGTTATGTCATAATATGTATAATGTAGGGATATCGATAGGATATCGCATATAAAACCATGATATTTTAAAATAAAGTTGAGAAAAGGACTAAAATTTATCATAAAATTTGATTAATTTGTCTATTTTCGTTTTTGAAGACGTCGTATTTGTAATAAAGTAAAATAAATTATATCGTATCGCCTACCAGCAGCTTAACCTTTCTTTATTCGGTATTTTCTGTTTATATACACGTAGTTTGTACCGTAACTAAATACATTACAATACATTTATAAATTATAGCATACGCATCTTCCCTGACAATTAGACACCTTATTAGACAAAGTAAAGTGTATATCTATTAATGAAATCAAACACCCTCAGCAGTTACCGTGTATAAAAGATACTAAAAGTATGACTATGCAAATGGTAAACGTTTATTATACAAACATTTAAAATGCTTATAATCTAAAACAAGGAATATCCCTGAAATAATCACTACACTGATCCTGGTGGGTAATATAAATAATTGGTTTTGTGCATTCAGGTCTCTGCTTGCACAAAATCAACTATTATGTCGCTCTCTATTTTTATCTCTATTTTTATAACTTGTAGAATATATACACTACGGAAAATAGAACAGAATATATATAAATTAGAAGAAAACAGAAATATATATATTTCCTCTTACATTTGTGTATTAAACGAAAACGTTTTGTGTATAAAATAAACTATATGGAAAGATCCATAAAAAGCAAACAATAAGCAGATTATCGAAACCGTGCTTGGAACAGATAGTGAAAGAAACTCAAGACTTCAACTACTGATAAAGAATCATTACATTTCACTCCTCAGGAGTGGCAACGCAGTTACATCTTAATTCCTACATCCCCTTATCGTGGATGTAGGCATCATTGGTTGCAGAAATCACTAAACCATGAACCATCAGATAACAAAGTATTAATTTCCGCCAAATTAAATGAAAAATAAAGCTTTGTATTGATAAAATATATATACGACATACAAAAGCAGACTTTAACTTTGCCGAGAATTAAATTTCTTTGGTTGAATGACGCAGTTGAATTGTTGAAATTGAGTAATAGCGATCGCGCTCGCTTCGCTAAATTAGTACGATGAATTCTGTTCCGGTTTTTCTTATGTATGTAAATTCCCCTCGTTTTAATTACTTATTTTATTTATGCCGACCGTGAATGACTTTTTATGATAGTAAAAAGTTTGTTACAATAAAAGTAAAGTATTTGATAACTTTATGCATTATATTTAATAAAAAAGATCTTATTTCTTTGGTCCGATATTTGTTGATTTAAAATCTGTTATTTATAAAAAATTAACATTAATAAAATACTATTACAGTAAAATGTCACCAATCGATTTTGAATGAAAGTTACCGTTATGTAAAAATTTGTTAATAAATGAGCTTTAAAACCTAAAAAAAGTATTTATTCTATTTTAGTAGATTTTCTACGCATCCTTTATATTTTTAGGAGATCATCACTTTATCCATTGACATTCATATTTTTTTATGTAAGCAGAGTCACGTACGATCACTGACTATATAGTTTCACATGAATCCTTCATTAGATACGATACGATACAAAAAAAAAATAAAGTTGTTTTGCCGCAACCTGTGGACTAATATGCAATACAGAACATAGTACTGATGGTGTTAACAGTTATCTCTAAGCACCATACGAAACAGGAGAAAACTAGTGGTTTTCTGTGTAGGAATGGTCGCCGTTTGAGCCAACCCATTCGTAACGTCACTTTTAGAGTTAGATGCACCGTGTTTACATAATTGAAAATGAAAATGAAAGAAAAATATTATTTCACCTCTAAAAACTAATACGAAACGTTTATTTATCAGTATTTGTCATCCTGATCGAGACAATTTCGGCTCACAAGTATCCCGACCACGCTGACAAGTGCTTATCGTCGAAACCTAACCTAAGCAGTTAATGCATCAGTTTAGTGATGTACGCATATTATGTATAAGAACGATCCAGATATTTCAGTAAATTATTAAGTATTTCAGAAAATACAAACTTTCTACTATAATTTTAAATGAATACCAATAAAAAAATATTACTAAAATAATACTTTTAGCTACTTTTTCAAAATAACAGTAATTCAAATAATGATGACATAATAATATTTATTAAAATTTTGGCGGCATTCCTCAAGTATTTCACTTAAATTATTTTTCTTTCCTAAGTTGTCTAGGAATTAATTTGATTTTTTCTTTTGAATATTCTTACATAAATATTCCGAATGTGAATCGTAAAAATTTACGAATTGTGCACCACAACAATCCTTCGTTTATTGAGGTGCACAAAAAAAAACTAGTGAAGTTAATTCAATATTAACTCTTCGTGAAAACTCCTTTTCAGGAAACGACGCAGTGGAACACCGCTGAAGAGCTATATGCGGGAATCTCAGTCTTTCTGAAACTATGTGAGCTGATTGTAGTGTCCAAATATTTATATTTAAGGGAAGAAATAAAAATATATTATATATTACCAGGTATTATGTTTTTATTATTCAAGCTCGGTTCATCGCATTATTTCGAAAGATTTACATTTTCACCCCTATAAAATTGTTATTTTTCAAGAAATGAAGCCTGATGATCCTGATAAACGAATCGACTTCTGAAGGACAATGAAAAACCGTTTTAAGAGTTTCAATAACATCTCTGACGAATCGAATTTTCGCATCAACGGTCATGTGAATAGACAAAATTGCAGAGGCTTCCGAGAATCCATTAGAACTGTATCAGAAGCCCTTGCACTTGCACACACGAAAGTTGTTGTTTGGGCGGCCATATCAAGTTAAGGAATAAGTCAAGGAATTATCGGTCCTTATTTTTTTGAGGATGACCGAATTCGAACTCTGACCGTTAATTCTGACCGATATTGATCCGGACTTTTTTGGCTACAGAAATGCAAAACCAGAAAGACTACAACCGCAACACCTTTTTCCAGCAAGATGGAGCCACTTCTCATGTTACAAATGACTCATTAGCTGGTCTTCACTATTTATTTCCTGGAAGAGTGATAAGTCGCCGAGGAAACATCAATTGGCCACCGAGAAGCCCTGATTTAACACCTGCTGATATCTTCCTATAGGGCTACCTAAAAAGCAAAGTTTATAATCCATTGGCACCCAACCTGAATGTTTTGAAGCAAAGAATCACTGAAGAAATCAACTCTATTCCAACAGCGATGCTCCAGCGAGTTTTTTAAAATTTTAGCTCCAGGTTAAATGAGTGTGAACAAATGAATGGTGCGCATTTGCAAACGGTTGTTTTTATAAATAAACTTCAAGAATTGCTCTTTAAATTAACATTTAATAAAACGAGATTTAATTGATATTTTGTTTTTTATTTAACATCTACAAACGAAAAACATTCTGAGACATCCTTAACATATTATTGTATGTTAGCGCCTTTTTTCAGGCTTTGGTTAAGTTACTAAACATTTATAAGATAATTACATCACCCTGTATTGTGTGTTAAGGTTGATAACATTATTCAACACCCAATTTATTGTCATTCATGCATTCATTGCTTACATAGATAATTGTAAATTTTTTATTGTTTGTGTTAATTATTTCGTTTGATATTTGTGTTAAATAATAGTAATCTGTAGTTTATTTTAAATTTTATTAGTAAATTAGGTTATTTTAAAAATTAAAGTGGAAGTATGACTGTTGAACGTCTGAATGTTAATGGCGTTCTGATGTCCCACACCGTCGTTCCGATCATTGGTGACAAAGCTGGCCTCACTTCCCACCTTCCTACCTTTTAGCTTCCTTAACTATTCAAACTACAAGCCTTATTTTATAAATATTTTTCCATTTTTTTTTATTGCATTAAGAGTAACAAACGAGCACACAGTTCACCTGATTCCTGTGGTCCATGACATCTACATTCATCCTTGACAAGGAATCATAATGCAGATGTCACCCTTGAGGAGTGAGATGGAAAGCCTAGTCACCAATAATAAAGGTCTCCGGATCCTTGCACTCAACAGACGAAAGACAGCAGTATTATGCTCCTATTTTACGCTGGTACTCTGTGAGGGCGTTGTCCTACCCCGGTCGAGCTGAACCATTCATTCTACAGCTAGGAATAAACTGCAGTGTAATTCTACCACCGTCAAAATAATATATAATTTATATTTAATACTTACATCCAAGCATGCGATACTGCTGGCAACAGCATTATATTATTAAGTTCTGCGACTATTATACATCTGCATTATTATATTTATAACAATTTATAGTAATGATTACGTAATTGTACTTATATAATTAAACATTAAGGTTTCGTTAATTGCTGAAAGTTACAAACAGTTATGCGGTACGTTTACGCGGTCAAGCAAAAAGTACTTAAAACACTAACTATTATAATACTATTTTTGTTATTATACAAAAACATTTTATAAATTTATTTATGGTTACAATTGCTTTAAAATCATAAAGTAACTGAAACATAATAAATTGATTGCGAATATTTCATGAACGCTTACATTAACTCCAATAAAACACGCTTATAAAATTAAAATGCACCCTGTGTCAACAATTTTTAAAGTTTACGTGAAATGGAATTGTTTTACTCGCGACTGTTATTAATTTCATTTTGTTTTTTTTTGTTGCTTTATAAAACTGTGGTGGTTACAATGATAACTTTTGCAGTATACGATTTAAAATTTATTATAAAATTTATATTTATGTTAAATTATTTAATATTTAGAGCGACGAACGAATACACAGTTCACTAAGTGTATAGGGACTATATAATATGTTTCGCACGAATATTGCTCCTTATGTGGAAATCGAATTCATCGTAGGTAACTTTAACCACTACGATAATAAGCAATGACAACGTGCAGATTACACATATATACATATATATATATATATATATATTTCTTCAGGATCAAACAGTAAATCGGGGCTTTTTCTTTAGTTGTCATAATGAATTGAATTGAGGGCGACACAAGATATCGAATTCTGTATGTTAAAGTCATTGAATATAAAGGTTTAGCATAATAATATGTTCAATATTATACATACAAACCTAAACACAAGGTAGGCATTATCGGTTGTACGTGCTGGGTAGGACTATAAACTGATACGACAAGGAGGTAAAAGCTTCGCTATGACATCGATTTCACGGAATATTTATGCGATTTCTACGTGCGGTTCTTGCTATAATTTGTTTTAAACAAACATTATTTCGAGCTGTTTCAGTGCTATACGGCAATTTCTTTAAATCTACGAAGACAAAAATTATTTTCATGTGTAAAAACCTTTTTTTAATAATAATCATAATTAAATATGATAGTATAGTTGATTCAAATTCATGGTACGATTATTTTTATTGAGTTTAATGTTCCTTACATGTACTAAAAATGCTGGTATCCTTTTCTATGTCAAAATAATGATGATGCTGATGATGTCGATTCCGACCAAGGCGATATCTTTTGGTTATTACCAGATGACGTCACTGTGCAGAATAATAATTTATAGTGACGTAAGTATCAGCGCAAACACAGAGGCACTCATTCGTCGCTACCTAAGGTATTCCGCAGTAATGAATGTTGAATAGTATTGGAGGAAATAAGGAAGGAAGGGAACATACCCAGAAATTAGAAAACCAAGAATTTGAATTACACAAATATTGTACCTCGCTTAAGAATCGAACCCAGGACCCACGACGACCCTCACCAGTAAGTTTGTCACGACACGTTCCTTAACAAAACAATAGCACATATGTTATAAAAAAATATAATAAATCAAGTTTTTAAACAGATAATTTAAACATTTAGAGTTTAATTAAAGCAAAATATCATTTCATACTCAGAAAAATCGTATGTCTCAACGAATATGGTGCTAAATTGTAATATTTCATGTTTGCATAACAAATTTTGTGTATGGAACAAATTACGGCACTTCTCGCAATTTATATATAAGTTCATTTCGTGTAACGAGAATGTAATTATAGTATCTACGTTGATCACATAAAAGTCTACGAGCGTCTTAACGCGAAGCAGACAAATTCAAGTGGTTTGTGTTACTTGTTAATTTTATTTGTCTTAATTATTTCTATAAAATCACATTTCAGAATCACATTCACATCAAATTGAGAACAAGTCAACTTTATCCCGTGTAGTGAAATAGGTTAGCAAATTACCATAACCGACCCTTCGTAAATATAACACGGTAAGATTTCGTCGATAACAGAAATAAGCCGGATAATAGGTTCTTAAGTATAAGATAACTATTAACAGAATAAAGGTAAAATGTTTATACTTCCAGACCCCAAAGAACTAAAGATAAAAACGATATTTCTTTGATAGTATTAATAAATCTTCCCCAAGCGAAGAATGGAAATTTGAAAACCTATTTACAGGTAGTAGGTTTTGAGAAAATGCTGATTTTAAGACAGATACGAAAAACATGGTATAATTTCATGTCTTTCAAAAACATATTTAAAAAAAAAGAATATTAGTAACCCCATTAACATTACTAATATTCCGGTTAACCACTCCAACCACCTGCGACCTAAAGTTTCGTAAACCGAACCCTAAACCATGAGGCTATTGACGCTTCAATTATATATGTACATAAACATTGTATTATAGATCTTACAAGAACATAAAGAAGTTGTCATTTGATTTTCAATAATTAAACAAAAAAACTTAACTATTTTAAATACATAAAATAATTCAAGTTATCTCCTGGGTATTTTTTTCCCCGTATTTTTTTTTTCTTCACCTCCCTTTTGAACTAGTGATGATTAGCCTACTCCTAGGACAGCGAAATATTCTGTTTACTGATGATATGAAATGCGTAATGTTGATTAAAATAATAATAAATAAAAGAGTACATTATTTATATACTTTATTGACGGCCGTATGGCCTAGTAATTAGTAGTACCCAGACTGGTAATAACCAGAAGACATCGTCTTGATTGAAATCGACTTGGAGGACGCGATCAAAATTAACATGATACTCATATTTTTTGTGTCTACCCATTGATAAAAAATGCTTTAGCCTTAAAAAGAAAAGAATCGTGTATCATGCGTGATACATGATACACGATTCTTTTCATTCATAATAGGTATTTAAACGCATATGTACGAGTACATATATTCACCATTTACGTAAACATAAAGACTCTTCAGTATAAAAATAAGTTTGAAAACTAAGTAAAAGTGGGCAGTACGTGAAAGCAGTCCTCGGGTCAACTTATAAAGGGATTTCAACATCAGCCTTAGTTGAATATGTACGGACATGTATATATGTCCACTTCCCAATCTTCCTTATTACAGAAACGAGACGAACGAAATGAAAAAGGCTACATGTATTTTTTCTAGGACGAAAATTATATTTCTACAACATAAGACGGATAATATATCATTTTTTAGAAACAGTCTTACGTTTAAGATCTTATGTAACTTGGACTCAGATTTTCAGAAAATTAATCAGAAATCATTATTTGAGTTACATCAATGTAATATAACTATCGAAAACTTGCCTGGCATCACAAGCTAGCTAGTTTAAATGTGATCCCATCTAGGCAGGCTACAGGCAGAGGCGTTCGAAAATGACACAATCACTTCAAAAATGTTTTTGTCAGAAATTTTCATTAACACATGATACATGGAAGACGTGTCTGGAGGCGTTGGTAGGGCTAACCGCAGAATGCTTTTAACGACGGCTTTGAAGGATTTCATTCGAAAATTAAATATGCGAAGTAAATATATACATTTTAAATCTCTATATATTCTTTTTCTCTACAATTTTCTAAAATCGTACATACATTTATAATCTACATTTTGAAACGGTTTATTTTTTAGTTGTTTAGTCTAGTCTATCGATTTACAATGGAGAGAGCAAAACTTTATTACATCTTTGTTTACGTTAAACTTCCCTTCAAAAGATTACAGTTTTACAATATTATCATTAGTCAGTGATGAATAATAGCAATAAGTCTTAACTAATTCATATTTGCCATTGATTATAATAGAATCGGTGGCAAACGAGCAAGCAGTCCACCTGTCCACCAGTCCAGTGTGCAGTAATTTGTGTAGTAGTTGTGCGTGGCAGGAAATTTCGCGCGAAGCGAAACCAACGAGATGATAAGGATGAAATTTTGAGTTCTGTCGTGATGTACAATGTTTAAACTCAGCGGCTGGTATTCATCCGAAAAACCCCTCAGAACACTCCCCATGGCAAATCCGGTAAAAAATGCAAAGAGATGCAACATGTCTTCGCAACGCCAGTGAATCAAGCCGATTGGAAAGTACCTGGCCCTCAACGATTCGAGACGCTCTTTGTTGAATCCGGTCAAATGGAAGAAGCTGGTACTGGGTTGCCCCGGCCCAGAGATGAGAACAGTGTTTCATATGAAGCCGAACTTGCGCTTTGGAAACTTTAAACGACTAAAGACTATTGGTACTATCAATAAATTTTAATTTTAAATTGTATCTATTTATTTATTTTAGTTCATATCCGCTGTAAATTAGAATGGATAGAATTACATGATGTTGACACTTCAGTGGGTATTTTTAAGTTAATAATTCTTACAATATTTACACATTTGTGGCCGGAAGTCTACACAAAATTCAAATTCATGACCAAAATAAATCCCGCGCTCAGGAGCATCGGACGACGCCAGCCGCAGCTAGGCTGAAGTTCGACCTCACATCGAATACCGTTCTCATCTCTGGGCCAGATCCCTCAGTACCAGATCAACCAATAAGAGTATTCCTCGCGTTGTCATTGTTTGAAATTGACTCAATTTAAATAATAGCGAAAAGTTGTAACTTATCAAATAATTTAATTCATTAATCCAATCTCTAATCTAATCTCTATCACTAATAGATAATGTTTTAGACAATTTTTTTTGCGTAGGATATAGTGACAAACGTATTAGAATAAATATAGAGGCACAGACTTTGCGTATCACAAAATCATGATTTTCAGAGCTTCGTGTGCTATATAGATTTTGTGACCTTGACAATGCATTTGATCTTCTTGTACATTTGTATACGTCGTTTTATTTTATATAACATTCTGATAATGTTATAAAACTTTTTATGAAAAAGTTTATCAGATTTCTGTGATGTTCATGTTAATTATAATCAAAAACAATAAATTTCCATAGTTAGATAAACGCCATTAACAAACTGTGGGGATCTGGTACAAGCAAAGCCATTTCATTATCGTTGTAATTAACGATCTTCGCTGCATTTCTGCACCTGCCTCCACCGTTTGTACACATTTACTGCGATAACTTCAACTTACACAACTACAACAATAAAATAATTAATATAAATTTATCTTTGAATGGTTTTGATATTTGACATTTCTCCATACAAATATCTCTCTCTAACATCAATACCAAGCGACGAGAGGATTAACCTCAAGAATCAAAAACAATGTTCTATCAGTCCTTTATGAAATCTGTCAACTCGACGTTGACTGTCAAGTCTACGATGCGAGTTCCTCAGGGTGGGGTTCCCTCAAGGCTCCTGCCTAGCATCAAAGCACACTGTACTACTTTACACGCTTTTTACTGCAGAAAGATCAATCTCGTGTTTCTGGAGAATGGAGAATGAAATTCAGAATAAAAATCAACCCAGGAAACAGACGTGTCCAAAACTCTTTCTATACGAGTATCTACGTACAGGCAGCAATTCCATAGGTTAAATCAGTCAATGCTTTATGGGTCAATCCATCTACATTAAGAATGAAAAATACACTCTGTCTCTACACATCCTGCGTACGACCAATAATGGCTTATGCCAGCGTCGTATTGTAAAATGCCAGCCGCCCCTATAAATATAAAATGCCTGCAGGTACTTCAAAGTCGCTTAATGAGAATAGCAACCGGATCAGAGTGGCACTAGCGTAATATCGATCTGCATAATGAGGTACATCTTCTCCCTATACTACTTCCAAAGTCAATCGCAACACTTCTTCAAGAGATCCCTTACTCTCACTCAAACACACTAGTGTCGAACACATAGGAATCTTAGATCACGTCACGCCCCCAGCTTTTCAGCTTTTGGGGGTCCAAGTATCAGTCCGTTAGCACCAGGCACCATAACACACATCACACTGTTCTTGCCTTTGAGCACGGTAAAGCCGCGATAACATCGCGTAAACCTACCCGCTTTCCAGTTTGTTTTACACTACCCCCAACTTTCGACAATAGGTGACAACCATCCAAGGTTAGATCCGCACTCCTGTTCTTGGACAGAAAGTAGGAATCACCAATTCCCTACTCTGCAGAATATTCAGATGACTCAAATCTTCGGTGGCAAGAAAAAGCACAAACAGAAAATTTAGATAGTAGCACTTTATAATAACGTAAGTAATCCCATATTGCTTATGCATCCCGGACCCTTGAGCCCAGAGTTCGATCATGCTATAAGAACCGCATAGGCTAACAGAACTAATATCAACAAGAATATAGGAGTAATAATTTCTTACATTTTTGAATTTAGAATTTTTCTAAAAATTGTGATTTCTGAATTAAAATGCCTGTGGGTTCAATGGTTTATTTTACGCTGTTTTTCTTAAAAAAATATGGTCAACCATTGATTGAACATAATAATTCATGCCGTAATAATATCGTTGTGATCTGCAGCATAACTTAGCCTAAAACCTAATGATTTTAAATTCCTTTTAAAAAAGCCAATAAATAACTAAGGATGCGACATATTGGTCAGCAGTAATCCTTTTTTCAATAACATAGTGATAAATTTGGGCCTGGCGCTAAATATATTTCTTAAAAAAAATTATTTCTATTAAATTATTTGTCAAAATTATGTAATAAACGAACCACACAATGTAGAACAGCAAATTCACATATCAACTAATTTTCCAGAAGCGGCATGTGTTCTGAAATACTATGTAAAGGGTCCATTTTTTTTTAACTGGAGTGGGTACTTGAAATTGCCAGAGTTAAGTGTCTACTTTGGTTAATTAAAAAATAATTTTACCATGAGAACTTAAAATATATATTATATAATTGAGAATAGACACAAATAATAAATAAATAAATACTTATAATTATTTAATAAATGTCAACTGCACAGAACGGCTAGGAAATACTTTGCACACAAGTTAGTAGTTATTCCACGAAACAAAATTGCAGTTTCCGCTTATATTTTTCATAAATAGTTAAGTAAGTGAACTTTAATGTGAACTATGAGCGAAATTTACTGCGACCCTAATGATATAGGTGAAAGTAACTCCGCAATTCATATTATTTAACAGAGGTTGGTTGCATAAGAGTGTGGTCATTTTACCTAAAGAATTACGACATTTCCGATTTTTTTAAAAACTAATATATACATGTAACTAAGTTCAGAAATTAATTTATGTTAAAAGCAGCGTAGCCTAAGTGACTGATGCGTTTGCTTTACCAGTAGAAACTCAATTCATTCAATTTTATTAACACAATTCAATAGTGCTGGGATCTTAGAGTGCATGTATACGTCGCAGAATAATTACATCTGAATCACTTTTAAATTTTATTGCATATGCCTTACATTGGAACGGGGAAAGGGCGTGAGTGCCTCTGTATTTACTTAAATACTGACGGTACTATAAAGTATTGCGCTGCTAACATTATTTGGTAACAGTCAATCGATGTTTTCATAGATTTAGTATTATAAATTTGAGTTATTGTCGGAAACTCAGGGGATTATGTTATAAATTCAAAGCACGGAAGCATAAAACCTGGCTCGCGTTTTTACACAAAAAAGGTATGAACTCTTTTCAAAGTACATTTTGTTCATTTTGTAACAGATATTGTTCGTATTTTTTGGTTTATTTAAGGTCGTATTTCGGTCCGTTTGTATTAATCATCTTTATTTTATTTATAATCTATTCGAATACATTTGTTCAGTATTATTAGGTCGTTAAATATGAAATTTGCTTATTATATCGAAAAAGTAAAAAACTATTTTATTAAAAAAATATATATTTAATCAATCGAAGTATGTAACCATTATTATCTATGTACTTTCTCATTTTTATAGGTAGTTCATTGATTCCATTTGCTGAAAAAATTTTTTGAAAGCGGTTTGGGCGGTTTCAACGGAATTAAATTTTTTTCATTGCAAGATTGTCCAAATTCTGAAAAAAGTGGTAATTTGTTGGAGCAAGGTTCGGGGTAGTCTAGTAAAGTATGTAAGTATAGTAGGTGTCTGATACATTCCAATCACATCTCCTATAATTTAGCGACTGTCTGTCGTGAAGTATTGGGTCCAGCGTTGCCATCAACAGCAGTGAGCTAGAGTAATTGACTAGTTTCGGTTGTTTAACGTTCAATGATGGTTTGCAATTGTTGACAATACAGATCTGCAGTAATCGGCTGGCCTGATCTTAGGAAGCTGTAGTATATGACACCAGCACTAGTCCACCAAACACTAACCGGTACCTTTTTCTTTCGCTTGGGACAGGATTTGGCCTGTGCTCCTGGGTTCAACCACTGAGTTGAGTGTTTCCACATGTCTTTCGTGTTGGAAAATCGTTCCAATTTGTCTCAAGTCAATTAAACTTGTTGTGTCACTTACACCGAAGCCGCTAATGCCAATTTCATATGTAAAGACGTAATATTTTACTCTCAATATCTTTAAGATGTTATGTAAAAGAGTGATATCCGCTTGTTTTCGTTATTTGATTTAAATTTTACACATCATGTCCTCATTAGTAGTCAATTCCTGCTGCAGTAATTTCTTAAAACTTTCACACCAAAATAAAACAAATTTTATTAGTAACGTGTCTTCAAAATGATATACAACTTGATGAAAAACTAAAATTATTATTTAGCAAGTAAATATAAGAATCAATATTAAACTACACACGCATACGGCAAAAACGATCTAATAAGTTGGTCGAAACAAAGCATAGGGAATATTTTTTTCATTTATTAACTTTAACCATAAAGTTATTACAACATAATTATAAATTTAACTTCACAATTACAGAAGATTAGTTAGTTTCCTTGTTTAAAAGAATACTCGACACCGTTGTGTTTTATTTTCTACTATAGCACACTTATCACAGCCTACTGGCGCAATAATTTACGTGCTTTAAATAAAATTAGTGTAAGCACTTCTTTATAAAGTTTTAAATCACTGTCTCGTAAAAGTTTTTTTCATAATTTATTTTGGTAAAATTACAACGTACACAAAATAATATTTACATACAAAATATATCATTTATAGAAAACAAACGGAGGTCTTTTTACTTTGCTGAATCTAATGCATTCATTATAAATGTTAGTAACGTACTGCGCCTACAAAAGAAATCTTTATAAATGAGGACCTTCATTTGAGTGAACAGTCACCGGTTTGTCCTAAAAGAATACTATCTCTATATGCATACATAATTTATGTATGAACAAAGCTTAGGTAAAGTGAAAACAATACTTTAACAAACCGTTGGTTCTTTTTTTATTAATATTTTGTCCTATTATTTGTTTATAGAATTACTCTCATGGCAAAAACTCATCTTTGTATGAGTGCATTAAATATATAGGGAATTTATCTTTGTTTCCTAATATTCATTAGCAATAATAGATCAATTACTTAAAAAGTAAAAAAATAAACAGTAAATTGTCTCCCTATACAACATATATAAGCATCAATAACCTAATGGTTAAGCGTACGGTCTGCGAAATAAAAGGTCAAAGGTTCGATTCCGCCTTTCGACTATTTGTTGTGAAACATCTCTTAGCTCATACATTTTAAGAGTACAGTGTTGTTAAGTGGTTTTAACACACACATATATTTGAAATATTTTATTTTTTATTTCTGCCTCACAGATTTCACAGATGATCCTATAACCCTGAGCATGTGATAAATCAGATTGACTTGCAATTTTAGATTAAGATGAACTATTTCTTTGATGCTGGGTCGGTGATCGAGCTCAGCTTGCTCACATACCGTGAATCTAAACATAAAATACTTTATCTTTGTAATTTCTGAATTCCCACAATTATTATTAAAATTTTCAAACAATTACGACACAAACGAGGCTCCAGTTTGAACAGCGGCATAATTATATCGCTGTTAATAAATTTTAGTGTTTTACGTGGTAAACAGCTGTTGTAAGCGAAACAGTTGGCATAACTTAAGAAATATAACAAAAGTAAAGAAAATTGTCTTGTTTTTTTTTTAATATTCTTCTTTAATGTTATGTCATTTTGAGCATATATTATATATATTGATATATACCGATATATTGGTATATTTTAGTGCTTGATAATCCCAAAAGAATGTAATATTACGTATTATAAGAAACATATTATTTTACTATTTAAATATTTTTGTAATTGTATGGCACGAGGTGTAGTACTTAGAGTACGTCACGGGTCCTGGATTCGATACCCGGGCATAGAACAATATCTGTGTATCACAAATTGTTGATATTCGAGGCTGCATGTGCAGTTTGTGTATATCATGTATGTATTGTACGTATGTACTATATTGTACGATGCATCCATTGTATGTAAATATATTGTAAATTTTATGTTTTCAGACTTTTTTTTTTATACTTTCAAAGCAAGTGCTTGACCACGAACCCACCTGTGGTTAAGCGGAAATGCAGTCCTGGATGGTAAGGCGCACTAGCTCAGTAAATGCCTATTCACTCTACTCTTGAAAACACCCACTTTGTAATCGGAGGGAAAGACGGACGCGGGTTAACTATTCCAGTCCTTTGCTGTACGAATAATGAAAGACGAAGCAAAGCGCTTCGTGCGAGTATGAGGGAAGTTCACAAAGGATGAAATCCAGCAGTGCGTCGTGAGGTACGATAGTGGATTATACATTGAGAAAACAGGAAATCATATATCAATAGCTCCGATTTATAATAAATAATATTAATCTTACAATTATAATAAGAATGATGTCCTCTGGTTATTGCACAGATGACATCAACTGCACAGAATATGTTTATAATGCCGTAAGACAAAGGCAAACACAGAAGGCACTCGCTTGACACCCCCTTACCTATTCCAATGTAATGCATGTGCAATAACATTGGAGGAAGGTTCAGATGCAATGTTAGCCAAACGGACATACATACGCTCATACCCGAAAACCGATGATTTCTGATACATAAATTTCCTCCGTTGGGGAAATTAACCCAACAGCAATCTAACAACTACACCACGCGGCCGTTAACTTGTGTCACTAAGGTTGCACCTCCTGTTGGTATCAAACAATGCTGCTATTACCAATTTTTTTTTCAGGCTGCTTTGACATTCAGAAGGTTTATCTATATACGTTTTAATATCTTAAATGCAAGAACAAACCACTATAACTATCATTACATTTTTTTTTATTACATTGAGAGTTGCAAACGAGCACACAGTTCACCTGATGTTAAGTGATTCCTGCGGCCCATGACATCTACATTCATCCTTGTCAAGGAATCATAATGCAGATTCGTTGTCACCTTTGAGAACTGAGATGGAATGCCTCGTCACCAGTAACAAAGGTCTCCGGATCCCTTCACTCACCAGATGAAACATAGTACCGTTATGCTATTTGACGCCGGCATTCTGTGAGGCCACTTTCAAAAGTGAAACTAGAGAATTGTTTTTTTTATTAGCAGTGCTATTCATTAACATAACAACTAAGCTGAAATTTCTTGTGCTAGGAGATGGTTCACGACCATAGTCTAATCGTGGATGTGAACCTAGGAACCTGGATGTACGTAAAACTCACCAATACGTTAATATTGTATAATAGTTGCTCGACGTCCTTGACATTCAATTTTATCATTGGTTTTAAAAGACAACAATCATTAAACCGCCTTTGTTATACTCGTATATTGTGCATAAAATTAAAATATATTTTCTCGCTTAGCCATATTGAAATTGAAATCTGGAATATCTGGTCATGACGTCTGGAATAAACTTTCACGCGAAAACATGCACAGGTAAAAGCAATTTGGAACGGGAGAAGTTTGTAAATTACCGTAAAATACAGATGTTACATTTTTTTTAAATTGGCAAATTAAAACTTTTAGGATTTGAAATCCTATTAATATTTTAAATTTGATAATAATGAATGGTTCACCTACCTCAAATCTCACCATTCGTTAGAATTTAAATGAAAAATTCAGAAGGATGGCTTGAAATCATGCAATCTAACCCACAATACGATCTGAGATGAAAAATTGAATACCAAAAAGTATAGTAACAGATATTCTAATTTAATTAAGAAAACAGAAAATAAATATAAAAGAATCAGATTAGCTGAAAACTGATAATATTCTCGTTTTTACTAATATAGTACAAAAATATTTTTTCAATTTACTTATTTCACACTAAAAGATTATATGTACTTCAACTAAGTTGCACAATAGGTTGAGGTCGGAGGGAAAAACTGAACATTTTATATTTGAGTAATAAAAACGGATAGGAAATTCCGGTGGGATAAGCAACGCCATAATACTGCTTTTAGTATGCTTATGTCTGCTAGAAATGGCTGGTAAATTTATATACATCCGCAGTAGTAGAGATATAAAAGGTGCATAGTAAATGGACTTACATTTGTAATGCTATTTTTTTTCTTTCAAAAGTGTCAGTTAAGTCTTTTATTACATTACACTCGTTTTTTAAGAGAACTTTGTTATTAGATTTATCACTTACGAAAGTGTAAATGCTAAAAAATTGCTAAAAATACCAGTTAAAAAAGACATATTTATATTATATAAAGTATTTATGTATATATGTCGTGGGTTTAATTCTCTACAAGTAATGTCATGCTAAGGTTTTCTAGACGACTAACATTTTTCACATTTATAAATACTATACACTATTAATACATTTATTATTATTTGCATAAAGGAGGAACAAGTGTACGTAATAGTTATTTTACTATTTAACAAAAACATATACATATACATGTTACAAACTAATTTTAAAGCAAGATTACTTCTTAATTATATAAAAATAAAATAAAATAAATTAAAAAAAATATCAAAACATGTTTCACTATAATTGATTAGTTAATGGATACTATTAAACACAAGACGTGCGACACGGTTTATACGGAATATTCTGTTTTTCTAAACAATGTGACTAATTGCCACAATATGTTCTAACTAATAAAATATGTACTAAGAGATTGAGATACTTAAAGAGAACATTCAGACTCTTAGAAATTAATTTTTATAAATTATTTCTGACCGTTGTGAGAAAAGAAACAGATGGTTTGTTTACAGCTTAATTTTTATCATTACAGGCCTTCAAGTTGCGTCGTTTCATTGAAGGTTAAAAAAAAATCAGTGTAATTTTTTTTTGACACTTCCTCAATTGTTAATTTGGCAGGACCAGTGTTGTTTTTTCAGAACTAAGTTTATTTACTCTCAATAATTAAGCTGACTAATACATAACAAACGCAGTTTTATTATACTTGCAGGACCTAAACTAAAAATGACTCATCTTATGTCGTCTCAATTTACGTCGCCGTATTTCAAGAACCTAACATGCCGTAAATATGAAGATGCCTGTACACCGTTTTAAAAGAACATGTTTTATTTCACTTCTCCTATTCGGAAAGTAAACAGCATCATTTTATTAGTGAATAGAGGTCTTTCATATTAGTGACAACGATGATGAAATCTTCTAACTACATCCTAAGTTTTAAATCAAATAAGAGAAATTTAGTGAATATTATACAGTTAATATTAAAGCCTATCTTTAGGGAATGTTGTGCGCAACTTAACTTCGTAGGTTAATAAAAACCCTCAATATATTGAACTAAGATTTTGTTTTTTAAAGTGATACGGTATTATATCAACACATCTTTATCATATTTTATTTTATTTATCACATATTCAGATTGTCAAAATCGGCCAAAATAACATAAATCTCGCCACGTTTAATATATTGGGTCTCATTATAATGTTATTGTAATAGTATACAAAAAATTTAAATTGTATAACATTAACGTAAATTAGACAAAACATTTAAACATTAATCTAAAAGTTAATATGTTATCTTTAAAAGAATTAAATAAAAACAAGACATTATTTCAATATAACAAATGCGCTGCTTCTCTGTTCTTTTGTAAGGAAATGAGTCGGAATATCAAAGTGCGCCTGCAAAGAGCACGGTTGCAGTCAAAGCGTTTTATGCAAATAGATTTAATTATATATTTATAACTATTTCGAGAATGTACACTGAATATAAAATTAAAAAATAAAAACTTACTACTAACAATAATGGCCCGTACCTCGCTCGCTCATGTTGGTGAGGAGTTAATGCAAATCTTTGAAGGCTCTTGCTGATGATAATTTTTTTTTTTCTTTCAAAGTGTCAGTTAAGTCTTTTATTACATTACACTCGTTTTTTAAGAGAACTTTGTTATTAGATTTATCACTTACGAAAGTGTAAATGCTAAAAAATTGCTAAAAATACCAGTTAAAAAAGACATATTTATATTATATAAAGTATTTATGTATATATGTCGTGGGTTTAATTCTCTACAAGTAATGTCATGCTAAGGTTTTCTAGACGACTAACATTTTTCACATTTATAAATACTATACACTATTAATACATTTATTATTATTTGCATAAAGGAGGAACAAGTGTACGTAATAGTTATTTTACTATTTAACAAAAACATATACATATACATGTTACAAACTAATTTTAAAGCAAGATTACTTCTTAATTATATAAAAATAAAATAAATAAATTTAAAAAAAAATATCAAAACATGTTTCACTATAATTGATTAGTTAATGGATACTATTAAACACAAGACGTGCGACACGGTTTATACGGAATATTCTGTTTTTCTAAACAATGTGACTAATTGCCACAATATATTGTAACTAATAAAATATGTACTAAGAGATTGAGATACTTAAAGAGAACATTCAGACTCTTAGAAATTAATTTTTGTTAATTATTTCTGACCGTTGTGAGAAAAGAAACAGATGGTTTGTATACAGCTCAATTGTTATCATTACAGGCCTTCAAGTTGCGTCGTTTTCATTGAAGGTTAAAAAAAATCAGTGTAATTTTTTTTTGACACTTCCTCAATTGTTAATTTAGCAGGACCAGTGTTGTTTTTTCAGAACTAAGTTTATTTACTCTCAATAATTAAGCTGACTAATACATAACAAACGCAGTTTTATTATACGTAAAATCCTTGCAGGACCTAAACTAAAAATGACTCATCTTATGTCGTCTCAATTTACGTCGCCGTATTTCAAGAACCTAACATGCCGTAAATATGAAGATGCCTGTACACCGTTTTAAAAGAACATGTTTTATTTCACTTCTCCTATTCGGAAAGTAAACAGCATCATTTTATTAGTGAATAGAGGTCTTTCCTATTAGTGACAACGATGATGAAATCTTCTAACTACATCCTAAGTTTTAAATCATATAAGAGAAATTTAGTGAATATTATACAGTTAATATTTAAGCCTATCTTTAGGGAATGTTGTGCGCAACTTAACTTCGTAGGTTAATAAAAACCCTCAATATATTGAACTAAGATTTTGTTTTTTAAAGTGATACGGTATTATATCAACACATCTTTATCATATTTTATTTTATTTATCACATATTCAGATTGTCAAAATCGGCCAAAATAACATAAATCTCGCCACGTTTAATATATTGGGTCTCATTGTAATGTTATTGTAATAGTATACAAAAAATTTAAATTGTTTATTTTTTAACGTAAATTAGACAAAACATTTAAACATTAATCTAAAAGTTAATATGTTATCTTTAAAAGAATTAAATAAAAACAAGACATTATTTCAATATAACAAATGCGCTGCTTCTCTGTTCTTTTGTAAGGAAATGAGTCGGAATATCAAAGTGCGCCTGCAAAGAGCACGGTTGCAGTCAAAGCGTTTTATGCAAATAGATTTAATTATATATTTATAACTATTTCGAGAATGTACACTGAATATAAAATTAAAAAATAAAAACTTACTACTAATAATAATGGCCCGTACCTCGCTCGCTCATGTTGGTGAGGAGTTAATGCAAATCTTTGAAGGCTCTTGCTGATGATAATTTTTTTTTAATCCTAACTTCCTCTCTTTAATATTTGGAAAAAGAAGAGTAGGCATAAAGTTCGCAAAGTATGGTTAGGATATTTTTATTATAATATACGAGGGAAGCTGGAATCAAGCCAATTTTTTCGCAGAATAACACCAGAATAACTTTTTTCTGAATCATCTCTAGCACACGGTGACCCTACTAGTTAACGGTCGCCACTATAAACGACCAAATGATTGCGGAAAATTTATTCGAATATGCTTCACCTAATTTATGGTGGTTACTAAGTTGAAACAATATCATTAGCGTGAGAGTGCCGGATATATTCACACAAGTGTCGTCGAAACGAACATATCTTCAAAACAGTCTATATTTGCTGTAGCTTTTTAGGTATAACATGCATCCATTTAAATTATATATCATATTATTATATTCTTACTGCTGGGGTAAGCGCTCTCTACCTTCCTTATGCATCAGTTAATGTAAATCTGTATTGAACCAACCTTATTTAAATAGTACTAGTTCGTTATGGCATCCCCATCGTTTCCTAACGTTTGGGGCGCAGTCAGTGGTTTTTTCAAGACAGGGCATGTAATAGAGCTGGTAGAAGAGTTCAACTCAGTATCACCTTTGCTTGATAGTTTACTGGGAGATATCCTACAATGCAATTAATAAAACTAAAGATAACCTGCAAGGAAACTGAGGAAAAAAAACTAAACAAAAGAAACTAATTACATACAATACAGAGACTTAAATTTTCATTAAATTGGAAAGTGTAGATAAAGTTGAGCACTTGAATGAAACAAAATCGAGGAATCTAGATAGGAATCTACCGTCACTAAAACAGTTTTTCAATTAAAATTTTCCAACTAAGTTGTTTATTGAGCATTCAAAGCATGGACACCTTTTGTAAAGAAAATGAAAATCTTCCTAAGCGAATAAGCGATATAAAGGGTGTCCTAAAATGAACACAAGGTTTGAATTAAATAGAAAACACGATTTTTAGTCTTTACATTGTTATTTTTTCATTGAATCATAATGTAAATAGGATAGGTTTATTTATGGAATTACACATCAGGCAAATAGCCTACACGGCTTTGCTGGCACATACGCACTCTTTTCTCGAATGACATTCATGACATTCTGCATAATTGTGGCTGAATTTCGTTGATGCAGCGTTTAATTTCCTGTTGTAATGCACGGGTGTTTGTGGGCTTGTTGACCTTTGACTTAACTTTCTATGATATTCTTTCAATAATCCATTCGAATGAACTTTCTTCGCTGTTCATGGTCATTAGGCTTCAGTTGTTATATTAACTGGATTTTGTAAGTATGGAGACACGGACCATTAGTGAGTATACCCTATAGAGAGCTTCTTGATATTTGCAATTCTTGTCCACGACGCCGAATTGATGGTCCTGGGTTTTCAGCAACACTCACTCACTGCTACGATATTGACATTTGAGCGGCTTGTTTTTGGACGACCGATGTGTATAGCGTTATTTTTTGTTAACTGCCTGAATTTTTCAATTAAAACACGTTCTTGTATCGTATAACGCTCCATTTTTACTTACCCTAAACTCTCAGCTGACAAATTGTTCTTTTTTCAGGGTTGCCCACAATTTACTGCAAAAATCGCTGCAAATTTAGAACTTGCGTTAATTTTGGAACATCCATTATAAAACAAAAGTGTCTCAGAAAATTAGGACCCAGCTGCCTTATTTAAAATGATCTATTTTACTATCTTAACCGAGTTTACTTCCATAACTGCCTTTTAAATATATTTTTAAGAAATATTTTTATAGAGGTTACTCGAAAATTGGCTTTAATTTTAACTTGGTTTAGTAATTAGTAAGTATTAAGTAAGAGCACGTGGTACTAGACAGACTCCTCAGAGCTTACAACGTAGCTACAGGAATAACCTTTAGTAGAACTGTTTGTCTCAGCAAAAATGCTATTTAAACTTAATTGGTTTATATTTAAAAAACGCGTACAACGAGGAATGTCGCTTTTTTATTAAAAAAAATTATAATAAATAATATTTATATAGTATTAGCTAATACCTTTTGTCTTTCTACTATATTTGAAACATTTGCGCAAATGCCAACATAACCGTGCAATTTTTCTACTCCAGCGAATGGACTCGAACGCATAGAAGACAAACATGCAAGCATTGTATTGTATAAAGATTAATAGTAAGAATTATACTATTACTAAGCAACTATCACACTAGTCTCTTGACTATTCGACATACATACATATATAGCCTGGCTACTAACTTTTAGTTAAAGGACCTGTAGGCTAAGTTATACTTTTCTCTTCCTTTTCTCTCCGATAGCCTGCGCTTCTGGCTTAATAAGTAACCTCCCACTATAGTGATGGATCATTACATCGCTTGATATGACCGCGCGTAGCAAAATTAGAGGTAAACATTTCTAATCTCTCGATATCGTAACAACTGGAATTTTTTATACGTAAAAATCAAAAAAATGTTTGCGACTAAATTATTTTTAAATTAATTAAAAGAAAGTAAATTATTTATCATGAGAAATATTAACAATGTTCGCTTTTAAATTGACGATTAGCAGCATTTCGTCAGCTATTCTCATCAAGATTGATTGCACCATCAATCCAACGGATGCGGCATCCATCGCGCAGACCTTACTGACAGACTATCTATCTCAGTCTGGTCTAAATCCGTGCCACGAGTAAAATTTAAATAATAATATATTACCAAAATACTTCAGAACTTTTTTCATCGACATGAAATACAATATTCTCATTTAATATATCTATTTCAAAGCACTGGTTACCGGAAACAAAATTAACGGACGTAAAGTAAAAGATCCGATAAAAACATTCGTACGTGAAAATCTTTAGCGCGAAATAAACCACATACATAGCCTAATCTGCAGTGATTACGGAGGCCTATAGACACGTACGACACGTATAGATTCTTTCGCAATAAAGGAATCCCGGTAATGATATTGCGTTCTCACTGCTATGGATTGATTTCTGATCTGATTTCTATGTCTCCCCCTCGATAATTTTTTTAAAGAACAGCTTCATTGAAAATTGGGACAGGATTGATACTATGGTAGAGTTTCACTACAACTGGGTGCGATATAAACCACCATAATATAGCAGGACAACGCTGCTGTGCTTTGGTGAGTCTAGGTATCCAAAGACTCTTATTGAACTGCTGAAGTGACATTCCACCTTCCTTTATTTTTCTTACAAGGGTGAACATATGAATCGTGAGCAATAGGAATCACCAACTATCAGGTGAATCGTGAGCTCGTATGTCACTCTCAATATTATAGAACAAAATTATCAAAATATTATTTGCTAAAACTTCCTACGATGAAGTAGTCATTCGATTTAATTTTATTCAAAATGTTATGTTTGAAAAAATATTTAAAATAGACACGAGTTTGGTTTCTTGTTCCTCTTTCTCATATTATTCTTAGAGTCCCAATCCTCCACACAATTCATCGGTGACGTTCATCAGCACCCATTCAAATATTATTATTATTATTTATTCTTTATAAGCACAAATAAACGGGGACTTAATGCCATAAGGCGTAGACATAAATGATATGTAATATGAATTTAAACTAATATGAATTTGTATTATATATTTGTATGTATATATATATATATATATATATTTGTATATATATATATATATATATATATATATATATATATATATATATATATAATAGATCTTTACCTATGAAAATTCCGTTTTAATATAAATATCTTAAAAGTCTGATCTGATTTTTCTCAGAATCAAAGTAACCTTATTATAAATAAAAGAAAAACAAGCCGACTGCTTAGTACTTTTAAAGCTTTTTTATTGTTTTATCTATGAATTATTATAGCATATTACTATTACTTCAATTCCGCGAACAAGTACATTTATTCATCAAATGCTTTAAATTTACTTTGTTTTGTTTCATGATCTCATGAGTAAATAAGGACCTGTTCAGTACAATTTTCAAAGCCACAACAAAGGATTTCCCTTGAATCCAAAGAGAAGGCTGGATTCGCCGAACCGAATTTACAGAACGGCTTCTATCCGCTGTTTTTACCAAGCTGTGAGGATTACAATTAAAAACAAAAAAAAATAATTTTCATCGACGTTCATTTCTTCTAAAGTACTTAATTCCTAAGGAATATTAGCGTTATGTTGAATTAATCCAGCTTAATAGATTTATTCCCGGAAAAATAATGTGGTGTTTCGGCTTCTTGACGTAAACTTCACGGTAAATAAAGTGTTTTCAATAGTTAGTAGTAGTTTTCAATAGATGCTAATAACTGAACTAAATATTTTAATAACAAGTAAAAGACAACGCCTTTACGGAACAACTAAAACAAACTTTGTTGCGTCTGATGAGTGTAGGAATATAGAAACTCTTATTATTGGTGACGAAGCATTAAAGCTTAGTCCTTAAGAATGACGTCATATCTGCACTATGATGCCTTATCGGGTATGAATGTGGATGTTATTGAATGCAGGAATCACTTATAATCAGGTAAACTATGAGTTTGTTTGTCGCCCTCAATACAATAAAAAAAGTATAATCCATAGACCATGAAAAATTGTGTGGTGAACTAGATTAAACATTACAGCAAGGAGATACTTGTACTTATTTATTTATTTATTTTAAACTTCATGCACAAAGTAAATAACATAGGCGGACTTAATACTAAAAGCATTTTTGTTCCAGTATATTAGTCGACCTGAGGTTGAAAAGCTAGGTGTTTATGTAAAGAAAGGACAAAGTGCCAGTAGAGTGTAATTATGAAAGGTATAACTAGATGGCGCTGTGCCGCGTAAAATCACACTATCGTTTGGTCGCGCTGTTTTAATGTGATTGCGACTGACGCTGAATAAAGAGACTCATTCGCCCGATCTAGTGGTTTTATTTCGAGGCTCTTTGGGATTCTGTACACTAGGGTAGGCGCACATATAATATAAAAATGGGAAAAATAACAGTTACTCTACATAATATAATATATATTTTCTAATTAAATACTAAATATACTTAAAAACTATATATATTTATATATATTATTTTATTATATACTTTACAATATATAATAAAATAAATAAATATATTATTATATATATAATACATACTTTATAACATGATGGTGTTATCAATCTGCTGACAGTTTATTCAAGACAGACTCACGCGTCTTCCTTTTAAAAACAAAACGATTCTCAGCCATTCTGACTCCAAAAGGTATACAGAAGAATAGATTGAACAATGAAAGAAGAGAAATCCAAATCATTTTTATATTATTCCGGTCTTAATGCACTAACGAACTTATGTATTATTGTTTTTGTATATTTCTCATTGCTGTCCTAATAAAATGTAAATACAATACTTGCTTGTGTTAATTGGAGCTTATTACTCAAACATTTGGATAAATTTAAATGGTATTATTGTAATTTTACTTAACTTACAGCTAGAAAGTAAATGTATAAACTCATGAAGGTTTTCCACTAAAAAAATAGCACCTAAAAACAATTAGTGTAAAGTTTATAATTATAGTTATTGTTATAGTTGTTGTTGTTTATTGCTGATACTAATTTAAATCTAAATTATTTAAGAACTATGAGTTCAGCGTATCCTGTTCAAGCAGATCAATTTCCCATGTTGCTATCTTTATCCAACCCTAATTTGTTTATGTCGGTTTTAAATCTCTTGACTGTTCTGCCTTGTTTACTTTGCATGATATGCTTGCCACATTGTCATTTCCTCACTTTTCCGAACTCTTAGCGTGACACAGTTTTTTTTTTAATATGGATTAGGTGGCAAACGTGCAAGCAGCTCACCCTATGGTAAGTGATTATGCTTCTTTCCTTCCTTTTTCACGTTCAAGTTTTACGCTGTGTTCTTGAGTCATAGCTAACTTTGGCATCGAATCGCATTTCTCAAAAGAAAAGTCAAACATATGTTTGACTTTTCTTTTGAGAAATGTTTAATTTTCAATATCTCCTCGGGGGGCCAGTACCTTTTTCGGGAACAAGACACTCTTTTCTCATTTTGTTAATGATATTTTTGTCTTTGATATGAGAAGTCTATAAACAATATCTTTAATATGAGTTTTTCACGTTTTCTATAGGTTCAGTAATATTGGCTGTTCAAATTAATTTCCTCTCTCTGTCAAACCTTGTCATAACATGTTTTTTTTTATATAGAATAGGTAGAAAACGAGCAAGTAGCTCACCTAAGGTAATGATTACCGTCACCCATGGACATCCGCAGGAGTAGTAGGTGCGCAGACGGCCATTAACAAACGTGTAGGCTCTTTTCTTGAAGGTCCTTAATCGTATCTGTTCGGAAATACAGCTGGCGGCAAATGATTTTACAAAGTACTCATGCATGACAAATATTTAATGCATAGTGGTGGATTGCCAACCATCGAGATGATGAGGATGATTTTTCGAATTCTGTCGTGATGTACGATATTTAAACTCAGCGGTTGGAATTAATCCTAACAACTCCTCAGTACTCCCCGTGGTAAAAAATGCAGAGATACAACATCTCTTTGCAATGTCAATGAATCAAATCGATCGGAAAGTACCTGATCATCAACGATTCGTGCCACTCTCCGTTGAAATGGAAGGAGCTGGTACTGGGATGCCGCGGCCCAGAGATGAGTACAGTACTGTTTCGCACAATACTGTCTTGTTCTATTAAGCACGTCCAGTTTTTTAGAGGCCAATTTAGCCTTACCCTCCGAGTAACCGCGGAACTGAAAGTCGCTATATTTCATCGCCAAGGATTACTAGAATACTAGCTGAGGTAGCAAGGGGAGTTTTAAAATGGTGTAGAGTAACGTGACGTATTAAGCACGAAAGCTGAGGATGCAGAATAACGAATAGATGAAGAAAGAATAAAATAAGTCTTAAGCCTAAAGTTCACAGTTATATGTATAACTTCCACGACGCAAACACAAGGATATACATTTCTGAAGGAAGAAAGGTAGAAGGAAAGTAAAAATACAAGTAGAAATAATATCTCGCAACTAACACACACAAAGAAATTTAAAAAATATAGTGATAGTAGAAATAATGCCCCTAGCTAGTTGGTCACCGTGGGGTTATTGGCCCCGTTCCAACTTCAGCATGAGGAAAATATGACATACTGCCACAATTACAAAAGAAAATAAATAACTCTATGTAAGAAACTTAAAATTACTGCACAATAGTTAGTCATAGGTTTAAATTAAATAGCCATTTAACATTCCTTTAAACTAATGAAGTGAATATTTCCGTTCGATTGCTCGCATAAACTTCTATAAGGGTTGAAATTGTTTGATATGCGCTTCATTTCACTAACAAGTGAAAATGAATGTTTACTTAATAATTATTAAACAAAATTATTTAGATAGTTAATGAAAACAATTGTAATAAATGAGTTTTAGTAAAATATTTAAACATGCTTTTAAACTTTCTGTTCTTGTAATCTTTATTATAATTCATTTTCGTTGTCTCTTGTCCACGGATGGAACTTCTACAAAGCGGAATTCTAATCTTCTTTCATTTGTATATTATATGCTAACCGCGATCTGCTATGAAGTAAGGTGAAAGCAACATGTCCTGGTTGTGTCATGTTATTCTAATATACGATTGCCTTGTCATTTATCGTATTTATGGAGTATAGAAAATAAACGCAACAAAAGTAAAAATTGTAAATGAAGTAGAGTAACTAAAACTAAGTTAAGTAAATTAAGGATAGGAGATTAATTCTACAAAAATTATGGAGCTCAATTTAAAATTAATTAAAGAAGTAAAATACATAGGGACATACATATTTCGTTTTCTATAATATTTCGATAGTTTGGCATAAGGATTTTGACGGGACTTCATATCATATGAAATTAACTGCAAGACAAACAACCAAACAAATGTTTATCCAGTAGTCTGAGTTTATCATCCACTACTGACATATCCCATAACTGGACTTTTTCCACGTCTTATATCCAGCGACTTAATGCTTAATCCCACGGAGCGCTCCACACCGGTTTACGTTGCCTTAAACGTATTCCCTTGCCTCTGCCATTTCATACAAGTAGTACTTATCTATTGTTCAATATAAGTTAATCTAGTTCTCTTCCAGAGGATCTCTAGACAGTATAATACAATAATCTGTAGTTACAGGTATCCGTAGGAGTATCATTGTGAATTAAGGCGACGCAACTCTCGTGTTATTTGCCACCATCAAAACCTAAACATTGATCGCTTAAAGGACCTCGCTTACCTTGGATTATATCACCTAACTTTACGTCTCCTTTTATTTTATGAAAGTCAAGATCAGCCTTAACTTTGGGCAGTATAATGAGCCCAAACAAATGACGGCCAAAGCAAAACAAGCACGGAGCTATCCCAAATGTGCGGCAATAATTCATACCGACTGCGATCCGAACTCTGTACAAAGTACCAGAACGACCGTGTTTTGAATACTGCTGTCTCTACAAAAAACCGTTTTTCACCAGAGATATAGTAAAGGGGAGTGCTCAGTCATAATTAAAATCAATTAACATTTAAATTCAGTTTACTTACCCTTGAACACATTTTGAAGAGATTACGAAAACCAACAATATGTGTGTATCACAAATCATTGGTTTTCCGATCTGGGTATAATTTATGTATATCCTGCGTCTTTGATATTGTATTTGAACTTTGAGTTACATACGTGTTAAATCGGACTAGGGAAGGGGACGAAGTGTGATTGCCTCTGTGTTTGCGCAAAAGCTAACAGCAATATAACATATCCTGTGGAGATGATATAATCTGACAGGGGGGCGCATTAAAGGCTGCAGCTGGTAGAGATACAACGACGATACTGCACGCTGGCGCGAAGACTGCTGCTGCACCGCCAATGCGCTCCGACCCCTGTGGACGAATATCGTCGATGACAACAGAGGGGGCAATAAACGATTCTGACGGCCCCTCATAAGAAGGTACGAAACCTCGACTAGGATCGCTATCTAAAGGGAGGATAATATAACTAGGTAATAACATAGTCCCATAATGATGTTTGTTTATGTAGAATTAAATATAAACATTTTTTCCATAATTCTTGTCATGAACTACTTTTAACTATTTTTAATGTTTCAAACATTTGGTTTCAACGCACTTAAAAATAGACAACTAATACCTTCTCATATTCACGTGCTGATTGAAGTTCTCACAAGAATGTAAAAACCTTTATAAAGTGGCATTCCTACTCTAATTTTGTTCAAACTATGATTATTATGTTACGCGCGTGCTACTACTCATATTTATCCAAAACTTGTCCATATCATTTGTGTTGATTTTTTTTTACTTTACATCCTTCTATTTCTTAGTAAGTGTACGTCTTATTGTTACTTATTGTTAAGTTCTGTGTACTAATTGTAAAGCATAAATAAACTTTAAACTGTTCAATGCTACTGTTATCTCTAGAGCTACGAGTACACCACACTAAATTGCCTAGTACGTTAAGTTTCGTAAGTAAGGAATCCCCCTAGAGCTTTTGCTTTACTTTGCAGCAGAAGTGTTGCGAAATCCCGGGTCACCCATTCACTTAACAGTAGCACTTTAGAATCACTAACGCTGAAATACAATTTTCATACATTATACTTTAAGCCTGCACAAGTAAATGCTTAAAAATGAGAGAATAAATTGTTTGTTTAGTAGTAAAAAATAAATATTGCTGGTTAATAAGAGCGTAAATAAAGTGTATCGATACCAATTATAATACCATCAAATAATAGCATAATGGTACTGTCAACAGACATTCATTTATTTTATAATCTACAATTCTAAGCCACGTGTATGACTTAAAAAAAACCAACTAACAGAAAAATAAATAAATTAAGACTAAAACTTCAAACAGAATACAAACAAAATTTTCTTCAATCTCTTCATAACGTTATGAAGAAATTATCGTAGTGAAGATTAATTTAAACTTTTAATGTAATAAATGTTTAATGTTGATCGGCGATGCTAGGATCAAGAAAAGTCTTTTTGTAAACACCACCAACAAATATCTGAGAAATAAACATATTTCAACGACGACGACGAGTTTTATTGAATGTAATCTAATAATTTGCAGTGGAATCCCATGACGGACTATCTATAAAGAAGAGGCCAATACTTAGCAGTGCGCCTATAGGATGTTATTTTACTTTTCTTGCAGTACGCACGAGATCTTGCAATTTCACGGACGAGTGATTGTGGGTGGTACAAGTGTCACGTCGTATTTGTCACGTAACCCTATTCTGGAAGATCGTGACGTGAATTTCACTGCTTCAATGTCGTATGCCATTAACTTTTAGGAGTAAAATACATAAATTGAAAAACGAACAATTGCTTAGATTTCTATTAATTGTGAAATATCCCAGTATACACCGCGCATTGGCGAAAAGTGTAGAAGACATTTCATTAAGTGGGTTAAGGGTACTTGAAGAAGACTTTTAAAAGTATATGTCTTGTCGAACTGACGATAACTGATTCCATATAGTACTTGTGTCGCAGAAAATTTCGCATCAAGATTGCCAACCTAAAAAAATATATGTGTTAAATAAATATATTTAAAACCAGGTGATATTGTAGTCAAACAATACATTAGAGTAAGTAAAATAATTAGGCATTTAGTTTGTTACTAACAATATTAAATTCTATTCCACACATACATAGTTGGATTACCTAATCACGCGTAAGCTTTCGACCGCGAGCACGACCACAAATTTGCATTGTTCCATTACGCATCTATTTTAATACTAAATATCTTTAGATAATTGCAAAAACCGATGAAACATTACAGTACAGAAGATGTTCAAATCTAAGAGACATTACATCACATAGTCATGTCGGTCGAAGTATTTAATCTTTTAGTATAATTTCTCTTGGTTGTTATTAAATTTTTTTTTGAAATTTTACCTTTTAAATATTTTTATAATTTGAAATTCGAATTATATTTCTTTAAGCCGTCAAGAGTCTTTTTGCAATTCATTTACACAAATTAAAATTATTTGATTTATCTAAAGCCGATTCATTATAACGTGTTTAAATTGCGTAATGAACTGAGAACAGAAGAAAATTAGATTTCATTATACGCACGAATTTGAATGAGAGCCGCGTCGTTAAACTCGACTTAGTTAATTGCCTTGAAAATCATTACTCGTACGGATTGTGCATAACATCTTTCCTGGCACGCCGATAGACGAGGGTGCTTTGTAGCAGCGAGTAAGAACTCGGCCTCTCTCTGAAGGAAGCACCCCCCCCCCTCTGAAATCGCCCCCACAGGCCAAGGATGCTAGGAAAGCAAAACAATCATAGCCCCCTGCGGCGGATCAGGCGTTGCCGCTCTCACTCCTGGAATCCGTCTCGGCTGCGGAAAAGCAGGCCTACCTGACATAAAACTGGTATAACAGGGATAATAAAGGATTAATCAATGTTTTTCCTGTAAATGGTACAGGAAATCAAAATTTCATATTTAAATTATATTTTTTATCAGTTATTGTTAGTAGCAAGTATCCTTAAATATTCTTAACAAACCTTTATAAAATTTACAAGCGTAAAACAAAATAACTCTTTATTTATATTACCAGTGGCTATGCCCTAAATTAATCAAAGCTCACTTGACGTACAACATGTAACATCAAGAGGTCTTTGATTGGATTTTGATTGGACAGCTTGACAAATAGCAACTATATCCTGGTAATACTATAACTATGTGTTACTCGAGCCATTTTCCAATAGCCATTAAATTCTCATTGTAGTTTCCGAAATACATTCCAATTGGTACTATTTATTATATTAATGTTTGAACTTTATGAATAAGCCGTGGTAAAAGTAGGTAGTTTTTTAGATGCACAAGCCAAAAGAGTTCGTTCGAGAGTTCAGGTACCAGTACTTTTAGCATTAGCAGCATTGTTAAGTAGTAACTTACTACGTGCTTGGTGGTAAAGAAAAACATCTTGATGAAACCTGCATGTCTAAGAAATATTTGGAAAATGAAAAAATCCACCAATCCGCAGTGAACCCGCGTTCTGTTCTATATAAGCTGTGACTGATAAATTACATTTTTATGAATTAGTACTACAATAACTTAAATTTGTAAGTATACGAACCCAAAAATAAGACAACAAAATTAATAAAACCAACAGCACACATTAAACATGCTCCAAGGTTATAAGTTATTAATTTCAATCTATAAAGTAAAGTCAAAATTATACTTTAATTCTATTAAATATTTTCCGTTTATTATATATTATTACTTTTACTAAAGTAGAACGAATTCTGCAAGTAAACAGGGTCAAGTAAAAAAAAATATTTGAATGCTTTCTCTTATCCGAACAAAGTTCAGCGGACAAATGGGTCCACTTGAAACTTTGTCAATACATTGGTAGTCGTCCTTTTACTTCAGCGAAGTAAATATATATAGTATAAGGCACAAAACGAGGAAACTAAAAGAACGACCCAAAAATTTTAACACCAGAAGTGAAAAGAAAGTTCCAGTTCTTGTTCGAATTTTACGATATAGATCAGTAATACAATAAGATACTAAACGAATAAATTTCTTGAGCTTACTGACCTTTTGAGCTATGTCCGATAACCCTTTTTCATTTCTTTACTTTTATTTATTAAATTACCAAACAGAACAATAGTTTTACTAGAATATTGATATATTATATTTTTCATTGTTTTTGAAGCTTGAAATCCTTACAGGATTTTTATTAATATCAATGTATAACATAACACTCACAATTATGACTACGTAATCATATGACGTAACCTAATCATATAACCATAAATATGGCAAGTGTACTAAGAGTTCAACTTAGTCCAACTTACACCTTCATTTTGCAAATATTACATATATATTTAATAAGTTTATGGGTTTATAAGTTACAATAAGACATCTTAAACTTTTTCTCATACGAGACGACTTTATCATGATATATGTATATCTTTACATAACTTTGAGATATTCTGTATATTTGGCAATTTAGGAATGCATTAGTTCAGTTTACCGAATATGTTATGAAGAAAAATATTTTATTTCAATTTACTAGGAAAATTAATTTGAAATAAATTATCTCTTAACAAATAAACCATATTTTTGTTTATTTTACGCTATATAATATACCTAAATATTACATAACGTCTTTTCCAAATGACGATAATTTATTGCTGATAAAACTCTTAAAAATATTTCTTTGATAAACTGCCAAGCCACTCGAACTGAATTGAATGCCCTTACATTAATTAATTGTTAAATTGATAAAAAAATTGTTGACTTAAACATAATTTGCGTACACCTCTTTTTAATATTTGTAGAAAAGGCATTTCCAAATTGACAACAATTAGAATAAAACTTTGTCAGTTTAACATCATCTTTGAAGTTATTGTTCTGCAGAACAAGAATTAAGAAGACAATGTTAATTCTTGGAGTTAAAATTCTTGAGAGTTGTACTTTTACTTTACAAAATTGTGACTTACCCACACGTTTATGTTGTTTTAGTTAGTTTTTGAAAGCCGATCCAAAGTATTGACCAAGTTTCAAGCGGATCCACGAAGCTAGATGTGAGACAAAATCTCCGTAATACCGCATATTTTACAGGTATATTGATCTTTTCTAGTTTTCTAATTGCAATTGAAATGGAACCTTCAACATGCATGTTTCTTGTGTCTCTTCTGAGCGATGATAATATTATCGCAATCAATTACAACCCGAGTAAAAGAACACACAGCTGAAACTTGAAACTTCAAAGCTCCAAGACGTCTGTAGTGCATTAATCATGTCCTAGATCGCCCCCACCATTACAAAAGATGTTTGTTAGACGTGACTATTAAGTTCAAAAGAACATCTTAATTTAAATAGGGAAAATCGCCTAGCACCTGGCTTGTGATATCTCATAAGAATGAATCCCAAGCCAAGTATGCATTTCAAGAATTCAAGATACTGTAATCTGACAAAAATATAATTAAAGATGATGCTAGCCAACAAAAGTACATCATAATACAATTATTGGTAATATAGCGCCCTAAGCACTCAGTCACCTTTCGACCCGGTGAAGCTGAAAAAGCCCTCGAGGTAACAGTGGCCATCAGACCGAAAAAAAAATATACATAAATATTGAATATATTAAATGTAATTAATTTTAATTTATTATTTAACAAAGGTTTTGCTGAATAATACGTATAAAAACTTATATTTAAACAATTTAAATTCTGTCAACGCATGGTCAGGTTCTAACTCGCACAAAACTCAAGAGCGAGATTTTCCGCGGAGAGATTATTTTTTATTATTGATAAAACATTATTGACTAACATAATGATATCTTATATTTTCGTATACCTATAAATAAGAATACTTTGAATAAAACTAGTTTAGACGGATATTATAGTACAAAATTAAATAATGAAAAAACTGACGGGAGTTCGGGCTAATTATGAAATCAAGACGCCAAACGTCTCCCCGTGATCACGAGTGCTATGAAGCACTCGAAACGTTGGTACATTTTTTTTTAAACGAAATTGATAAAATCCTTAAAACTAGTTTTACTCAATTATTAGTTAAGTATTATTGCTGGTTTTCTTCAGCTCCAAGGTTCACCCGAGCCAATCAATCAAAACATCTGGATATTTTCTTACTATTCTTCGCTCCAAGAAGAATGTGTCTTCTTTTTCTCGCAAAGACAACACTGTGTACTCACAAAGGAATGTAATATTTCACTACATGCTTACTTCGAAGATCGTGCACTAGAAATAAACACAATTTGTGAACGATGTACCGAATTCTATTAAAACCGAACACAAATATGTATAATAGAACAACATCTAATAGAATTCGCATAAAATGCGAGAAAATCAACCGTAATCGACAACGCGGTACGGGCGTTTTATCACAGGTTAAATCGCGGATCATAATGTGACCATAGAAAAGCATGCGTTCCAGATGAATGTCTTGGCTATGCTATAACTGTTTAAAACATGTTCAGTTTCCAAGAACAGAAAACCCACACAAGATACCAAAATATCATGAGCGCTTGATCTTCTAAAATTAAGTAAATAATTTCAACTAAAGAAGACGTATCATTACCATGAGGTGAGTTGAGTGCGTTATTGCCTCATAAGAAATATGAATCTCCTGTTGTGCCAACCCATTTATGCTATAACAATACAACAGATCTGAATATCACTTGTCTTTAAGAGGACAAGTGTTAAAATATAAATATAACATAGGCTGGAATGTAAATATATTGTGTTTCCAGTAAAAAGTAATAAAAACTATTGAAGCCGAAAAATATTATCGAAAAATCGTCCAGTACCGGATATTAACGACAAGGACTCTAACACCTTTAACCCAACGTGATAAAGTGTTTTGATGGGATTTAAGACAAGTAGATACGAGGCATTTAGGAAATCTTAAGTACTTTATTCCTCATAAATTTAAATTAATACAGAAGTAAAGTGCAAGAAGAGTTTTATTTACATACAGATTCTTTTTATTACATGACTTTATTTAATATATACTTGTAATATATAAGTATTGGCCATTTCATACCAAAAAAAAGTTTTGATTAGCTGAGAATTCTAAATTCAAATTAATTTTGTTTTAAAAACATGACATTCTTTTTATAATGTCAGTCTTTTGTTTATTGATTAGCTTTGTATTTTTATTACGTTTGAACATTTTTCGTCACAATGGAAAACATACTTTAAAAATTCGTGTAATTTATATTATGGAATATGAGTTCCGTCGTGGCATCAACGTGGCACAAACGGCACGTAACATCAAGAACGTTTACGGAGAGAACTTTACAAACGAACGCACAACCCGTTATTGATTTGTCCGGTTCCGTTCAGGAAATTTTGATTTGAAAAATGAACCTCGTGGTCGTCCGGACACTTTGGTCAACAATGATGAATTAAAGACGATTGTGGAAGCTGATGATACTCAATGTACAGCCGAGATAGTAGCAGCTTTTGATGTTAATATCAAAACAATATTGGTCTATTTGCGGCAAATTAGCAAGGTAAAAAGCTTGATAGATGGGTGCCCTACGAACTTAATGTTCGCCAGCGCAACGTACGCGTTGAGACCTGCATCGCGCTGCTCAACAGGCACAGAAATGAAAGAATTTTGAACCCAATTATTACGTGCCATGAAAAGTGGATTCGATAATCGAAAGCACTCAGCAAGTTGGTTAGATCCCGGTTCAGCACCAAAGCAATGCCCTAAACGAAAAATGACCTCTAGAAAGTTAATGGTCACTGTTTGGTGGTATAGTGCCGGTGTGATTCACACCATTTTTTTTAACCAAACGGCATGAGCATTACTGCAGATGTATACTGCGAAGAACTGAAGACAATGATTGAGAAGCGCGCACATCTACAACCAGCTTTGGTCAATCGGTCGTCCCTCATCCACCGTAGTTGGAAGCTCTCCCTCATCCACCGTACTCACCAGAATTGACCCACTGACTATTACAGACTCACCGACTTTTACTATTTCCAAAATTTGGACAACTTTTTAGCGGGAAAAAATAAATAAATTCCAATTGCAATACAAAATTCCTCTGAAGAGTTTGTTGCCTCCCGAAGGGCATCATAAACTACCACTGCGTTGGCAAATATGTATCGATTACATGGGTGATTACTTTGATAACAGTAATAAAAAAAAATACTTTAACTTATTTCATACGAAACGGCAATTTCATAGGTCTATTATATAGAAATATATAATATATATATAACATATCTTCTTTAAGACTTAAAATTTTTCTCGTTATCCACACTGGCATTAAAAGTGATTTCCCGTTAATAAATACTCAATGAGGGAAAGTTATAATTATTATGTTTCTATTTGATTTATTAGGACAATCAACAAATTTTAGGAGTTTGACCATCCTAGAAGTCAAGTTTATAAAATGCTAATAACAATAACTATACAGACATGGCAAAAGTATATCATTTAAAGCTTATTATGGACACTGTACAGTGCTTTCCAACCGCGTATTTCCATAATCACCACTCGCAAACAGGATGCCAATAAACATCTAAAAAATGTAAGAGCAAGAGCGGCCTTTATTGCAGGTCGTCTTTATAGCATCTTATAAAAACGCAACAAAATGCCCTTAAGGTACAATGTGCAAATCTATAAAACTTGCATACGACCTGTAGTGTCGTATGCAAGCATCGCATTTGCACATATCCCAGAGGCTAGATTTAAGCGCCTTCAAACGTTACAAAATAAGATTCTTCGTAGGATGACAGGCGCTCCTTGGTTTGTAAGAAACTCGGAATTATACCGAGATCTCCAGATCCCTCCATTAGGAAGTATTTTAAAGAAATAGCACTACAATATTGTGCTTCGATAGAAAATCATCCGAACCCGTTGGTGGTGGCAGCAGGTGACTACATCCCAGAGAGGGATACCCCTCCAAATAGAAGATGTCCTAAATTCGCCATAATAACGCCTAAAGATAACCTGACGGCAAATATTAACTTTAACATTTTCACAGCCCCTTCCGCAACTAGCAGGTGGGGCTTAACCGCGGACCGACCAACGTCACACACGTGCACACAACCTTCTCATGTACACACACATGTAAATTCAGAAACGCCACACCGCGCTCGCCGGCGAGCGCAACGTCGTCTTCCTCGTACAGCGGCTTACACGCGATTTAATCGTGTTTTAGGCCGCTTCTAAAGTTATCCTGTCCTCCCTTTAGATAGCGATCCGAGTCGAGGTTTCGTACCTCATTATGAGGGGCCTTCGGATTGTAGTATCCCCTCTGTTGTCGTCGAAGTTGGTCGTGGTGGTGGCAGACGATGTCCGGTGAGGTCTTCGGTCAATAAATATTTTAACAATTCAGTATGAAAATGCAGCCAGCGCTCCCGATATGTTACACGAAAAAAGCTTTACGATGAGTATAGTTTTAAGGTTTATTGTAAACAGAATTTTATTTCATAGTATGCTATAAATTATTGGTACATTGGTATATAAGTCTGTATTATTTTTATCTGATATATACGAGTCCATGCATTACTAATCGTATATTCATAGTATTTTCGTATTTGTTTTTTTATGTTATTATCTTTTTATTACATATTTTAAAGATTTCTTCATTTATAGTCTTATCAATAATTTTAGACAATTTTAGGTACCTCTTATATATAAACAGGAAACAAATATGTACCGACAATAACTTTATAAAATTATATTAAATAGCGTATGCTGCAATGTTACATGAATGTAAAACAATATACATATATATATATACATATATATATATATATATATATTTATATATACATATATATATATATATATATATATATAAGGATACATATTTATATATATACATATACTATATCATTACTAATATTCCGGTTAACCACTCCAACTAAGCTCCAGCTAATCTGAAATTGCTAGTGCTAGATAATGGTTCACGACAATAGTGTAATCGTGGTTTCGAACCTACGATCTTAGTTTCGCAGACCGTACCCAAAGCCATTACGCTATTGACGTAATGTATAAAGTAAACGAGAAATAAAGCGATATTGAAATATCCAATTAGTAATTACACAAAATTTTTGTAACAAGAATTATAAAATATTATGAACGTTCCCTTTCATTTTCTTGAGTATATATACTTGTTAAAAGTCTTAAATAACCAAAATTAAATAGGGACCAACCCTCATTACTTGCAACAAATGAAGCTTATGAAGCGGTGTCCAAAGGTCAAAGATAATTAACACCTTTACCGACCCCAAAGTTTGAGGGGAAAATTTGTCTGTATATTATACGTACTTTAATAACTTTGAAGTTACAGAAAACTAATTATTAAAATTACACGACTAATAAAGATAAAACATTATTCCTATATGACTTTTTTACGGGCCGTACGAGATTAGTTGTTTTAAGTATAATTTAGACATTATTGTGAAATAGCATATTATTATTGTCAAGTGGTTAGCGTGTGAATCAATGTCATATGAAATTACAGTTCTGATAGCGTATAAATGATAATCGTAATTGTAAAAATAATATATAACAAAAAATACATACAAAAAAAATAAAGAAATAGAAAATAAAAAATAAATACAAAAAATAATATAAATAAAATTTTTGAAAAAAAAGTTGAAAATAAGAAAAACAAAAATACCAAGCTTACACTTATTTCAACCTAGTTAATCCCCTAGTCGCAAAAGATGTTGCATGAAACGTACCGTATAGCGTATGAGCCCACCAGTCGTACCGTAACGGTAGGACTGGTGGGCTCATAATAATAAAAACGGAAATAGCAACATAACGCTGATGTGTTACGTATGGAGGTTAGGAAACCGAAACTCAGCCATTGAAAATTTTTACTTCAATACTTAACAGAACTAGAAAGTGACTGCGTGTGAAATGAGTCCAAAGTCATCGTCAAAAAAACCGAAAGTAACAGCTAACGTATTATATGTTGGGCATCAGAATCAAGCTGTTCACATGCTCGAGAAACAAAAAAGAGCATCATATCATAGAACTACCACGAAACCTGATCTAAACCGACCCCATCGATACCAAGTAATAAAAATAATAAACAGCATTTAACTGAGAAAAAAAGAAACGAATGTTGAAAGGTCATTGAAATATGTAGTTATTTTGTCTTATGCGAGAGATATTTTGGACACTAAAATGAAGACAAAACGACATTTTATTTGAAACAATAACAGATGTACGCTTCAATAGACTGATTTTAAGTGCTTACACCAATTGGGTTCCCAGTTGAACAATTTTCTTTTATTTAGAATATTCCAAGAGATATTGTCCTTACGTCCGTGAACAAAAACTTTTGAGTCATGAAAAAATTTAGTTATATCAAAAGAGTCGTAATTATGCCGTTAATTTACAAGAAACTCCAATTAAAATATAAATTTCTAATTGGACGAGAGAATTTCTACTACATTTAAATTTTCTTGAACTTGAGTAGGCGGAATTTGAGATTGAGGATTTTTTAATATTATTTCCACTGACAGAAAAATTAACGTTTATGTCAGACGAGTTATTATAAATTACTTCCAAAAATCGTAAAAATGGGTAAAATTGAGTCGTAACAGAGACAGAGACGCGCTGTGTTTAGTTTAGTTAGACTGGGGAATACCAGCGTGACGTAGCAGCATAACGCTTCCGTGTTTCGAATGGTGAATGTTGAGCTCCGGAAACTATTACCGTTAACGAGACCCATCCCATCTCAGACCATCGGTAACAACGCAACTGCATCTTGAATCTTTTTGAATTTGGATGTAGATGTCGAGAACCGTAACTAAGACTTAAGAAGAACAAAACAAAAACTTGAAGAAAATATAGTGTAAAATTGCATCATAATTTTATATGGCGAGCGATGAAGATTTAAGATATACGTAACAGTTTTTGTTACTTATAAACTAATGTTATCACGAGAGGGTTAGCCAAACCACAAGCGTAAATACACCCACACACGAGCACTCACAAATCTCATGTATAGCAATTTAATATTGTACTTAAAACATTTTTGTATATTATTTGAAAAGAAAAAGAATTAAGGTTGTAATTTAGAGAGTTCCAGGGACCAGCTGTTAAATATAGCAAATGAATTATTTTAGATTTTTAAAGTCAACAACTCGCATATAGGTACATATAAGACATTATTTGTGAAATAAATTTTAATATTTTCGATAAGATCAAGAAAAGAGCTTTTACACCTTTCTTAAAGGCTGGCAGCGGAAGTGCACAGCTGACCTTTCAGAAAGAAGTTGGCTCTTTGGCCCCTAAATTATATCGCATCGGAAATACCGCTGGTGACTACTGATACGACAAAATTATCATACGTGGTAAAATAACTACATACATAGCGCACAATGATGAATTGTCAAACAAGATGGTGAAAATCCAATATTAACACATATTTAAAACTTTGATTGCATGTATACAGTAGTAGTGCTACACTGCAGTTTGTTTCTAGCTACAGAATGAATGGGTCAGCTCGACAGGAGTAGGACTACGCTCTTACAGAATAGCAGCATAACGCTGCTGTGTTTCGTCTAGTGAGTGCAGGGATCCGGTGGGATCCTTTATTACTGGTGACGAGGCATTCTATCTCAGTCCTCAAGGGTGACAACGCATCTGCATACTGCTTCCTTGTCAAGGACGAATGTAGATGTCATGGGCCGCAGCAATCACTTGCACACACATCACAATCAGGTGAACTGTGTGCTCGTTAGTTACTTTCAATGTAATAAAAAAATTAAAAATTGTAGTTCAAGTCCTTGCTTACCGACATTTTCACAGTGAAATAATGACAGTCCGAAATAATATTAACTAAATTATTGGCAAATCACATCAATCTGTCAACGTCCTAACATTACATTGATACATTGACGTGACTTTTACTTTCCCGTAGCATGTTCTATTGGTAATTTTACATATACCCACAATCGAAAATTATTTAAATCACATATTGACTGTAGCTTCTCACAACTAACAAGATATACTTGAAAATGTAATGTATGGGATAGAAATAAGAATTAATTGTTTGCATGATGTTTATATATATTAAGATTTATGCATTTTAAAGTTAATGTACTTCTCAATAAAAACCCTTCCATGCATTTTAAGTTTTTGTTTTGTACCTTATCTATTTAGTAGTGATTCCACAAAAGACATCTCTATGTTAGTATATATCTAGTAGTATACTCTGTTTAATATAGTTAATTAATAAAAAAAAAGAATTTTTGATACGATTAATAACTTCTTTGTAGAAGAAATTAATAAGAATATCAAGTTACAATATTATATTTTCATTCGCTTCGAAATAAAGAGAAAATCAGAAATGTCGAGCGGCTTAATACAAAATGGTACTTTACTTTGGAAGCCTCATTAAATACGATGAGCTCCATCGTACGTGCCATTTCGATAATGTAAAAAACTATTTAAATAAATTTTGCTTTTATTTTACTCAGAGGTAAGAAACTAGTCGTATTGATGAATAACGAATCATTTTATTTTATCGTTTCTTATATACATACTACTCATCATGTCATTGCTAACTTGAACGAGAGCGCGAACAATAAAGCTTAAAGTCAAAGTTAAGAAGTCACAAAACTTACGCTGTTTTTTTTCTACTTTATTTTACAAAATATTGATTTTCCAACATTGGTTGTATATACATATACATAAATCCATATAAAAACATGTAAGTTAAATCAAAGTTATTTTTTTTTTATTAGAATAAGAAATTAAGCTTAGTCAGTTAGCTGTTAGTTCTATGGTTTAGTATTCGATCATATAGAGAAACACCTTTCATAGCCCCCTCCATAGCTTGCTGAGCGTCTTTGAGCTTCCTCACACACCCTTTGAGGGCACACTAACAATAGGCAACATGTACTGATTAAAGACTTTTGTCTTTAAACATTGAGGTATATTGATGAGAAATTACGCCGTAGCTAACGGCTGTTTAAAGCGTGCCTATCCGAGTTGAATCCGTCGACTGTCCTCTGAGTCGAAATTGGACTAACCTAAGCGGACTATGTTCCCCAGGTATTCATGCTACAATCTCTAAGAATATTTTTCTTCAAGCGGAAACTTAATTGAAACGGAAAAGTATAACAAAAACACGATGTAGGAATATAAATTTAAATAATATCAATCACGACGTCATCTCTCCTCAACACAATAACAAGTAGATACTCTCTATTTAGAATATAATGGAAGACAGAGGAAAATTTGCAAGTTATATTTAATATCTGGTTCAAAAATATGATATAATAAATCCAAAGTTATGTGATAAGGATTTGATACGATGCCAGGATGTTAATATCTGTCAGCAAGTTTGGAGGAAAAGAAACTTTTGATGTTCAAGAAAGGAAACAGCAAACATATATTTTATAAATTGCCGTCGAGAATAATAAAGTAAATATATGTACATAAAAACAATCAGTCCCATATTTCTGTTATATAACAAATTCCAACAACGACTGTCTATTTTTAAATATTTTTCCTAATTACAATCTAATTGAATTATTTTATGAAGGGAAAATTCACTATCCACAGCTTCAAATAAATTTGCATCGTATTATATTATCTGTTTTATGTACTCATATGTATTAGGCCAGTGTGGTCGGATAAATAATCTAAGAGTATATTTAGAAGTAGAAAATGTTTGCCCTGTTTTTAGCGTAATTGATAACGTAAGAAAAATGCTAGGGTAATACTGTAACTGTACACAACTATCCTACGATGAAGTCCTTCCACGTTTGAATCAACTTACTCGTCAATCACTTTTAACTGCAGAACGATTTTTTTTTTCACTTTTAAAGTTCAACTAATAAAATTAAACCAGATTAATTATTTGCCTTTATATTAAACTTTTTGTAGACGAAGTTATTGAACTAAGGTACATTTTTAAAACTTAGACATTGTAATAGTAAAAAAAACAAATAACAATAAGACTGGCGACAGTTTGAACGGCCAAAAAGCTAAAATGTTTGCGATCACTTCAGTATCCACTTGAATGTTTTTGGGTTAATTCAAATAGTAATAGAATTTATGCATATGACATTTATAGTAATGGTTATTCGGGGATTATAAATTTTGTCAAAACAAAAACTAAACAAAGGTTGGCAATACGATAAGATCGCCTAATAAAAAAAACTAACTAGACTAAAGAGATAGTATGAGCCCCGTTAAGTTAGTAAACGATTTTCATAAATTTAATATTAATAAATTAATATTGTACAAAATTTATGACACTGTATCAAAAACTGACTGCTGTTGGTCCAGAGACCTCTACAGTTTTATCTAATTAGTCTCGCGAGCGGGTGACCCGCTGAGTAGGGAGACAATGACGATGCTCTGAAGCTGGCGCGAAGGCTGCTGCTCAACCACCGGTGCACTCCACAGGGGTGGACGAAGAACGTCGACGACAACAGGGAGCGATAATACGATCCGAGGGCCCCTCATAAGGAGGTACGAAACCTCGACTCGGATCACTATCTAAAAGGAGGAAAGTTATCCACACTAGGGCATGTTATCTAAGTACTATATTGCACATTTTAAATAAATAAAGTAACACAAATTTTCATACTGTAACTTCCCGTTAACAAATGGTGTTCATGTACTTTACAAAAAAAATGAAAGGTTTTAGTTTTGAAAATGTTCGTATGAACTGTCAAACTATTATGTTAAAGATGACATAATGTATTTCTATTACAAACATGCTTCATATATAAGGTTAATGGAAATGCATTGGGGGTAATGGCGTCGTAACTTTGGTGACGGATTTGGAAACGGTTCAAGTGTCACGTCGTAAATGCTACGTGAGTCCATTTGAGAGAACGACTCCCGGAAAGTGTCTCCTTTAAGTAGCCGCAAAGGCAAAGTCAAACTCTCGTTTCGTTCTCTAATTTAAAATTATATTACACGGAAAAATATATTGGAACTATTTTATTTTCTATTTTTTAAGTACATTTCATATTCTGGTAAATCTATCCAGTAGTGCAATACTGTAATCCAGACGAAAAAATACGATTATAGGGAAAAATGAATTTGGAAAATGTTGAAAAGATCTCAAACCAATTTGTCTAAACATATTTAATGATGCTTAAGAACTTGGTCCGTGAACTGGTGTGATTATGTATTTATAAATCATATTTAGATAATTCTGGATCCATAATATCAGTTAACAATCAAATATTATTATTGAATCATCATCATAATCATTAACAGCTAACAGTACAGTCCACTACTGAATACTATATGCCTCCCCCATAGATTGCCGTCATTCCATATTGTGGGGGGTCGTTCCACATTGCGCCTACGAGTCCGAGGTTGCCACTCAAGAACTTTTCTTAGATTTTTGTGAATAACTTTGAGTTATCACGTAATGAACTAACGGTATTATTATGAAAAGGCGTGTATTAACAACAGTTTTAACAGCAGCATTTGCTGGCATGTAATATATAGGATATCTCATTTTCAGGTGTCATATACTCCTATGTATATTATATCTTATATTATGCTCTCAGCTAATGACAAAATTTCAAAACTTTTTACTTTAGATATTTTGAATGACTAATAAACTGAAAATGATCTTAATTTGCTCAATTAGAAATCATCGTCCACTATTGTCAAAACAACAAGTCTTAAACTTATGATATTTGATTTATATTTAATTGATATTATATGTTTTTGATTTGATTGATATTGGATGTTTCAGTTTATTACAACTAATTAATCACTGAGAACATATATTATTGTATGCGCGTGCACCCACCCGTGAAAATCTATTTATGCTAGTAATTAATTATGAATAGTAATATCGGTAATCACTAATTTTTATATACAATAACAACAAAAGTAATGTCATGTGTCATAGACTCGGTTTTTTTTTTGTATGTAGGTGATAAACGGAGTTTTAGTGTTGCGGATGTTGATGGGCGGTGTTAATCACTAACGATCAGTTGAGATGCTTTCTCGTTTGCCACCTATACTATAAAAAAAGCCTGATGATAAGTGATTCCTGTGTCCCATGATACTTACATTCGTCCTCGATATGGAATCATAATAATACGTTATAACTCCTGAAGACAAAGATGGAAATGTATTATCAACAGTAATAAGGTCTTCGGATCCCTACCCTCGGATTAAACACTCTACACTCTACTCGAAAATCAACGTTATGCTCTTATTATACACTGATATTCTATGAGAAGCGCGCCTTTCCTGGTCAAGACAACCCCCATTAACGGGTGACTCTGCTAGTGTTAAAAATATCATATTTATTTAATATAACAGTTAACCTTGGTGTACGAGGATGACATTTTATGAATACCATATGGATGTATTAATAGTCTGGATAAAGTTATGAGTTGCACATTCTTCTTCTTCTGCCTAGCTGTGTCCCGGCCTACTACCAACTTCTAACTGAGTCTTCTCTACTTTACCTTGTCTTCGGCATCCTCTTTCGTGAGATTGTTCTCCACCATTTCCGCTTTCACGACGTCCAGCCAGCGTTTCTTGTGACTACCACGGGATCCTGGATCTTGTACAACGAGGTCTAGGCATCTATTTCCGACGTAGTCTGAAGGCTTATGTGGCCATACCATCGGAGGCCACTTTCCTGCAGCTTGTCTGCTATGTCACGGACTCTAAGGCTACCGCGGATGTGTTCGTTTCTTATACGATTTAGATTGATAAATATTCTATTTTATAAAAAATACTGTAGAATGATGTTCATAAGTTACGACCTACTCGTTAGAAATGTAATATATGACCTATCCACTAAAAATTTATATATTCGTTTACCGTTAAACAGTACTAAATGACAGAATTTAAATTATTATTATATATGAATTATTCTGGAAATCCGCAGTCAGGGTGAGGAACCTTACGCATTAAATATTATAATACTGTGGTAAGAAAAAATAAAAAATGGTGGACCTAAAACTTTCAATTGTAACATTTACTAAATTCTTTCTATAATTGAATCGATCGTAAATGAACGAACTTGGTTGTGAAGGCATCTGAGTGTTTCATCGGTGTGTGAGTCGACGCAGCTTTTACTTAAATATTTATTATTTATAATAATTATGTACCTCCTTATTTCCCCAACTTAAGCAGTACTATAGTACACTTGTACCAAATGAAAACTTAGGACTTCGAGTAGACGAACTACATGGTAAACTGTATTTCGTCCATAAACTCGAAGAACACTTAATAAGTATCTGAAAAAAAAGTCTATTATTCCCACAATAGTGAAGACTTGCTCACTGTAAGCGTATCCCGAGGATTCAGCTTGGGCATTTTCCTTCATCATTTATGATTTTGCTTGGATTCTCATATTAAGGCCTAACTGATATGTTTTTCTCTGTAAAAACCAACTAACTACACGCTGTGAAAACTAGTGCTATTTGTTAAAATATCATAAACCGTAACTATGTAAACGTTGTGAAACCTCTTTCTCAAACAAAATTCGGAATCGACACTGGGTATTGCCTCAACATTCAGCGCCAGCTCATCGAGCAGCAAGCATACAATACTAGCTGTTCTCTCATGGAATCGACTACATCGTGCACGAAGATTAGGCCTCCTCCAACCCGAACTTATACCCGTTGTATTACAAACTATGGCAAAGTTTAGAGAAGAAAGCTTGCACTAACCTTCCCTAGAATTTGGAGTCTCTCAAAGCATCCCTGCTTAAAGCAGTTGCAAATATACACATCAACATTGTCCATGATGAGATCGACAAATGACCCTGGAGGTTGAGGGCTAATATTCAATACCAGAAAGGACATTTTGAATAACTTTAATAAAACTTTGATTACATTTAATTACCTTCGTTTTCATATATATAATTTACACAAGCATCAATAGTCATACTATTTATTTAATGAAGTGTTTGTGACAGAACTAATTTTCCGACTAGGTTATATATATATATATATATACCATACTAAAAGCAATTTTTTTTTTATTACATTGAGTGTTACAAACGAGCATAAAATTCACTTTCATCCTTGACAAGGCATCATGATGCAGATGCATTGACACCCTTGAGGAATGAGATGGAATGCCACGTCACCAGTAATAAAGGTCTCCGGATCTGTTCACTCACCAGAAAAAAGCAGTGTTGTGCTGCTATTTCACGTCGGTATTCTGTGGGGGTGTGGTCCTACTCCGGTTGCAGAACTGACTGCTGACCCATTCAGTATAAAGACTATATTAAATTGGTTTTAAATAGTACAGAGGGGCTCTTTCCCTTCGTTATTGTTTTCGCTTGCAAAGGAAAGCGCCCCTTTTTTCTTATTTCCTAGAAATAAACAGTTGTGATAAAAAAAAAATATTTTAGGGCTGAGGGCTAAGAAAGGCAGTATCATAGTTCTTCGCCAATTATGAATATAGTCATTTGTGGATGACCTTGCTTGGTATCAACTAAAAATAATAGAATATCATGACACGTTTTTTCGTTCTGCTATTTCGCAATTTTTTTCTTTTTTTTTAAACTAAATCGCATTAAATATAAAATAAATGTCGTATAAAGAAGTTCATTAGGGAAAAATCATCGACTGTAGGCTATTAATTAATCCCTATAAGTAGATGGGTTGAATAAATCATCAAGGGTTTATTGCAAAGTCCACGAGAATATTATTAAAAATGAGAAATGGTAGAAAATACTCACTCATTTTAAAACTAACTGAGATGACGTCCGTGAAATAATTCATAAAATTTAAAAATCTCAATAACTTGATTTGAAAATTTTTAAATTAATTAGTGATTGCCTAGAGTTCAAGTCCTACCATTTTGTAATGTGTTTGTCAAAATCGATGAATAATAGATGTGAACGGTGTGTGACTATAAACTTATCTTGTGTTCGAAACAAGACGCTCCAAATAGTATTAATGGCAAGTTTGCCGTGTCGTAGCAATCTTAGTTCGATGCCCAGTGGCAGCACCAACGATATTGTCAATGGGCAAATTTTACTGCTCACTTACCATGTGCATGGTGGTGACGGAAAACATAACATATAGGAACCGTTGATGTTTAGAAAATAGCAATAAAAAATATTTCAAAGTCATAGCCAATCTAATCATATGGAGTACTTTTTATTATTTGCTGCTCAAAAGCTTCTCATAGAATACATGTCTGGCGACGGCTTTATAGTGATATTGATCTATCGTTCAGTCAGCAATTACACGGTTCATACGTAATGCTCTGTCCAATGTACGTTAGCATTAAATTAAATTGGAGAAATAATTAATAGGCTTCATTCTCATGTTGACATAAATGCTGACTACTATATGTATTCTATATTTAAGCATACGTTAGAAGATTTGCTCATGATTAATGTCACATAATAATCATGTTATACTATTAGTTTTGTATCCCCTATACCCAAAATATATTAGGAAAATGTAATAAAATACAAACTCAATTCTTTCTAAAGCAATTCTAGTTCTTTATTCAAGATCTGTTAGTTATATGTTAGGCACGGATAAATATACTACAACGAAAGATATTTGTAAAAGCTAGTCATTAAAATGTTATAAATTCGAAAGTGTTTATTTGGATGTGAAGTGAAACTTCTTTGGCTGCGATGATAATAATTGTATGAGATATTGCCAATATTTCAAGGTTGAACATCATTGCGATATTTCGATAGGTAACGGTATAAAGCAAAAAGGACTAAAAATAAGTACTTAGCAAATTCAAAGGTAGAAACATTTAAATATGAACTATGCTATGTGCGTAGCTGAGCTCGATATTATCCGCCTTTTCTTCTTTTTCGCTCTCATCCTCTCTACTGTTATGCTCCTCTCTCTTTTTCTCTATTCTTTAGTTCATTCTTATAAATCAAGTTGCCGATTGCCAATGAAGTGTTATTTCTTTCACGTGTACTAAGATGCACATATTTTAATTGTCATTGTTTTACATCAGACGGTGATTGACATAAGCTACTTATTATACCGAAAATATTTTTTAATGAAAACTCATACGGGAATTTGAAAAAGTAACAGAAGTAATAAGTCTTTACCTATGAAATTGGCGTTTTGTATGAAATAAGTTAATTATTTTATTTTCCAAACTTTTTTATTTCTGTTATTCAAAGTAATCACCCGTGTAATGGATGCATCTTTGCCAACGCAGTGGTAGTTTATTGATGCCCTTCTTGTAAAAATCAACTGGACGGGATGCAACAAACTCTTCAAAGCCATTTTGTACTGCCTCTGGGGAAATGATTTTTTTTTCCCGCTAAAAAGATGTCAAAATTTTGGAAAAAGTAATAGTCGGTGGGTGCAAAGTCTGGTGAGGACGGTGGATGAGGGAGAGCTTCCAACCCCAACTCTTGCAGCTTGGAGACTGTCTGTTGTACAGTATGGAATCGCGCGTTGTCGTGTAGTGGCAGTGGGGACGACCGATTGACCAAAGCTGGTTGCAGATGTGCGAGCTTCTCCATCATTGTCCTCAAATCTTCACAGTACACATCTGCAGTAATGCTCATGCCGTTTGGTAAAAAACTGTGATAAATCATACCAGCACTTGACCGCCAAACAGTCACCATCAACTTTCTAGAGGTCATTTTTCGTTTAGGGCATTGCTTTGGTGCTGAACTAGGATCTAACCAATAAATAACTTGCTGAGCGCTTTCGATTGTCCAACAGAATCCACTTTTCGTCGCACGTAACAATTCGGTTCAAAATTCTTTCATTTCTGTTGAGCAGCGCGAGGCAGGTCTCGACGCGTACGTCGTGCTGGCAGTTGTAAGTTCATGGGTCACCCATCTATCAAGCTTTTTTACCTTGCCAATTTCTCGCAAATGGACCAATATTGTTTTGATGTTAACATCAAAAGCTACTGCTAGCTGTAGATTGAGTATCATGAGCTTCCACAGTCGCCTTTAATTCATCATTGTTGAACAAAGTGCCCGGATGACCACGAAGTTCATTTTTCAGATAAAATTTCCAGAACGGAACCGGGTAAACCAAATGCGTTCGATTGTAAAGTTCTCTCCGTAAACGTTGATGCCACGACGGAACTCATATTACATAATATAAATTACACTAATTTTTAAAGTATCCATTATGACGAAAAATGTTCAAACGTAATGAAAATACAAAGCTAAACAATAAACGAAATACGGACTCTGTAAAAATAATGTCATATTTTTAAAACAAAATCAATTTTAATTTATAATTCACAGCCAATCAATTCAATTTCATTCATCATTCAATCATTTCAAACCAAAAAACTTTATTTTGGTTTGAAATGGCCAATACTGAAGAACAGCAATTTCCAATACCTAATAATTACAATCTAACGAAATAACAATACAACAAATCGCTGCATTCTTGCACAGCGTTTGCTTATGGTCTGTTAAGTAACATAGGCTACTTTTTGTCCGGTGCATTTTCCCAATTTCTACGGAAGACATCAGACCTCGTCGAATAAATAATTTTTTTAAAATCACATAATTTTACATTACTAATATGAATTTTTGCTCCATTTTTAGTTTTTACTTAAACTGTAATATGATGATATCGTATATTTACGCGAATACTGAGCATATTATAAAACTCTTGTATGTGAATTAATATATATAAATAAAAATATAATATATATAAAATGAAAGTACCATTCGCAATTACGAATGCCACTAATTTAGCTTTATTTACAGGCTGTACTTTAATGCGAGTCTTCACCCTAAGCCAATACTAAAGCCACCTTATTATTTAAAATTCCCTAAATAAAGCCAATATGTCAAAAGTATTTTTAAATTATTTGATTGTCGTATAATAGCTTTTTTTTAATATTTTGGGTAAATAACTTTTTTTTTAATTATAAATACTTAGTCATTCCACCCAAAAACTTTCGTGTTAATTAAACTCGATCTTTGTACCATGATTTACTTATTTAAATTTTTACAGGTAAATACCCTCAAGTAAGGGACTCCTCAATTAATTATGCTGTTTATCTAAGCGGACACAAATAGGATTTCATTTGAACAAATCAAATGAACCTCGCCTGGTATACGCATCTCTGGTTTTGTTTATATATTATACGCGCTTAATTACAATGTGATTTTAAACAAACCAAATATGTGCTTCGTATTTCTATTTAGTTCAAATTGTTTTTACATAAATATAGACTATCCATGATATAATGATATTGTACCTTGTTACCTTACCTATGTACTTCCAATATTTATAAAGCCGCAGTAGCTCAGTGTTTTTGTGGTTCGCTTTTAAGTAACAATACGTGAACAATTCGAATTCGAATCCCGATGCCGTCACTAATTGTTAATTGCAATTTTAAGTTCTTGGTGGACGAGGAAAATATCGCAAGAAGCCTGTGCGTTTCCTGTGTGTGACTAAGAAATAAATGATAAAAATATTTGAAATACATTTAAACTCCAACAAACCGCACTGGAAGCTCGTGATGGACTAAACTCTACCACTTTATAGAGGAGACCTAGTAGTAGGATTGATATAAATGTGCTATAACTTTTTTTTACTTACTCAATGGACAAATTATATTTATTTATAATTAGAGATGGAGAACGAACACACAGTTTACCAGGTTGTGGCTGCTGCCAATGACAACAATATCCATCCTCAAAGAAGTTTCAAAATGCACATGCGTGAAGCTTTAAAGACTGGCAGCGTATTTGTGAGTCCACTGGTGTTGCGGTATTTCCATGGTAATCACGTACCAACTGTGAGCTTTTTTGATGACCACCTATTCTGTAAAATAAAACGTTGTCAACCCTGAAGACAGAGATATAACGCCTCGTTACTTATAATTGGGTCATTATACTCACCACACGAAACATCAACGTTATGCTTCCTTTTCACGTTAGTATTCTCCGAGGGCGTGGTCTTTCCCCGTACAAACCAACCCATATGTTCCAGCTAGATATGTATACGATAGAGCTACGGTGAAATTCTTCCTTTTTAATATTCGTGGCGCGGTATTCTAATAACTCTATCCTATAAAACTAAGGGTAACTGTTACTTTTTTGTTGTTTTTATGTTAACTTACTTTACTCTGCTTTACTTTAAGGGATACCGGGGAAACCGTTTTCCCTTTAAGTTGTGGAAGTGACGACTATAAAAGTAGTTGACAGGAAGACAGGATATTTTTACATTTAGCTATTATAAAAACAAATCATATTTGCCGATCCTTTTTTATATCATATTTCCGAAATATAATATCGTACGGAACAATCGATATATGATTGATGTGTTCTCGATCCGTGAAAAGGGTTTTGGTTAGCCTTTTCACGGGTCAAAGACATACATTTATAAGAATATACTACTAAATGGAACTTATTGTATAAGGTGACCTATATAAATGCTTCTACGGGATTCGGTTACTAAGTGTTTACGATCTCGTATCATTACAAATAAGTTGTGTCGATCTGAACAAATTTGTACATAATTATCATTAAACTATAATTGCCAAAGGGAGAAGTAAAATCTATTTACCATATACTTGTGCTTATGTCTGTTAGATATGCTTTGTAGTAATTACTTGCCAGTAATCTAAAGCCGCTTAAAGATATTATGATGAATATCTTTAAACGGCCTTAGGAATTTCATTTAATATGAAATCATCATGAATGAAAATATCACGATCACAGAATATCAATTTAAAATATCAGCATAATTCTGCTGCTTCGAAGTGACGACGCAGGTGCATCTTTATAGATCGCAGTCGCCACTTGCATCATCAGCGTATATTAGTCCCCTGCTGGACATAGGCCTCTTCCATGGCACGCCACTAAGCTCTGTCTTCAGCTCTACTTCTCCAGTCTCAGCCCGCTGCCCTACGAACATCACCTAGTTACAGGGAGTACTACAATACGTTTGCCGATTCGCAGTCACCACTTGCCATGAGGTGAACTGAGTGCTATGTCACTCGTATTTTTTTTAAATATGATGTGATGAGGACTAGCGACACATCCTAGCGGAACAAATTATTCAAGAAAAGAGAGAAAGAAGGAGACAAATAAAGATATATCCAATATATAGAAATGAAATAAAACATCATTCGGATTGAAGAAAGCTTTATTAGTACTTTAGCAGGCAGGTTTTGAGACTTAACCAACATCTTTGGCAGATTTTTTTCTTACAAAAGAACATTAAACTTTTTTTTCGTTTGCGAGACTGCTTACTCGGTTAAGATCAATAAATCAATGTCATAGTCATTCGGGTCGAAGAAAGCTGTGCTTTATTAGTACTTTAAGCTGAGAGTTAACCAATATCCTTCACAGTACTTTTTGTTACAAATAAAAAAGTAAGATTTGATTGTAAAACTGCTAGCTCAGTTAAGAATAATAAATCAACGTCGTAGTCAGTATTCAACCTAGTCAGTCGTAGCGCCGAACGGACGTATACCTCGACTTTATTTACTCGCTCATATATTTACGCAAATAAGAGCTGCTATCAGAAGTCACTAAATTATAATATAATTAACGTGAATAAAGTGGCTTTGTGCCAAAAATATTGAGAATGAAGGATTTTTTTTAACCCGGCACTAATGACAGAGGTAGAGCTACGATCCAATTTTTTTCTAGCTGCAGAATGGAGGGGTCAGTTCGACCGAGGTAGGACCACGCCCTGACAGAATACCAGCGTTAAATAGCAGCATAATATAGCAGAATTTTCATCTGGTGGGTAAAGGGATCCGGAGACCTTTATTACTGGTGACGAGGCATTCCATCTCAGTCCTCAAGAGTGACAACGCATCTGCATTATGATTTCTTATCAAGGATGAATGTAGAATTCATGGGCCGCAGGAATCACTTGCCATCAGTTGAACTGTGTGCTTAGTTTTTACTTTCAATGTAATCAAAAAAATTACGTATCAAACACTTAGGTATTATGTAGACAGAACACTTTGTTTATTTTTTTAAATAAACTAATTAAAAACCTTTCTGTATCATCCCTATAGATAAATTATTCTAATTCAAAGTGCATTGTTTAATATAAGTATCACTTAATTAGCTTTTTGTCTAAGTTACCCCAAACAAAACTACAGAAAGTTCAAATTAAAATAATTACTGCCCCTTGTTTAACAAACGTTTATTTATAGAGTTTCTTTCGATTTGTGTGTATATGAATAAAACTTATTAAATAAATAAACTAATATAATGCTGGTTAACATGTAACGTAACTATTTCACGCACGTATTCGATTACCGAAGTGAACGTGCTTCCACATTTCGGAATAGTTTCATTGGTACAATTATATTTATTACCTTTAGCCAACTACAATTTCACAATATATAGAGCAAAGTAAAATTAAGCTACTTCACGTCACGTTGTTGACATTAAAGTCTTTATAGATAAACTAGGTATTAAGATTTTATTGACAGGAGATCCAAATTATACCGAAGAAATATTTCATTTTAGTCCAAACGAGTGACACGCACGAAGCACACGTGATTAATGAGATTTAAATGTTGTCGGGGATAGGTTTTTGGTAGAGTCACGTTTATTGGGTTGGCTCGTCACCACAAGGCAAGGACCACGCCCTCACAGAATACCAGTGGGAAATAGCAGCATGACTCTGCCTTGTGTCATATGATAATTATAAGGAATCGAAAAATAAAGAAAATCAAAGAAAAACAAAAAATGAAAAACATGAAATTACTGATAACGACGCAATCCATCTCCGTGCTCAAGTTTGTGCATCTTGAATATAGAATATACATACATGTAGGCGTTAATGGGCCGCTGTCCCTACTCAGCGGGCCCTCCGCTCGAGTCCAATTAGATAAAGCTGTAAAGGTCTCTGGACCAAAGCAATACTCACACACACAAAAAATAAGGGCCGCTGTCATCACTTACCATCTTGTGAATTGTGTGCTCATTTATCACCCATGAAGCGTCAATAATGATTTAAGGTACGGTCTACGAAACTTAAGGTCGTAGTTTCCAATCCACCATTCGACATTTTCAGCTTGATTGTAGTGTTTAACCGGAATGCTATTACTAATTAATAGCATTGCTAATATTCTTTAAAAAATATTACGTGGGTGAAAAATAATCTCCCTGAGAAACCCCTACGATACATAAGTTATATTACTTTTGTAGGTAGTCGTAAAATGTTCTGTAATTTCACACATCTTAAGCGAAGACTTACACGTCCTCTTTCCCGCATCCAATGTTTAAGTAAACCCCAAGCGATATATCGGGCATATTTATGCGAGTAAAACAAGATTGTCACGATATAACAAGATCAAATCGGTATAGTAATGCGCTAGGATCAAGATAAAGCTCATGTTTCAGAATATCTAAGTAGACGTACCTATATAAGCGTTTTTAAATAAAAAAGAAGATGAAAAAACTTTAATGTCATTCAAATAATAAATATAATATATAGTATTTTAAATTTACAAGTTGAAATATTAAAATAACCGATATCATTAATTAGTCAAACCGATTATATAATTCATTCACTATTACTTCAAGTAAACTAGGCATATATGAAAGAAAGATCTTTAAATAAGTTCCTCCTATTCCCATCCGTTACAAAACACATACGAAAACTAAAGTCAAACCACAATCCTTGGACCGTCCTTGCCATTCACATTTATAACTTTATCTGTGACACTCGCTTTCAAACGTTCGAAATTCGATCCCGGGACACTAAAATAATTATAATTTCTCATTTCATTTCAATCAAAACATTGTGAGGAAACTTGCAAAAAAATAAGTAAAAAATATTTCAAAGACATGACAATGCTCAGCGGATGTACGAGTGTATATATTTGGGTAGTTACTTTACTTTTCACTTTACTACGATACTGTTATTCTTACCATTACTAAGAATCTTTGAAATAAATCGTGATCATAGATACATTTAAAGTCAGCATCCTGTGGTCGCTTCGTTGCAGTTTGTTGATATAAAATATTAAACCAGAGAACGGAAATATACAGACAATGAGCAAAACTAACACCGAACGATGCTTTGTTGTGTGTTACAGTAGAATTTAACGAGTTCGTTGTTTGTGACAATCTATTTGCATTGCAGCACGTTGTATTACATTATAAAAAGTTTTGATACTGTTACATTTGTTTTATTTCGTTTACTTTGTATTTTTACACATTTCAATTATAACTTTAATGTTTTGTTTATTTAAAATTATGAATTATATACTGTGTGCTTATTAAGCAAGACTAGCTACAAATTTATTATTATACTAATCTAATAATCTGAGGGAACTTGTTAACAATGGTAATTTTGCATAATACAAAAGGTTCTCAAGGAATTAAAATAGGAAGTAGGTAATTTTATTTATCACTTGGTATTATTGAATATCGTAACGAGAATTTCGAGGATCGAGAAATAGGAACAACTTTAGTACATATACAATTGCCCGTTGCTAGAAACTGATATTCTTCGACAAGAAAGGCGCAATTGAGTGTAAAACGTCATGTATCGAATGTAAATTGGAATATCTTGATTTTCCCTGACCTCTATTTTGATCTTCGACACTGCAGTAATAAAAAAGTGAAATAAAGTAACAACTTATGTATATATATATAAATCCCACTGTTGTGCATAAACCTACCAGAGAGGATGTTGGAACAAGTCCGCCACGCAGCTCCACTGCAGACTTGCGGTCTACATAAAAACAAAATATACATCGATGTCTTCGATGTATTTTTTTTTCTTAGACTTGTTGGTTTCCTCGTGTTTTTTTCCTTCGCCGCCCAGAACATAATAAATCAACATTTTAAATTGCAATTAACAAAATTCATTGGTTTGAAAGCTAGCGTTAAGACACTACTAACCTACCATGGCTCTTACTATCGTAATATGCTAGTATATTTCAGATTATAGCATCAAAAGTACATATATTTATCCTTTTTAACTCGTGATCCCCTTAAACATAGAGATTGACTTCAGTGATTAGATATTATATTGTATAAAAACATCACCGGCATGTCACTCAACAATGTCATATCAACATGTGCCTATTTATCATTATTCTGAAAAAAATATTGATACAGCAGAATTATATCATAATTTTACTAAGTATGATACAATTGTGATAGAGGCAAAGGTTAGGTGTCTTTCTCAAATTCTTTGTCTATTTCAAATTGTTTCAATAACGTATTTTGACTAATTTAGTTGCGACTTTTACTACAACAAACATTTTTTATAAAAAAAATTTTTAAGGTATCAATAATTGTAATAAACATTAAATTGACCGTAGCTGTAGACTTGATGATCATGTGAGATCGATGACCCATCTGTAGACACTAATTATGTCAATAAAATAGGAAATTAAAGTAATAAGTATACATACGTACTACAACTTAAAAATTATAATCTAAGTCAATGGTTGCCACCATACAAAAAAAGCAGCATTTTTTTTATACTTGGTCCGTCAAGGCAATCGTTATTGATCGTAGAAGGTGCCACAACCTGTTTGTAGCTGCAATGTGACCTTAAATGAAAATGTTTTGACGATATTTTAAATTATTATCATTTTATACAATTTTTTTGTTATATTTGTTTTTTAATAAATCACTGGCTCAATAAATTACGTTCCTATCGTTACGTTGGTTAGATTGACTAAGTTCGCATATTCAGTACAATAATGAAAATGTTCATATAGGAAAATTGTCATTATTGTAGTAAGTAAAATTCATATATGAATATTTTGTGCCTACGAAAAGAACTAGCAAATACGATCTCTGATCACATAAAATCACGAACAGATCTTATTAACATCCGATCGAGGTCAAATTAAAGAAATAAATTTCTTCAATTCATCTGCTTTATTTATTTCTTAGAGAATTTCTCTTTTATATATTACAATAAAAAATATTTATAGTGTAGACTGATATCAAAGATAGATTAAAGATACGTTATCCGAAGTATGGGTGTGAAAATGAATATTTCATTACAACAGAGAAAATTTGGGTCCGAAAGTTTTGGGTAAGGCAATCTCGCTACTACGATGCCGACAAACTAACTTTTTGAATTAATTATATTTTAAGAAAACGTGCTCTTGTTGCTTTATTTATTCATTCATTTAATTTTTTTTGCAATAAAAGAATACAAATAAGCATGCACACTACATTCCTAAAGGTAGATAGTATTCCCACATATAGGATGCAAAATGCAAACTAAATAAGAAGAGAGAAAAATTTAATAGGAAATTGGTCTACGTGAAAGACGGGACCGTAAAATACGACGACATCGTCAAATATTTTCAGATCAAGCGTTTAAATAATTTCTTGCAGATTTTATGTAATAGCGCGTTCATAATAGCGTATTTACATTACAAAATCGTGTGCGATAAGGAAGGAGAGTCATGAATAAATCATATATATAAATATACACAATCACATTTACCACTATATAACAGTATGTTACAATTTTTAAATTCTAGACTACTCAAATTTTCTGTCTTAATTCAAAAAAATACCAACTGAAGCGGGTAGATCACGTAAGAAGTGTAAATAATAAAGTCGTGCAAGGTCAACAAGCCTTTTCGTACACCAAGCTTTGATAATGTTAAACTAGGATGGGATGGTATTAGATTAACTTTTCAACTTCGCTCTGGATACACACAGTTTGCCTTTACGAAATGTTTGGTTCAAAGTTTTTAAGATACTTTTTAATACCATTCGTGACAGTTCACTATAATTAACCTTATAAAAAAATATCATTATTTAAAAATGTATTTATTTATTTTTGTATTTATATAACTTTTATGTATATATTTATATATATATATACAAAGCATTTATGTAAGGGAAGTAATATAGGAAAGGTAAGTACAAAGGTGTTTAAAAACCATCAATATCTGACAAATCTTAACCCTTATTATGTGCTTGTTAAATTAAACACTAATTTGAATGCTGGAAACGATTACTGCACTACATTCACAGCACTGAATTATATCAAGAGCAAACAACTGCAGAAGCGTACGTTTTAATTAGTTTACCTTGAAGACATTTTTTTTTAATGGTACAAAACCTAATATACCTATTATAATAATAATAATAATTTATTTATTCCAAGTAACATAGACTCATTTGTTTGTAACATTTTTTTTATTATTGTTATTTATAGCCATGTTGAACTACGAATAAGACCGTATAGGACTACTCCCTCACAGAATATCATCGTGAAATAGCATCTGCAATGCTGCTGTGTCTCGTATGGTAAACTTAAGTATTCGGGGATTCAATTACTGACTATTGCACAGTGGTAGAGCTACACTACAGTTTGTTTCTAGCTGTAAAATGAATGGGTCAGCTCGACCTGGGTAGGATCACGCCCTCACAGCATACCAGCTTGAAAGGGCGACATAACGCTGCTGTGTTTCGTCTGGTAAGTGTATGGATACGAAGATATTTATTACTGGTGACGAGGCATTCCCTTCTCAGTCCTCAAGGGAAACATCGCAACTGCATTAATATTCCTTGTCGAGGATGAATGTAGATGTAATGGGCCGCAGGAATCACTTACCATCAGGTAAACTGTGCGCTCGTTTGTTACTCTCATTGTAATTAAAAAAAAGACATTACATCTGTCCTTAAGGATGACACATGTGGTGTCTGCATCTTGAATCTTTATCCGATCCGAATCGATATCTCTTTTCTTATTTTTCATTCCAGAATTATGACAAAAATACTAAGAAATATCAATAACATTTTCTTTGTGTTATTGCTCACAAATATTAGCAGGCGCGACAAATATTTACATTGAAATGTCTAAACAGTTTAAATATAGCTCGTTGTAGTCAATATACAAAGTTTTCTAAAATTCGGTTTATAAGAGAGGTTTTAATTATTATTTAACCTATATGTTAGATTCTATAATTGGGGATAGGCCTTCTCTTTAGAATGGGTATTGGAGTATTGTCCTCTACTTGGGCCCTACTGGGAATTAGCGGACTTCACGTACAAGGGTCATGCTAAATGAAATTATACTCATTCATGTGATAAATTTAAAAGTACAATACTTTTTAAATCTATTTTTTTTTTTTGTTAATATATTTTTCCGGGAAAATCTGGAGGGAATTTGTACGCAACAATGGAGCTTACTCCCGTGATTTTCGCATTATGATTTATTCTGACTATAAAATAGCTTTAAGGCCTCAACAATGTTTTGAAATTTTAGCCACAATGTTTGGTGAGTCTGCTTGTTCACGAACGACAAGTTTTTAATTGGTTTGCTCAATTTCAAAGAGACCGAGGAAGCTTTGTAAATGTAGCGAAGATATATAGCAAAGATATTTTTTCGACTGCCAACCGTGGTTACTCAGAGAATATTCAATTTATTGAATTAATTATTCATCCAATGAATTACATGTGTAAAGCTTGAACAATTACTCATATTGGATCAGCAACATTGCAAAATAATTTTCAGGGACAACTGTCCCACCGCAATCACTGTTCCCGAAAGCATTAGCTTGACGATGAGCAGAAAGAACACCGCGTGGATTGGTCGTGGTGATATACTGACAGGTGAAGAATCATAGCGACGCTGAAAATGCAATTCTCATGTCACTATGGAAAGACTTAACGTTATTTGTTTTATTATTCTTCAAATAATGTCCGATTAGTAAACTGAGGCCTAAGTTATTTGTTGTATGTTTTTAGTCGTTGGTGTTCTGACCCAAGCCCTCTCAGAAGCCGTTGTCCTACAATAAACTCAATTCGTATGACATTATATGAGTCTTAAAGTAATTTCAGGTAGCAACCTAATTTGCATCTTAATGTTCTTGTATGCCAATTGGAATAAAAGCCGAAAGAAATCTTTAACTTTTGAAAAGACCTAGTTACTGGTAAATAGACTAATCTTAATACTGCAATGTAATAACGCATCTGCATTATGATTCCTTTTTTATGGATTAATGTGGATTTCATCGGCTACAAGAAACCCTTACCATCAGGTAAGGTGTTTATCTCAACCTTAGTTAACTAAAAAAAGTCTTATGTTTCTCTATTTATTTATAAAATACCGCACCAATAAAGTACTTATTTTCTAATCTGATATAGGGATCGATTTTAACAAGAATGGTGTATGATTCATTATTATTTTTATTTAAAAAATATGACATTTTGTGGATTCACAGATTTAAGGTACAACATGCTTAAGGAAAGATAAAAGAAAATACAAGTAAATATTGGAAACAAAAGGATAAATATTTAAAAAAGACTTTAAACAATCATTTTACTGCATATGTCCAGTGTGACAAAGTTTTAATATAACTTTGAAGGCGGTCTCCGGGACTACTTGTAGTTGATAACTGACGATGACCGACTAAACGATAATCTTCAATTAAAAAGTTATTCTTTATTCCACAATGTAAAAGTTCCTGAGCTGCTTGCAAAGCTTCGGGTGTTGGTAATTCATCTAAAAATTTAAGTGAATTAATATTTGTTCTCGTTTTTTTTTTTAATTTACGGATTAAAACAACATTTCGTCTTAACTAGCTCGCTGTTATTCTATTTTTAATATTTGTTAAAGCTCGCTCTTCCTCAGTGTGAGAGTGTGAGTCTAGCAGTGATTACCTTAGAGGCTGATGAAATTATTATAAAAGGGAATTAATATTCCTTTTGTATTAATTTCTTATCAATTAAATTCTCCATTACCTTCTGTAAAGAGGATTTTTTAAATATATATATATAGAAGGTAATGGAGCATTGTCCTCTACGCGGCAAGCAGCAAATAGGCGAACTTCACATGTCTACTTAATATTCCTTTATTTATTACATAGTCAGGAAATTATTTTCGTGTTGTTTTCCTTCACCTTCTAGCAAATAATAAATCAGCACACACAATATACTGAAAGCAAGCGTCAGAACAAGAAGTTCATTGTTAGTTTGAAAAAAAACATAACTCACAGGTAAAGTCTCCTATAAAGGAAATGCCAATAGCTAAATTGTTATAACCACGTGTATGAGCTCCGACGTGACTCCATCCTGCACCCTCATATACCTTTCCATTACCACCAATCAAAAATCTGTGGATTTAATTTATAAACCTTAAATTACATAAGTCGTATGACGTTCAATACAAATGGAATAGTAAATTAGCAACCTGTATTTATCTGTTAGTATATCACGGGATAAGTTTAGGAATTTGGAATCCGAGGACTCTAATATAGATATCCTGGCATTCCATTTCAGTCCACAAGCTTGGCATATGCATCCTAAAACTATGCGTAGAATACATCTACATACACATTATGGACTACAGTTATCACTTACATTTGGAATGGTGTGCTCGTATGTATATATGATTTATAGTTATAAACCTAACATCAAATTGCTAATATTATAAAAATATAAAGACTCACGAGGGACCAATATCAATAAAATGTAAATTGTTGATTTGATAATCCCTTATGTTCTTCAAGACACTTTCACAGTTATAGTCAGTATAACATGGCACAGATACCGTGTGCTGTATTACCACCAGTTTCACTGGTGTCTTCAATGTGTTAGTTCTTCGTGAGGGTTCACCGCTCCATTTCGTTGCTGGTATAACACCACATTTACTATCTAAAAATATACATTTTAAATTAATTTCAAGTTACGATATCGATGTCTGTCTCTGTCTCCAACGGATTTCAACTACGGCGACTTTGATTGTTACCAAATAATGTCAACAGGCACTTACTCATCGCTGCCTTGACTAATCTGATATAAATCATGTGTGGAGAAATCGTAACGTGCACATATGTAACTTGACATGTTAACTACGTATATAACAAGTATGAACACAATCAGATCCTAAACATTAAAATCTGCTTTACTTAGATATTAGGACTTGGCTAAAATATACTGGGGACTCACAACTTATCAGCTACGTTCTTAATTATCTTATAGTACCATGTTACTTAAAAACATTTCTTCCATCTCTAAAATCGTAAGGAAAAAAAATCTTTTGTTTTTTTTAAAATATAATACGACTAAATTTAAAATTACGCTTAATTGGAAATAAAATAAAAAACTTACGCATAAAAAGCGTAGATAAAATGAGTTAGTTTAGATGGAGTTTAAATATATTTTTCAAAATTGAACACTTTCACGGAGAACTTGGAAGAAAAGGAGAAATGCACCCAGTATTTGAAAGAAATTACAGTTTGTTTAATAAGCTAATTTAATATATCCCTTTCAAATTTACTATGACGAAATTTTAGTATTCTTACCTGAAGTAGTGGTACAAATTATTTGTTGTAAAATTACAACGAATAAGATAATTTTTTTTAACATTATATATATTAAATTTAAATCAGTAATTTCAATTACAATCCGCAAACAGTAATGAATCTAGAGAATCTCAGCATAGCTATTTATATATATAAGTGCCTAAATAAATCTTGAGCTCTACATCCTAGAAAAGTCCCTCGTTGTGTTATCGACATTTTCAAGAACAAAGTGTACATACAATAAACAATCATAGGGCAAAAGTTCGCACTGATATCAAAGTAATGGCAAGATTAGTGTTTTTCACAATTTTCCTTTTCCCCTGTCTACTTAGGAGTGACAAACACGCTATTTACGAACATGGCCAAAGAAATTGACTAGAACAAAAAGTTCAGGTACAGGTGCGTTATTACGCTCAAAACCTGTAAAATAAAAAAATAATTTTATTTTTCAGCCACTGACAAGTCACTATGGATCCACAAATCGATTATTGTCGTGGATCTTCTCGTAAGCACAAGCATTTTAAGCTTAGTTGGACTGGTTAACCAGAATGTTGACAGCATTTTTTAAAAAAGTGAGATATAGAAATGTTACACTGATATTTTACATCCGGGAAAACTTTGCAAGAGTCGCAAGTCGCTCCGTATAAGTTTTATTAAAGCCACTTGCACATTTTACACAAAAAATATTGTATATATAGATGACAAAAAGTTTTTCGATAATATTTTTTTTATTCAAAAAACCAACGTTATACCTCGCCGTTATCTGATGTTCAATTATTTCTTTATTTAACTTTTCAACACCAAAAGATAAATTATAGTAAAATAAAATAAAATGTGATTTACCCAGTATTTGAATTTAGTGGTGACGTATTTGAATGATTTTGAGTGATTTAAGCAATTTCCTCGAATGATGAGAAACAACCAGAAGGAAGGTGATATATTAAAACATATAAAATAACGCGATTCTCCTTATAGTCCTTTTTCATTACTGATTGTTGGCAGATAACTCTTTGTATAATTCTGTCTGTCGCCAAACAAAGTAGGTATTCCACGTTGGTGATCCCAACTCTATTTCCAATAAACCTCTCCTACCTCACCTACACAGAATATCAATATAACGTAGCTGTGTTTCATATGTCACATTCGTTCTTAATCCATAATAGTACCTCGACTATATTTACTCGCTCATATATTTACGCAAATAAGAGCTGCTATCAGGAGTCACTAAATTATAATATAATTAACGTGAACAAAGTGGCTTTGTGCCAAAAATATTGAGAATGAAGGAATTTATTAAACCCGGCATTAATGACAGAGGTAGAGCTATGATCCAATTTGTTTCTAGCTGCAGAATGGAGGGGTCAGTTCGACCGAGGTAGGACCACGCCCTGACAGAATACCAGCGTTAAATAAAAGCATAATATAGCAGCATTTTCATCTGGTGGGTAAAGGGATCCGGAGACCTTTATTACTGGTGACGAGGCATTCCATCTCAGTCCTCAAGAGTGACAACGCATCTGCATTATGATTTCTTATCAAGGATGAATGTAGAATTCATGGGCCGCAGGAATCACTTGCCATCAGTTGAACTGTGTGCTTATTTTTTACTTTCAATGTAATCAAAAAAATTACGTATCAAACACTTAGGTATTAGACAGAACACTTTGTTTATTTTTTTTAATAAACTAATTAAAAACATTTCTGTATCATCCCTATAGATAAATTATTCTAATTCAAAGTGCATTGTTTAATATAAGTATCACTTAATTAGCTTTTTGTCTAAGTTACCCCAAACAAAACTATAGAAAGTTCAAATTAAAATAATTACTGCCCCTTGTTTAACAAACGTTTATTTATAGAGTTTCTTTCGATTTGTGTGTATATGAATAAAACTTATTAAATAAATAAACTAATATAATGCTGGTTAACATGTAACGTAACTATTTCACGCACGTATTCGATTACTGAAGTGAACGTGCTTCCACATTTCGGAATAGTTTCATTGGTACAATTATATTTATTACCTTTAGCCAACTACAATTTCACAATATATAGAGCAAAGTACAATTAAGCTACTTCACGTCACGTTGTTGACATTAAAGTCTTTATAGATAAACTAGGTATTAAGATTTTATTGACAGGAGATCCAAATTATACCGAAGAAATATTTCATTTTAGTCCAAACGAGTGACACGCACGAAGCACACGTGATTAATGAGATTTAAATGTTGTCGGTGATAGGTTTTTGGTAGAGTCACGTTTACTGGGTTGGCTCGTCACCACAAGGCAAGGACCACGCCCTCACAGAATACCAGTGGGAAATAGCAGCATGACTTGTGACATATGGTAAGTATAAGGAATCGAAGACCCAATTAATAATAGTAATATTCACTTATTCCTTCTTGGCACATATACACAATACACAGCAAAATCAGGTAAAATAAGAACAATGAAATATAAACAACTTAATCGAAAAATTAAGAAAATCAAAGAAAAACAAAAAATAAATAAATGAAAAACAAGAAATTACTGATAACGACGCAATCCATCTCCGTGCTCAAGGTTGTGCATCTTGAATATAGAATATACATACATGTAGGCGTTAATGGGCCGCTGTCCCTACTCAGCGGGCCCTCCGCTCGAGTCCAATTAGATAAAGCTGGAAAGGTCTCTGGACCAACAGCAATACTCACACACACAAAAAATAAGGGCCGCTGTCATCACTTACCATCTTGTGAACTGTGTGCTCATTTATCACCCACGAAGCGTCAATAGCCTAATGATTTAAGGTACGGTCTACGAAACTTAAGGTCGTAGTTTCCAATCCACCATTCGACATTTTCAGCTTGATTGTAGTGTTTAACCGGAATGCTATTACTAGCATTGCTAATATTCTTTAAAAAATATTACGTGGGTGAAAAATAATCTCCCTGAGAAACCCCTACGATACATAGGTTATATTACTTTTGTAGGTAGTCGTAAAATGTTCTGTAATTTTACAAATCTTAAGCGAAGACTTACACGTCCTCTTTCCCTCATCCAATGTTTAAGTAAACCCCAAGCGATATATCGGGCATATTTATGCGAGTAAAACAAGATTGTCACGATATAACAAGATCAAATCGGTATAGTAATGCGCTAGGATCAAGATAAAGCTCATGTTTCAGAATATCTAAGTAGACGTACCTATATAAGCGTTTTTAAATAAAAAAGAAGATGAAAAAACTTTAATGTCATTCAAATAATAAATATAATATATAGTATTTTAAATTTACAAGTTGAAATATTAAAATAACCGATTCATTAATTAGTCAAACCGATTATATAATTCATTCATTCTCTTCACTATTACTTCAAGTAAACTAGGCATATATGAAAGAAAGATCTTTAAATAAGTTCCTCCTATTCCCATCCGTTACAAAACACATACGAAAACTTAAGTCAAACCACAATCCTTGGACCGTCCTTGCCATTCACATTTATAACTTTATCTGTGACACTCGCTTTCAAACGTTCGAAATTCGATCCCGGGACACTAAAATAATTATAATTGCAATTATAATTTCTCATTTCATTTCAATCAAAACATTGTGAGGAAACTTGCAAAAAAATAAGTAAAAAATATTTCAAAGACATGACAATGCTCAGCGGATGTACGAGTGTATATATTTGGGTAGTTACTTTACTTTTCACTTTACTACGATACTGTTATTCTTACCATTACTAAGAATCTTTGAAATAAATCGTGATCATAGATACATTTAAAGTCAGCATCCTGTGGTCGCTTCGTTGCAGTTTGTTGATATAAAATATTAAACCAGAGAACGGAAATATACAGACAATGAGCAAAACTAACACCGAACGATGCTTTGTTGTGTGTTACAGTAGAATTTAACGAGTTCGTTGTTTGTGACAATCTATTTGCATTGCAGCACGTTGTATTACATTATAAAAAGTTTTGATACTGTTACATTTGTTTTATTTCGTTTACTTTGTATTTTTACACATTTCAATTATAACTTTAATGTTTTGTTTATTTAAAATTATGAATTATATACTATGTGCTTATTAAGCAAGACTAGCTACAAATTTATTATTATACTAATCTAATAATCTGAGGGAACTTGTTAACAATGGTAATTTTGCATAATACAAAAGGTTCTCAAGGAATTAAAATAGGAAGTAGGTAATTTTATTTATCACTTGGTATTATTGAATATCGTAACGAGAATTTCGAGGATCGAGAAATAGGGACAACTTTAGTACATATACAATTGCCCGTTGCTAGAAACTGATATTCTTCGACATGAAAGGCGCAATTGAGTGTAAAACGTCATGTATCGAATGTAAATTGGAATATCTTGATTTTCCCTGACCTCTAATTTGATCTTCGACACTGCAGTAATAAAAAAGTGAAATAAAGTAACAACTTATGTATATATATATAAATCCCACTGTTGTGCATAAACCTACCAGAGAGGATGTTGGAACAAGTCCGCCACGCAGCTCCACTGCAGATTTGCGGTCTACATAAAAACAAAATATACATCGATGTCTTCGATGTATTTTTTTTTCTTAGACTTGTTGGTTTCCTCGCGTTTTTTCCCTTCACCGCCCAGAACATAATAAATCAACATTTTAAATTGCAATTAACAAAATTCATTGGTTTGAAAGCTAGCGTTAAGACACTACTAACCTACCATGGCTCTTACTATCGTAATATGCAAGTATATTTCAGATTATAGCATCAAAAGTACATATATTTATCCTTTTTAACTCGTGATCCCCTTAAACATAGAGATTGACTTCAGTGATTAGATATTATATTGTATAAAAACATCACCGGCATGTCACTCAACAATGTCATATCAACATGTGCCTATTTTTCATTATTCTGAAAAAAATATTGATAAAGCAGAATTATATCATAATTTTACTAAGTATGATACAATTGTGATAGAGGCAAAGGTTAGGTGTCTTTCTCAAATTCTTTGTCTATTTCAAATTGTTTCAATAACGTATTTTGACTAATTTAGTTGCGACTTTTACTACAACAAACATTTTTTATAAAAAAAAATTTTAAGGTATCAATAATTGTAATAAACATTAAATTGACCGTAGCTGTAGACTTGATGATCATGTGAGATCGATGACCCATCTGTAGACACTAATTATGTCAATAAAATAGGAAATTAAAGTAATAAGTATACATACGTACTACAACTTAAAAATTATAATCTAAGTCAATGGTTGCCACCATACAAAAAAGCAGCATTTTTTTTATATTTGGTCCGTCAAGGCAATCGTTATTGATCGTAGAAGGTGCCACAACCTGTTTGTAGCTGCAATGTGACCTTAAATGAAAATGTTTTGACGATATTTTAAATTATTATCATTATATACAATTTTTTTGTTATATTTGTTTTTAATAAATCACTGGCTCAATAAATTACGTTCCTATCGTTACGTTGGTTAGATTGACTAAGTTCGCATATTCAGTACAATAATGAAAATGTTCATATAGGAAAATTGTCATTATTGTAGTAAGTAAAATTCATATATGAATATTTTGTGCCTACGAAAAGAACTAGCAAATACGATCTCTGATCACATAAAATCACGAACAGATCTTATTAACATCCGATCGAGGTCAAATTAAAGAAATAAATTTCTTCAATTCATCTGCTTTATTTATTTCTTAGAGAATTTCTCTTTTATATATTACAATAAAAAATATTTATAGTGTAGACTGATATCAAAGATAGATTAAAGATACGTTATCCGAAGTATGGGTGTGAAAATGAATATTTCATTACAACAGAGAAAATTTGGGTCCGAAAGTTTTGGGTAAGGCAATCTCGCTACTACGATGCCGACAAACTAACTTTTTGAATTAATTATATTTTAAGAAAACGTGCTCTTGTTGCTTTATTTATTCATTCATTTAATTTTTTGCAATAAAAGAATACAAATAAGCATGCACACTACATTCCTAAAGGTAGATAGTATTCCCACATATAGGATGCAAAATGCAAACTAAATAAGAAGAGAGAAAAATTTAATAGGAAATTGGTCTCCGTGAAAGACGGGACCGTAAAATACGACGACATCGTCAAATATTTTCAGATCAAGCGTTTAAATAATTTCTTGCAGATTTTATGTAATAGCGCGTTCATAATAGCGTATGTACATTACAAAATCGTGTGCGATAAGGAAGGAGAGTCATGAATAATGAAAATAAATATAAATCATATATATAAATATACACAATCACATTAACCACTATATAACAGTATGTTACAATTTTTATATTCTAGACTACTCAAATTTTCTGTCTTAATTCAAAAAAATACCAACTGAAGCGGGTAGATCACGTAAGAAGTGTAAATAATAAAGTCGTGCAAGGTCAACAAACCTTTTCGTACACCAAGCTTTGATAATGTTAAACTAGGATGGGATGGTATTAGATTAACTTCGCTCTGGATACACACAGTTTGCCTTTACAAAATGTTCGGTTCAAAGTTTTTAAGATACTCTTTAATTCGTGACAGTTCACTATAATTAACCTTATAAAAAAATATCATTATTTAAAAATGTATTTATTTATTTTTGTATTTATATAACTTTTATGTATATATTTATATATATATATACAAAGCATTTATGTAAGGGAAGTAATATAGGAAAGGTAAGTACAGAGGTGTTTAAAAACCATCAATATCTGACAAATCTTAACCCTTATTATGTGCTTGTTAAATTAAACACTAATTTGAATGCTGTAAACGATTACTGCATTACATTCACAGCACTGAATTATATCAAGAGCAAACAACTGCAGAAGCGTACGTTTTAATTAGTTTACCTTGAAGACATTTTTTTTAATGTTGCAAAACCTTATAATACTAATAATAATTTATTTATTTCAAGTAACATAGACTCATTTGTTTGTAACATTTTTTTTATTATTGTTATTTATAGCCACGTTGAACTATGAATAAGACCGTATAGGACTACACCCTCACAGAATATCATCGTGAAATAGCATCTGCAATGCTGCTGTTTCGTATGGTAAACTTAAGTATTCGGGGATTCAATTACTGACTATTGCACAGTGGTAGAGCTACACTACAGTTTGTTTCTAGCTGTAAAATGAATGGGTCAGCTCGACCTGGGTAGGATCACGCCCTCACAGCTTATCAGCTTGAAAAGGCGGCATAACGCTGCTGTGTTTCGTCTGGTAAGTGTATGGATACGAAGATATTTATTACTGGTGACGAGGCATTCCCTTCTCAGTCCTCAAGGGAAACATCGCAACTGCATTAATATTCCTTGTCGAGGATGAATGTAGATGTAATGGGCCGCAGGAATCACTTACCATCAGGTAAACTGTGCGCTCGTTTGTTACTCTCATTGTAATTAAAAAAAAAAAGACCTTACATCTGTCCTTAAGGATGACACATGTGGTGTCTGCATCTTGAATCTTTATCCGATCCCGAATCGATATCTCTTTTCTTATTTTTCATTCCAGAATTATGACAAAAATACTAAGAAATATCAATAACATTTTCTTTGTGTTATTGCTCACAAATATTAGCAGGCGCGACAAATATTTACATTGAAATGTCTAAACAGTTTAAATATAGCTCGTTGTAGTCAATATACAAAGTTTTCTAAAATTCGGTTTATAAGAGAGGTTTTAATTATTATTTAACCTATATGTTAGATTCTATAATTGGGGATAGGCCTTCTCTTTAGAATGGGTATTGGAGTATTGTCCTCTACTTGGGCCCTACTGGGAATTAGCGGACTTCACGTACAAGGGTCATGCTAAATGAAATTATACTCATTCATGTGATAAATTTAAAAGTACAATACTTTTAAATCTATTTTTTTGTTAATATATTTTTCCGGGAAAATCTGGAGGAATTTGTACGCAACAATGGAGCTTACTCCCGTGATTTTCGCATTATGATTTATTCTGACTATAAAATAGCTTTAAGGCCTCAACAATGTTTTGAAATTTTAGCCACAATGTTTGGTGAGTCTGCTTGTTCACGAACGACAAGTTTTAATTGGTTTGCTCAATTTCAAAGAGACCGAGGAAGCTTTGTAAATGTAGCGAAGATATATAGCAAAGATATTTTTCGACTGCCAACCGTGGTTACTCAGAGAATATTCAATTTATTGAATTAATTATTCATCAATGAATTACATGTGTAAAGCTTGAACAATTACTCATATTGGATCAGCAACATTGCAAAATAATTTTCAGGGACAACTGTCCCACCGCAATCACTGTTCCCGAAAGCATTAGCTTGACGATGAGCAGAAAGAACACCGCGTGGATTGGTCGTGGTGATATACTGACAGGTGAAGAATCATAGCGACGCTGAAAATGCAATTCTCATGTCACTATGGAAAGACTTAACGTTATTTGTTTTATTATTCTTCAAATAATGTCCGATTAGTAAACTGAGGCCTAAGTTGTTTGTTGTATGTTTTTCTGACGTTGGTTCGTGACGTTTAGTCGTTGGTTTTCTGACCCAAGCCCTCTCAGAAGCCGTTGTCCTACAATAAACTCAATTCGTATGACATTATATGAGTCTTAAAGTAATTTCAGGTAGCAACCTAATTTGCATCTTAATGTTCTTGTATCCCAATTGGAATAAAAACCGAAAGAAATCTTTAACTTTTGAAAAGACCTAGTTACTGGTAAATAGACTAATCTTAATACTGCAATGTAATAACGCATCTGCATTATGATTCCTTTTTTATGGATAAATGTGGATTTCATCGGCTACAAGAAACCCTAACCATCAGGTAAGGTGTTTATCTCAACCTTAGTTAACTAAAAAAAGTCTTATGTTTCTCTATTTATTTATAAAATACCGCACCAATAAAGTACTTATTTTCTAATCTGATATAGGGATCGATTTTAACAAGAATGGTGTATGATTCATTATTATTTTTATTTAAAAAATATGACATTTTGTGGATTCACAGATTTAAGGTACAACATGCTTAAGGAAAGATAAAAGAAAATACAAGTAAATATTGGAAACAAAGGATAAATATTTAAAAAGACTTTAAACAATCATTTTACTGCATATGTCCAGTGTGACAAAGTTTTAATATAACTTTGAAGGCGGTCTCCGGGACTACTTGTAGTTGATAACTGACGATGACCGACTAAACGATAATCTTCAATTAAAAAGTTATTCTTTATTCCACAATGTAAAAGTTCCTGAGCTGCTTGCAAAGCTTCGGGTGTTGGTAATTCATCTAAAAATTTAAGTGAATTAATATTTGTTCTCGTTTTTTTTTTTAATTTACGGATTAAAACAACATTTCGTCTTAACTAGCTCGCTGTTATTCTATTTTTAATATTTGTTAAAGCTCGCTCTTCCTCAGTGTGAGAGTGTGAGTCTAGCAGTGATTACCTTAGAGGCTGATGAAATTATTATAAAAGGGAATTAATATTCCCTTTTGTATTAATTTCTTATCAATTAAATTCTCCATTACCTTCTGTAAAGAGGATTTTTTAAATATATATATATAGAAGGTAATGGAGCATTGTCCTCTACGCGGCAAGCAGCAAATAGGCGAACTTCACATGTCTACTTAATATTCCTTTATTTATTACATAGTCAGGAAATTATTTTCGTGTTGTTTTCCTTCACCTTCTAGCAAATAATAAATCAGCACACACAATATACTGAAAGCAAGCGTCAGAACAAGAAGTTCATTGTTAGTTTGAAAAAAAACATAACTCACAGGTAAAGTCTCCTATAAAGGAAATGCCAATAGCTAAATTGTTATAACCACGTGTATGAGCTCCGACGTGACTCCATCCTGCACCCTCATATACCTTTCCATTACCACCAATCAAAATCTGTGGATTTAATTTATAAACCTTAAATTACATAAGTCGTATGACGTTCAATACAAATGGAATAGTAAATTAGCAACCTATATTTATCTGTTAGTATATCACGGGATAAGTTTAGGAAATTGGAATCCGAGGACTCTATTATACATATCCAGGCATTCCATTTCAGTCCACAAGCTTGGCATATGCATCCTAAAACTATATATATATACACATTATGGACTGCAGTTATCACTTACATTTGGAATGGTGTGCTCGTATGTATATATGATTTATAGTTATAAACCTAACATCAAATTGCTAATATTATAAAAATATAAAGACTCACGAGGGACCAATATCAGTAAAATGTAAATTGTTGATTTGATAATCCTTATGTTCTTCAAGACACTTTCACAGTTATAGTCAGTATAACATGGCACAGATACCGTGTGCTGTATTACCACCAGTTTCACTGGTGTCTTCAATGTTAGTTCTTCGTGAGGGTTCACCGCTCCATTTCGTTGCTGGTATAACACCACATTTACTATCTAAAAATATACATTTTAAATTAATTTCAAGTTACGATATCGATGTCTGTCTCTGTCTCCAACGGATTTCAACTACGGCGACTTTGATTGTTACCAAATAATGTCAACAGGCACTTACTCATCGCTGCCTTGACTAATCTGATATAAATCATGTGTGGAGAAATCGTAACGTGCACATATGTAACTTGACATGTTAACTACGTATATAACAAGTATGAACACAATCAGATCCTAAACATTAAAATCTGCTTTACTTAGATATTAGGACTTGGCTAAAAATATACTGGGGACTCACAACTTATCAGCTACGTTCTTAATTATCTTATAGTACCATGTTACTTAAAAACATTTCTTCCATCTCTAAAATCGTAAGGAAAAAAAATCTTTTGTTTTTTTTAAAATATAATACGACTAAATTTAAAATTACGCTTAATTGGAAATAAAAATAAAAAAACTTACGCATAAAAAAGCGTAGATAAAATGAGTTAGTTTAGATGGAGTTTAAATATATTTTTCAAAATTGAACACTTTCACGGAGAACTTGGAAGAAAAGGAGAAATGCACCCAGTATTTGAAAGAAATTACAGTTTGTTTAATAAGCTAATTTAATATATCCCCTTTCAAATTTACTATGACGAAATTTTAGTATTCTTACCTGAAGTAGTGGTACAAATTATTTGTTGTAAAATTACAACGAATAAGATAATTTTTTTTAACATTATATATATTAAATTTAAATCAGTAATTTCAATTACAATCCGCAAACAGTAATGAATCTAGAGAATCTCAACATAGCTATTTATATATATAAGTGCCTAAATAAATCTTGAGCTCTACATCCTAGAAAAGTCCCTCGTTGTGTTATCGACATTTTCAAGGACAAAGTATACATACAATAAACAATCATAGGGCAACAGTTCGCACTGATATCAAAGTAATGGCAAGATTAGTGTTTTTCACAATTTTCCTTTTCCCCTGTCTACTTAGGAGTGACAAACACGCTATTTACGAACATGGCCAAAGAAATTGACTAGAACAAAAAGTTCAGGTACAGGTGCGTTATTACGCTCAAAACCTGTAAAATAAAAAAAAAAAATTATTTTTCAGCCACTGAAAAGTCACTATGGATCCACAAATCGATTATTGTCGTGGATCTTCTCGTAAGCACAAGCATTTTAAGCTTAGTTGGACTGGTTAACCAGAATGTTGATAGCATTTTTAAAAAAAGTGAGATATAGAAATGTTACACTGATATTTTACATCCGGGAAAACTTTGCAAGAGTCGCAAGTCGCTCCGTATAAGTTTTATTAAAGCCACTTGCACATTTTACACAAAAATATTGTATATATAGATGACAAAAGTTTTTCGATAATATTTTTTATTCAAAAAACCAACGTTATACCTCGCCGTTATCTGATGTTCAATTATTTCTTTATTTAACTTTTCAACACCAAAAGATAAATTATAGTAAAATAAAATAAAATGTGATTTACCCAGTATTTGAATTTAGTGGTGACGTATTTGAATGATTTTGAGTGATTTAAGCAATTTCCTCGAATGATGAGAAACAACCAGAAGGAAGGTGATATATTAAAACATATAAAATAACGCGATTCTCCTTATAGTCCTTTTTCATTACTGATTGTTGGCAGATAACTCTTTGTATAATTCTGTCTGTCGCCAAACAAAGTAGGTATTCCACGTTGGTGATCCCAACTCTATTTCCAATAAACCTCTCCTACCTCACCTACACAGAATATCAATATAACGTAGCTGTGTTTCATATGTCACATTCGTTCTTAATCCATAATAGTTAAAATATACGCGTCACGAATCTTTGTTTAGTATGTATGTATATTTCATAGATCGCAGGTCAATTGCGTGTTCGTTTCTAATAATAAAAATCTTAACGGTCTTGTTGCAAAAGCTTTAGAATTTTTTTTTATTGGTAACGTTACCAAAAACATTTAATAAAATAGAAATTAGATTTAGATTTGATTTTTGCTTTGATTTGAACAATAACTATGACTAATGGTGTACAAGGCTTAACATACAGCACTACAGGGATTTGTACTTCCCCGTATTGCGATAGCCTTTGACTAAATTAGGTTAACTAGTCCGATTCAGTTACTTGGCGTTCTTGAAAACAATAGTATTATTACTATTTTCTGATTACTTTATTTCTTTTTCTTAAATTTATTTTTTCTGAATTAGCGCCAATAAATAAATATATATTTAAATTTGTTTTCAATGTTAACGTATCGTTCTTATAAAAAACAACATAAATTTAAAATTTTTACAAAACATCTGAAATATAAATGAAGCAATGACATATTTCTTGAAAAGCATCAAACAATTATCCTTCGTGTATTATACTAAACATTAAAATAAAAATAACATGAACAGTAACAATAAACTAAAAAATAGGAAAATAATCTGACAGCCCAGTTGCTTGTGCAAGAACGCTGGGCGCATTTCTTCGCCAAATGTTTATATTCAAGCTTCGTGAGCGAGAATCATATTGATGAGTTTCATTGAATTTAGTAAAGTAGTTCATAACTTTGAGTTAAAAGTTTTAACAAAAAGAACGGTCCCCCTTTTTCGGAACTTTTTAAACAATCCTTGAAAAGCCCATATATATATATCATCCGTCATAAAACAACCAATATATTTAACTCACTTTTTTTTTTAACAGATTCATATAAAAATGTAACTATTACATGAATTTTGAACTTTGAATATATTCTGATTTCTGAGTCCGCATCTTCCCGTTAAATGGAATACTGGTAAGCGACGGCTACTGAGCTCGAGCTCAAAATTATTGCAATGGATCTAAAACGATCCAGTGTTATCTAATCACTGTGTAAACTATCTACTGCCATAATGGCATTCTGCGGGCATGGCGAGCTAGAGGATTTATTTGTTTTAAAACATTAGGGTTAAACACGTACACACCGTTCATATTATAGACATTAGATGCGATCTATAGTCCTTCATCTACCCCCGAATAGTAATCAAATAAAGAGTCACTTCTAAGAATTAAGAGATTATCTCATTTACTTTATTACTATCATTAACAAAAACGATTGGACAAAGGCATCTCCTAAGGATTTGCTGTAATAAATATGGCAGGGGAAAAAAATAAATTTTAAATTTGACTTTAAATTCTCGCCACGGTAGCTCAGTGTCCGAATGGTTTCGTTTTTAAAAATGTCATAAAACACAAGTTATCTAACATCAAACAACGGATTCATAGAAATGGTATGTTATTGGTTATTTGCTAATTTACCAGGTACTGAATTTTAAAAGAGAGCGTAGTGAGATATCAAGTGATAATAATATTTTTTATTATTAATTTACAAATTGTAATAGGATTTATATATATATATAATAGGTAATTAGTTTTCTATGAAATAAGTTAAAGTATTTTTTTTTTGTGTTATTCAAAGTAATCACCCATGTAATCGATGCACCTTTGCCAACGCAGTGGTAGTTTATTGATGCCCTTCTTGTAAAAAGCAGCTGGACGGGAGGCAACAAACTCTTCAAACCCATTTTGTACTCGGGAAATGAATTTTTTTCCCGCTAAAAAGTTGTCCCAATTTTGGAAAAAGTAATAGTCGGTGGGTGCAAGGTCTGGTGAGGATGGTGGATGAGGGAGAGATTCAAACCCCAACTCTTGCAGCTTCGAGACTGCCTGTTGTGCAGTATGGAATCGCGCGTTGTCGTGTCGGAGCAGTGGGGACGACCGATTGACCAAAGCTGGTTGCAGATGTGCGAGCTTCTCCATCATTGTCTTCAGTTCTTCACAGTACACATATGCAGTAATGCTCATGCTGTTTGGTAAAAACTGTGATAAATCATACCGGCACTTGACCACCAAACAGTCACCATCAACTTTCTAGAGGTCATTTTTCGTTTAGGGCATTGCTTTGGTGCTGAACTAGGATCTAACCAACTTGCTGAGCGCTTCCGATTGTCGAACAGAATCCACTTTTCATCGTACGTAACAATTCGGTTCAAAATTCTTTCATTTCTGTGCCTGTTGAACAGTGCGAGGCAGGTCTCAAAGCGTACGTTGCACTGGCGATCGTTAAGTTCGTGGAACACCCATATATCAAGCTTTTTTATCTTGCCAATTTGTCGCAAATACACCAATATTGTTTTGACGTTAACAACAAAAGCTGTGGCTAGCTCAGCTGTAGATTGAGTATCATCAGCTTCCACAATCGCCTTTAATTCATAATTGTTGACCAAAGTGTCGGCACGACCACGAGGTTCATTTTTCAAATCAAAATTTCCAGAACGGAACCGGGCAAACCAATAACGGGTTGTGCGTTCGTTTGTAAAGTTCTCTCCAAAAACGTTGTTTATGTTACGTGGCGTTTGTGCCACGTTGATGCCACGACGGAACTCATATTCCATAATATAAATTCCACGAATTTTTAAAGTATCCATTGTGACGAAAAATTTTCAAACGTAATGAAAATACAAAGCTAATCAATAAACAAAAGACTGACATTTTAAAAAGAATGTCATGTTTTTAAAACAAAATTAATTTGAATTTAGAATTCACAGCCAATCAAAACTTTTTTTGTTTTGAAATGGCCAATAATGAAGAACGACAATTTCATAGGTAAAAACCTAATATTTGTTATAAATACAAAACCAGAAGACGGGAGTCCCTAGGCTGGGAAATCCACATGATCGCGAGTATGGGGAAAAGGGAAAGAAACCTGTGGACGTCAGTATAAGCGATATTGCGAAGCACCACCTTCTGAGTCTAGAGTAAACCGTCAGGGACTCCCAATCTCCACAGATATCCTATGAGGCTTATAACTTGTATACAATTAATGGCAAATGATAGAACCGCACATTTACGCACATTCGGAGTAATATTTCATAACATGACATGTACATATTTACCAACATATTTTATGGAAACATACCTACAAAACTATATATAATATTATAATATTTTTTTCTTAATAATTTATCATAACACACGAAATAATCTTATTTAAAAATTACTTTTCATTTATACCTTCATTTCTGTAAACTGAATAGGAAATTACCTTCTAAAGATTTTAAACGAAACGGCCGAATCCTCTTAGTAAATAAAGATAACTGAATAAGGTTAAGAGTTACTTTAGAATGCAATCTAATTCTAAAAAAAGAAAAGGTTTATAAGATCTAGTTGCATCTTGTATTCATCCTTGCAAAAAATATTTTTGTTGCATTTTCGGCAAGTTGTTAATTATGATATCAGTCGATCTAATTTGATAGATAGCAATAACACTCAGACTGACAAAAGATCTCGCAGTTCACCTATTAGTCAAAGATGTCCACATTCATCACCGATCAACAATCAGCAAAGATTCAAGATAAATGCGTTTTCACCCTGGCCCCATGAAAAATCCGTTTGAACATTCCTTGCATGCAATTTCAAACAAACTGGAACCACCTTTAATATTTGTACTCAATATATTTCTTACTGGCATCTATATAACAATAATGAATAAGTAACAGTTTGATCTTATCAATGGACTCAAACCATTGTTTGAGTCCATTGATAAGATACCATAAAAACCACCAACCTCATAAAAATCCACGCAAAAAATCTAAATGATTTCTACATGCGAGTTTGTATTTCAGTGTCTGTCTTTCAGCAGTCGCCGAGAACGGTCGCCCGGCTCCCCGCCACGATCGTCCCGAGCTACCTGCCCCCGAGCAAGCCACCTGCGCACCCATTGTTCCGAGAACAATACACCGAGCAATTTTTATTGCTGTTGCTATTGTGATCGGAATTTAGTTTCCAAGAAAGCTATTGTAAAGCCACCTGGGTGGTTATACTAGTGGATACCTTGCGGTGTTAACTAAGCTAGTGTAGGGCAAGCCCCGTACGCCCGCGGTTCCCCTTCTGGGAAACGCAAGATAGCGGAAGGAGTCAATGTAAACTTGGCCTTGGGTAGTGCCCTATCCAAGGTTGACCAACCCGCTAGACTTATAATTGTCTCACGCGTATTTTAGTTAGCTCTAAGCACACACCCAAGTGCACAAATAAGATTGGCACTTGGACGCACTAGGGCTACACAACTAGGCACTCATCCTCCTGCCTATACCCGGCAGGAGGGAAGTAGGCTACTCACCCCGGCACCCACCGGAGGCCACACATCCCGCGTAATAGTATTAATATTATTAATAATTTGTGTACAATGGAGAATCCAACAATGGATTTCCTTGTACACTTGGTCAGCTGCCTGAAGAGTAAATACCCCAATGTCTTTGAAGACATTATGAAAGAGCAACCCTACAGGAGGGCAAAATCACCCTCAAGGTCCTCCTCAAGGGCCTCTGCCTCATCGTCCTCCTCGGTCTCCGAAATGGAGCTAGATAGCCCTTCGTCCCCCGAGGACCTCCCGCAAGACACCAGCAACTTCACGCTGGTGGAAAAGAAGCGAAAAAGCGAGCTTCACCCGCCCCGACGCCGCCACCCAAGGCGAAAAACGGGAAAGCGATGTCCCTCTCCCCGGCCATCGACATCTGGGGTTGGGCCCCATGGCACCCCTCTGCAGCCTCACAGCAAGCCCCGCCGCTCCTCAGCGCGCCACTACTGGCTCCCCCCAAACTTCGGCTGTCTCACAGCCATCAAAACGCCCGCCGCCTGTCTTCATACAGGCACAAGATAAATGGCCGATTGTCGTATCGGCCCTTTCCAATCGCTACAAATATCAAGCGATCCCCACCGCTGTAGGCATTAAACTGCAGCTAGAAACCACGGATGACCATAGAGCGGTCACCCGCTACTTACAAGACAAAGGTGTATTCTTTCACACCTACACCCTGGCAGAAGAGCGCCAACTTAGAGTGGTTATTAAAACCTTCCGCGGGAAATCCCCGCAGACCTCATCAAAGAGGACCTCCAGGCTCAGAATTTACCCGTCCTATCCGTGCATAGGATGTACAGTGGGCATAACAAAAGCCATTCAACATGGTAATTGTGGCCCTCGAAAGGTCCGAGGCAGGGAAGCAGGTATTTAACCTGAAAACGTGCTGCCACCTTTCTGGGCTCACAATAGAGCGCCCTCATAAAAATGGCCCTCCGGGCCAGTGCCACAAATGCCAGTTATATGGCCACTCTGCTCGCAACTGCTTCGGGAAACCCAGATGCGTAAAGTGCCTGGGTGACCATGGCACCACCGACTGTCCGAGACCCAAGGACAAGGCCCTTTGGCTGCTTTCGGGCCCCGCATGTGTCCTGTGCAACTCAGAGGGACACACAGCCAATTACCTTGGCTGCCCAAAGGCTCCCAAGCCGAAACGCCCGGCACTTAAAGTCGCACCTAAGGTTAGCTACACCGATCGCCGCTCCCGCGCCTATTCTCGCTCCTGTTCGTCCTCTACGTCCCGCATGGAAACCTCCTACTGGCGTAGTGACCGTCGCTCAACCGGTTGAGCAGCCCCCTCCAACAGCCGGACGGCCGGTTAACGAAAGCGACCTCGACCTTGTGTGTCGCTTCGCCGCCGTTTTCAACGGCGCCGACGTCTCGGCCCTTGCAAAAGCCCTAAGGGACTCCAATGGCAAGCCCGAAATCAGGATTGCTGCCACAATGCGCTACCAACATGTAGTGTCAGCCATCGTCAATTTTCAAGCATAGAGGGCCTTTATAACGGCAGAGTAAAACCGCGTTCCCTTAACGTCGCATTTTTTAACGCGAACAGTATTAATAATCAACGCGACGAAATCTTCAATTTTGTTCGCGATCAACAAGTCGACGTGCTCCTAGTGCAAGAGACATTCCTCAAACCGCACACTCGCAATCCCAACATCGCGAATTATAACATCATTAGGAATGATAGAACTTCCGCCGCTAATGGCAGAACACTCATCTACTATAAAAAGTCCTTGCACTGCGTGCCCGTCGATACGCCAACCCTAACCTTCCTAGAAGCCTCGGTCTGTCAGCTAGCCATGACCGGCCACGCCCCCATCACAATCGCGTCCGTCTACCTGCCTTGCAGACGTGACGCACAAGTATTACGAAGCGACTTCGTGGCGCTCCTTTCCCTTGGAAACTCAGTCATTTTGGCAGGAGATTTCAATAGCAAGCACACTCGGTGGAATTCAACTAAAATCAACCCCCGGGGGTTGGCTTTAGACTCACTAAGCGACGCACTCGACTTCGACGTCGTAGCGCCTACTACGCCTACCCATTTTCCATACATATTGGGTCACGCACCGGACGTGCTTGATATTGCCATCTGTAAGAACATCAATCTCGCCTTCCAAGGCATAGAGGTAATCCATGAGCTCGCTTCCGATCATCGCCCCGTTCTTCTTCGGTTAGGGCCCTCCGCCCCAACCTCACCCTCCACCAAAACCATTGTAGACTGGCACCGACTCAGGAACGCCCTGAGGGAAGCCACATCACCGCACCTAGATGCTATTCCTAGGAACATATCTTCAGTCAACGACACGAACCTCGCAGTTCATGCCCTCACTAGGCACATCCAGACCGTAATCGTGGATTGTTCGAGGCAGGTTCCTCGGTGGAAGACTACCGATGGACCCTGCCAAACGACATAAAGGACCTAATGAGGCGCAAGAATGCGGCGACTCGTGCCCACGACTTATATCCCACTGAAAGTAACCGGCTGGTGCTACGTACCCTTCAGCGTGAAGTCCGATCACGCATAGCCCAGTATAGGAACGATCGGTGGGATAATCACCTCTCCAACATCGAACCTTCCCATCTCGCCTACTGGCGACTTCCCAACCTCTAAAAGGGGCACCGCCCAAACAATGCCTCCTTAGCGCGTCCTAATAAACCACCCGCCTTCTTAGACGAAGAGAAAGCCGAATGTCTGGCTGACAATCTCGAGCTCCAATGCTCACCGAGCACACTACCGATCGACGCCGCTCACCTTGCAATGGTTAACAGCGAGGTCGACCGGAGGAGTAAGGAACCACCTCGCGATTCCGTCACTCAAGTTACATGCACCGAAGTTGAGTCCATAATTAAAAACCTGCGACCACGCAAGGCTCCCGGCCCCGACGGTATCACCAACAAGGTGATGAAACTCCTACCCATGTCCATTTTACACCTACTGGTGATAATCTACAACGCGGCCATATCCAAAGGCACCTTCCCGAACACCTGGAAGGAAGCCGATGTCATAGGGATTCTCAAGCCCTCAAAACATCCAACCGATCCATCAGCCTATCGACCCATAAGCCTACTCAAAGTCTTGGGTAAGGTATATGAAAGGCTCATCCTCACCCGCCACAAGGACTTCATGCTGTCCCGAGGGCTGCCAATCAATGAGCAGTTCGGGTTTCGCACCCAACACTCATGCACACATCAAGTGCACCGCATCACGGAGCACATCCTCAGTAAATTTCTTCAGGGCTACCAAACTGGGGCACTTTTTCTCGACGTGGCGAAAGCTTTCGACAAGGTCTGGCACAACGGGCTCATATACAAACTATATGAGCTCGGTGTGCCAGATCGACTCGTACTTATCATCCGAGATTTTCTCCGAAATCGAACCTTTCGTTACCGCGTCGAGGGAACGCGCTCCGAGGTTCACCCCATTTGTGCCGGAGTACCACAAGGCTCTGTCCTAGGTCCTACTTTATACACACTCTACACCAACGACATACCGCGCACTCGCGGTGTAGAGCTAGCCCTTTCGCCGATGACACCGGCCTCTACGTGTCTGGATTTAAACCAGACGCTATTTGTAAACGCCTCCAATCTGCAGCCAACACCTTAGGGAAATGGTTTCGGAAATGGAGGATCGAGGTTAACCCCACCAAAAGTGCAGCCATTTACTTCTCTCGGCGCAACAAAACGCCGCATCTCCAAACTATAGAGTTATTTGATTGTCCAATCCTGGGAAAAGACAGTCAAATACTTAGGCGTCACATTAGATGAAAGACTCACCTTCGGTCCGCATGTCAACCGCGTACGGAATCGAGCATCGTTCGTCCTAGGTCGTTTGCACCCGTTACTTAATAAAATAGCAAAATGTCCCTGCGTAATAAAATTACACTTTACAAAGCGTGCATCCGACCCATAATGACATACGCAAGCCCCGTCTTTGCGCATGCCTCCCCGCGTCACATTCACCGACTTCAGGTAATACAAAATCGTTTCATGCGCAAGGCCACCGGTGCGCCGTGGTTCTTGCGTAACGAAAATCTACACATAGATCTTGAGCTGCCGACCATAGCTCAGTACCTGAAGCAGGCTTCTCGCCGATATTTCGTCTCTGCCGTCACACACCGAAACCCTTTGATTGTAAGTGCCGCCACTTACAATCCCATCGCGAATCACAGATTTACCCGCGTCCGTAGGAGACCGAGGCACGCCCTCGACGACCCTGACGACGCAACCACCAGGGCCCAAGCCCTTCATAAAACACAACACACAAACATTGCACGCTCATATCGCCCCCGCCGACGGCGAGGGCGTCGCAAACAAAGTTATTCGCGATACCGCCATGTCACTGGCCGGTTCTCTCCAGTCCATACAGATAGAAGCGTTGCTGGAGTTTCTTGCGCCACTTCTTCTCCAGCGCCCACGCATTCTGAAGTGGTGGTACAGGTAGTTAATAATAATAGTGATATTAATTAAGATAATCCTCTGTCAGAAGCAACTGACCGAGCCGAGGTTCGGCCCTCTTGGGCACCCTCGAGTCAGACGCTCTCGCGAAACAGGGTAACGGTCCAAGCCGAGGCTCCCTCTCGGGAGCCCTTGCGCTGGTTACCCATATATAGAGGTCTCGACTGAGAGCCATAAGCGCTCGGTCACCTCTCAACCCGGTGAAACTGTAAAAGCCCTGGGGCTAACAGCGGCCATCAGACCAAAAAAAAAAAGTGTCTGTCTTTAATTTAGATGATGTTTCTTACTCGCTCGTGGTTCGATGCACAATTGAGGATAATATTTATCATACACATATAAATTTTCGGGTCTGGGTGTATTGCGTATATATCCCGTATACATTATGCTGCGACCAAACATTTTAGCTACTTTATTTCAGATGCATTACATTATAGTTAGACAGGCAATTGCTTGTGTTTATTTGCACGAATTTTTACTGTACTATTATATCCTAACCTGCACAATTAATATCATCTGATACATGACACACATTAAGATTACGCCATGGTCGATATCGACGGAGAGAAGATAATTTTACATTACAGTATTACTTTTTACATAGCAGTATTTTACGTAAAATAAAAAGAAATACTATCACTTATTTTTATGCGCACAACAATATAAATAAAAATAAAAAATAAAATAAAAAGCAAGGGTAAACATAACAGCAAAAAATACATAAAATGTACACTATTGTTTTATCACATATTGTGGTAGGCTCTTATTTATAATAAAAATAAAAAATAACAAAAAACAAAGGGGTAAACATAACAGCAAAAAAAATACATAAAATGTACACTATTGTTTTATCACATATTGTGGTAGGCTCTTATTTATGTTTCTGAATTCAATCAATGTCAAGGTGTTGGCTTCTGCTACTACAAAAAACATGTTCATTACATTCGCTCGGTCTTGTTATAAAAATGAATTATTTGTACTATGAATTTTCAATTTTTGAATCATTTCAATCATTTATTATTGTACTCAAACACAACGCATTGATGTGCACATGAATTTATACAGGGTATTTCAGTATACCTGCATCAAAGGTTCAATATAAATTAAATAATTATAAAACAATGAGTGATGGTAAAGGACATAAATATACATCGATTGTACTCCCATTTATATTCAATGAACACAGGTGAACTGTGTGCATATTTGTCACACCTACTTTGGTACAAAAATGCAAATGTTCAACGTTTAAATACCTACAAACTACATAGAATGCTCTGAGTCAGTATGAATTTTTGTCTGAATTAAATTAGTATTAGGGTGATCCAAGCCACATGGGAAAGACCGCGTCCCAAAAGAAATAAACATACAGATTATTTTATACTCATCAGAAATATGTTTTATTTGTTAATTCTCATGGCAGTTTTAAAAATAATTTTCTATTCTTTCAATGAAATGGCAAATATAATAGTTTTATAACAAATTTAAGGCCTATATTTATATTTGTGATGTTCCGTAACAATTGTCGAGGATAACAAAGGTTTTACAATAACGTTATCGTATTAAATAATATCGTAATAAAATTGTTTGTTTTGAATGACTGAGAAGGAAATATTCTAAACTATTAAACATTTTCCGGGACAATAAACAAGTCGGGGATTCACTATAAACCGTCTATTGTACTATTCTACATATATACTTGCACACGCTTCTTCCCCGTCCATTTTATGCTGTGTTGAAAGGCGCTAATAGTTTTTAATATTATTCACTAGTAGTTTATATATTTGAGTTATAATGGCAAAATACGAATACCTAATTTCTATAATATTTGTAGTAAAAATCGTATATGCTGCTGGTAAGAAACATCTTTTGTTATTCTTTAATTTTAAAATTAGGCAGTTTAAAGTATAACAGTAAGCTGTTAGTAAAACGCGTTAGTTACGTTACTTATAGTTTCGTTATATTTTATTTTATTAGCCACTGTAGGACTTCGTTTATTGCATGGAAGTATCAACAAAACTCCCATTAAATACGCGGATCGCCGTACCAATATCATCAAGCTAATAATGCTGCTTCCCATAAGCAATTAGAAATATTTGGGTTTGGTAAATTTGAATGAATTTTAAACCATTATTGGCTTGTCACAGCCTTATCTGTTCAAATAAGTGATTGCAAGTTTAAAACAAAAATGTTGCTATTATTAACTAAGGTTAGTATCTTGTAAAATCTTCTTAGATTGCCCCTTTTCTAGATTCAACAGATTGCGGCGTTATACCGATTTCACAATGGAGCGGAGAGGCTTCACATAGAACAAAAAAAATACAGACACCTATTAAACTTGTAGTAATTCAGCATACGGTAACTCCAACGTGTAACAGTGATGAGATCTGCGAAAAAATTCTCCGTGGCATCAGGATCCATCACATCATAGACTTGGAATTTACCGACATAGGCGTGTCGTAAGTATATTTAATGCTTCATTCATTTAATATTATATGCTATACAAGATATTATATTTTTTTATATTTGATTATTTGGGCAACGACGGTATACAATCAAGTAAATAATTTAAGTACAAGTAAATAAAATTTCCAATATACTTGTATGATTAATAGCAGCGTGCAAAATACCTGGACTCAGATGTTTACTACCATTGAAAAGATAATTAAAAAAAAACAAATAATTCAACAAAACATTGTAATTATTAATTTTTAATATGTATAAATTAATGACCTCTTTGTATGTAACTCAAGTTCCATGACAATGGTTGTAATAGTTGTGTAAATTACATGTATCTTATTATTTTTATGTAAATATGTAGTGTAACTTATATATAAATAAATAACTGATACAAAATTGTATGTAACAGTTTAAAAAAATATCCTGAACCTACATTTCTAGGTTATTTCGAAATGACTGGCGTATCAAAGTCGTATCATGTCGTAACCCTGAAAGTTGTGTGGAAACTTAAAATTTCCCAAAATATGGACTATTTTATGGAAGTAAGAAAATGTGAAGTCTTGGTTGGTATGTAGAAAAATTAAGATGCGGCTCCAAATTATTAACATCCTAGATCACGATTACAAAAGAAAATATCTATACTGAGAGAGGAATGCTAAATACTTTTTTTTATCATTTCATTGCACACAGTTCCCTGACATCTACATTCATCATAATATAGATGCGTTGTGGCTCTTGAGGAATGAGATGGACTGCCTCGTCACCAGTAATAAAGGTCTCCGCATCCTTACAATCACCAGACGAAACACAGCAGCATTATGATGCTATTTTACGCTGGTATTCTGTGAGAGTGTGTTCCTAAACCCGGTCGAACTGACCCATTCCCACTGACCACTGTTAAAATAATTCTAATTTAAGGAATTCTAGATCTAAAGTTTTATTTACAAATGATTTTGTTGTAAAGAGGAAAGTAACAATCTATATATATATATATATATATCTAACCTAGGGCTTATTCCAGCAGATAAGCGCTAGATAGGGTGTTGGAGATTAGTTTGCCGCGTGGCCCCACTGCGATCTGGCGGACTTCACATATCTCACAATTATTGTGTCAATAACACAAATAACATATATTTTAGTGTTCATCACATTGGAGCCTATCTTGTCACATGTTATACAACAAAATTAGAATAACGTTACCAAGCCACACGACCATTTTTCGTATTTGTTTTAAATAAAAATAAATTAATTTTTTAGTACTTTTTCGACTAATTTATATTTTTCGACTAAACTTTTAACTTTGATTACAGGTTTCTAATTGGCGGTAACGGAGCAGTATACGAGGGTGCTGGGTGGCACGTTGGAGCACATACACGAGGATATAACGACAAAGCTATCAGTATATCTTTTATAGGAAACTTTAATAGTAAGTCATTTTCTATTTTCTCGAAATAAACAGCATCACTCATTAAATTCCGATCCTAAGATTTTATCAATATCAGAGACGAATTTTAGTTAAGTCAAACTTCTGAATTTTCAAAAATCAACAGTTTTAAATAACTACAGTAAATGAATTAAATTTAGTTTTTTGTCTAGTTTATTTCTCTTTGTCAACTTTGAGCATAAGATAAGTAAAGAAAAGTTCAACAATACAAAACAAATTTTCTCTATAGCAAAATATATTTTGTGTTTTGTCTTATTTTTGTTTCTATACAAGTGTCATACATGATATAAATAAAATTTCCTCTTTGTTATCACTATTTACTAATCTAACACCTGAATTTTGATATGTGTAAATTGTAATATTTTTACTAAATAACTTGATATTGAATATAATCCTTTCTCTATTTATAACAGATGAGCTTCCTACAATTGAAGCACAACAAGCAGCTCAAAACCTTATATCCTGCGGGGTTTATAAAAAATACATAACTAATGATTATGATCTCGTCGGGCATCGTCAACTATCAGCTACTCAAAGTCCTGGGGATTATCTACAGGATCTTATAGAAACATGGCCTAGATGGAAGAAGTTTGATTAATTTAGTTTAGTTAAACAATTGTTTTGTTATACGTAATTATTAAAAAAAATATGTACATATTTATTTATTAAACTATTAGATAAGCATATAATTTTTTCATAAAATTTCGTGACAAACATCAGTAAATTACTTTTTCCGACTAGCCTCTGTGCACCTGTTAATGCCAGTCTTAATAGACACAAACAAGCACAATGGAGGGTAAGGAATCACTAATACCGATAGACACAAAGAAAGAACGATATAGGAGTTTATTTTCAAACTGAATAGACACCCTTTGCACTTCGTTTCTAGAGTCGGTAGAGTCTAAAATTATTCTATCAAACATTAATTCTTTAATCAGTTACATCGAGGTCAACCTTAGTAAACGTGGGATCTTACGAAAAAAAATATAAAAATAATAATAAACACTTATAACTTTACAGTACAAGTGTTTTTTATTCCCGACACAGATAAATATTGTTTTTAATATCACAATTGTTATTGTAATTACGATAATTTACATACTTTATAATTTTAAATAATAAAGATGTAGTATTCTTCACCTTTATTAGTTAAAATTATCATCTTAGGTAAAGTGATCAAATTTAAGGTATAGGACAAACTAAGCAAATAACTCGTAAGATATGTTTTAAATCAAATTATGGAATCGAATGAAAGAAAAACAAACAATATATCCAATAAAATAATCATGACACAGTCAAAAGTAATATCGTTTATACAGCCAATAGTTACCCTGAATAATAATTTTTATATCGTAGAAACATAGGCCCAGCATGAGCCTGGCGTCGCCTATATAACACGGCAATAGCTGATAAAACGGCTATTCTTGCAACATCCTGTCGAGACATTAGTTTACAAGGATAAATTAAATATAATTTTTATATATATTTATGAATACAGATTTCTTTGCCAAATTTAACAAAACACACACACACAACATTTATCAAAAATATGTTTATTTAAAACCAAATTCGATTAAGACTGTTAAATTCAGTTTTTATGATCACTTTTTATTCTTACAGATAGTAATACGGTATAAAAATCAAGTAAATGAAAAAAATAATGGGAAAAAGAGATTTAACTTAAATAATTTACTTACAACATTTAATGGTGTGAATATCTACGCCAAAGCATTTTAAATCTTGATAAGATACAATGCAGGTTTATTTTTAACACTACAATTAAATTATACTCAATACATTAAAATAACAATCCTTAGCATTCTGTGAAAGCGTGGTTCTTGTGCTGTCAAGCAAATACCTACATTAATTATAAACTTAAACCTGACTCTAATATATAACAGACCTTCGAATGATGCATTATTTACCAATGAGTTAATAGGATTTTTAGTTTCTAGTTGCACTACCTAAATAGTATTTTATGTATGCCAACGACCTGGTTTTACTTCCAAATCTACATGTCCTAAAGTAATTCAGCATATTGCTTGCTATGCATTCAACATATTTTGGTTTTATATAGATAATTGTATTCTAAGATACGTCGCTTTTGAATAGGCTATATACTTTCAAAATTGTAATAATCGCGGAGTATTGTGTTTATTCGATGTTAATTTGATGCTTACTTGCTCCTTTCTTATTACGTGAATGCTTGCAAATGCGAGCAGGAGACTTAATTAGTGTCATTAAATTGATTGCGTGAAAATTAACATATATTAATATTAAATCTGTAAATGAAACAACCCTTAATTAATTGTTAACAACCTAATAACGGTGATAATAATAAACGTTGAAACAAAGTGTAACAGTTCAAATCATGTCTTTGTCTTCTACCTTTCACCGATTGAATTATCAAGCATTTATTACTGTGAGATTTATTAATGCTTCAAATCGGGGCCATTTTTGGTGTACTAAGAAGCTATTTCAACTTTATTGAAAGAACATTTCCCTTTCTTATTGTTGTTATGTGATACCTAATAATACGTGAATAGAAAAAAAAATATTAACTTATTAAACATAAGAGATTAACTATTGTGACATCCCTCGAAGAGGCTTGTTGACACTCGATACTACTACATCGTCATTTGTTTTAATATTTGTGTGTGAATATGTGCAAGGAAAATCGTAACAAAATATAGAAGGAAACGAAATCGAACTGGAAATGACAACAATGTAAGCCGATCCGCAATAATGGAAATTTTCATGCCAACCATTTAACCTTTCTTACCGCCCATTGACAGTAGAATAGTGGAATTAATTCCATAAAAAATATGATCGCCGATTACGCAACAGAGAACCACGTAATTTACCATGGCTCTTCAAGAGATATTAAAAGAATAAATCTAATCTTTTGTGACGAAATCACTGCAATATCTTTGTCTGTGAAATTTGTATGCGAAAAGTACGAAGAAACTAAGCTACTTGTTGAAAAGCGGGACGTGGAAGTGAACTTTCTGGGCAAGCTTGATCTGCAACAGCCGCAATCGGAACAAAATTTGCCATTGAGATTTAAAGCTAGATTACTCAGTATACCTCGAACTTTTATAAGACTGAATATGAAAACTTAAATTTCCCATCCCAATGTAAACTGGACTGAAATTTTAGTAGCTGTTTGTTAGTTGACGATACCACCGATATATTTTGTGTCATGATTTGTTATTAAATATGTTTCAAAGCCTGTATCAGTCCAAGGTAAGACTTATTCGTTATAATACAGCCATGAACTAATTAAAGTATTAACCATAACCCGGTAGCATATAAGAATTTTGATTTTAATTATATTAGCATGTCAGTCATATAGTCATTAATACTTCATATGATTTAACTTGGTGGTTTGTGCCGGTTTATATACGTGTCTTGAAGAAAATCGATGACTGCAAAAGAGGTGATGCCATATCTTCTGATAAACGCCGGATGGGCGGTGTCTATCAGAAGATATGCATTTTTTCTTGCCCGATTACTAGATCTAATTTTTAACAAATCGCTGGTAACAGGTTTATTCCCTCTTTTGTGGGAAAAGTATATACGTGGAGCATACAAAAGGTTTAGAGACTTTGATACCTCTCTAGATTCTGTTGATGTTGATGCTGTTAGCCTATGCGCCTCTTACAGCTTCATCGTACACAGGGCTCAAGGAACTGAGGGGTCCGTGAACTGGTTTTTTTTTTGTTCTCTTACTTACACAAAGCGCTCATAAACTGAGCGTGTCGGTCTGCTTTGATCACGTTCCTATCTGATAATGCCACCCAAGTTGCTAGTTCCCTAGGTATCGGAAGATTCTCCAGAGTGGAGCATGGATGGTGATGACTACTGACCGTCCGAGGTTTTGGTATGCGGACCTAGCCTCTGACGGACGCCACCTGTTGTTTGGTCAATCGGAAGCTGTGGGCGGTGAGAACCGCCCTGACACGTGGGTGCATCTAGGTATCTAGTGTACGCGGTGTCGCGAAGATTGCGTCGCGCTCGAAGGCGGGGTCGACGCGACGAGATGTCGGTGGTGTGTGAAGGTCCGGGGTCCGTTGAGGACGCTGGAACTCGGCTCCCCCATGAAGTGGGGATCCTAGTTTCAGGATTCGGTACCAGCTCGTAGGTTGCGGCGTTTACCACTAGCGGGTTGGAGTGCGAAAGCGCTTTCTCGAGAGAGCGCTGCGAGATGGAAGTCACAGTGCGGATCGATATTACGCTGATACGGTTCTGCTCCGGTAGCAACTCTGATGAAACGGTTTTGGACCGTCTGTAATAGTTTTAACTTGTTAGCGGCTACGTGGGCGATGACGACGCTGGCGTAGGCCATAATTGATCTTACGCAGGACTTATATAGTTGGAGTTTATGTCTTAGGGACATTTTGCTTTTAGCGCAGATGAGCTGGTGAAGCCGGCTCATGAAAAACGCGGCCTTGTTCCTCGCATTTTTGAAATGCGGGTGGAAACTAAGTTTTCGGGTCAAAGTCGAAGATCGTGAAGACTTTGATATGTTAAATTTAAATGAATTTTAAGCCCTTTTAGGCTTATTTATTTGTTCGATAATAATAAGCGATAGTAATATTTAAACAAAACTTTAACTATTACTGGGCAAGTAACTTGCAATAAAAAAATAAAACAGCAATTATGAAATTCAATAATGGAACTCTCAGTGAAAATGTTACTTTTTAATTTGCTAGACTGTCATTAGTTTTTCATTGTGGCGTCCTTTAGAAAATTGTGTGTCGCTATTACAATAAATTGAACTCGTGAAAATTTCCACTCAATGATGTTTTTCGATTTTCGCTGTGATAAGTCGACAAGACAGTTGCTAGTGACTTCAATTGGCATTTGGTGATCAAGCCCTATGTGTATTCGTGGTTCAGCTGTCATAATATCAACAATCATGGGCTATGTGTTAACGACATGCATTGGAAAAGGTAGTGAAGTCGATTACTTTTGTACTCGTTTCTCTAGTGCCTTCGAAGAGCTTATCCATATAATTTTATGATCCTAACTTTGATTATTAGAACTTCAAACGCTATAAGGCTTTGGCTAACATTTGCACAACCGACTGCAGTCAGTTGTTGTGAGCCTCGTTGATTCAAATCTTTTTGGCTTCTTTTTAAATTTCTCAGTATCTTCTTGGTCGTAATCTATTTATTATCTTCATAGAGTACAAAGACACTCGTATCAATCAAATAACCCATGCTCTTTTCTATGATGACCATATAAAAAAAAACAATAAAATTACATGGATTGTGTTTTCTATTAGAATAAGGAGTCTAATAGCTTATAAACGAACGTATGTAATTTTGGCGGTAAGCACATCCATAGGATAGTCAAAGTGGTTTTAGATTCTAAACTCACTCATACAAATTACGATAGTATGAACGTGAATGCAACCACAGCCCTTATTAGCCCTTATTCTGCAAACGACTAAAGCGTTTAAACAAATTGACTCAACAATCGTCTTGTTCAATTCCCTTCATAGTACCCTAGAACAGCCGAGTGTGATTTGACGACCGTACTATACGTCACACTCAAATCACATTGAGTTTTTAGTAGGTCATTTACTCGCTCCCTTCAGCAATGTACTTTTAGTAAAACCGGGAGCAGGGTACTTCTTACAAGATGTTAGACTTTCAGACCGTATACTGCACTAATTATGTCTATAGAACATCTTACATAATTTTTTTTTTATAAAATAGGTGACAAACGTACAACCAGCTCACTAATGGTAAGTGACCACCGGCTTCCATACACATCCGCAACACTAGAGGAGTCGCAGATGCGCTTAATAAAATAGCGAATTCATATGATTTTCCTCACAAAGTAGACTTTAGAAATTAATATTATTAGGAGCTCGCTAAATGTCATCAGGCAGGACGATAGAATTCTTAAGATAAGATGGTGAATTATAATTGTTTAAAATTGAGATTAGGACTTTTAGAATTTATAGAATTCTAAAAGTCCTAATCTTTGACGTATAGGAATCATGACGTATAGGGGTCATTCTTACGTAAGTACGTTATTGAGAAGTCGCTCAAACTTATTAAGAAAGTTTTGAGATAGATGCGGGTAAAACACATCAGCATAATCAGTGATGGATAGAATTGTTTTATTATTTTATTTGTTAGTTGTTATTTAATTATTAAATGGGTAGCAAACGAGCAAGCAGTTCAACTGATGCTAAGTGATCACCGCCACCCATGAACATTAAAACGCCAGAAGAGTTGTAGTTGCCTTAGAATAAAGGAGTACGCTCTATTCTTGAAGGTCCCTAAGTCATGTCGGTTCAGAAATACAGTTGGTGAAAGTTGATTCCACGTAGTAGTTGTTCCTGAAAAACTTCATATAAAGTGCACAGTGGTGGATTTTCAATCATGGAAATGATGAGGATAAATTTTGAATTACGTCGCATAGTTGATGTTGCGATGTTTATACTCAACTGCTAGAATTAATACCAAGAACTCCTTAGAGCTCTCCCCGTGGTAAATAGGGTCATAAGTGAATGAGATGCAACATCTCTTCACGAAGCCAGTGAAGACACAGCTAGGTCAGAAAGCAAACAAAACACGAAAGAAGGGCTCCGCTTCTTGGCGGCCTCAACGCCACCTCTTCCCCCCTAACGAGTTGTTAGTAGTTGCGAATAGACTCCATCTTACTGAACCCATGTGAGGTAATACTAGTGCATACATCCCTATAGCTGAGGAGCAAAGAATTTGCATATAATTTCGACTCGTAGCTGATATAATATTTCGGTGCTTCTGAGACCGTATTTAATCATGAAATGTTTTTGATCTCTTGAAAAATAGTGCAATATAAGTCCACACATACGTATATCCACACATGTTGTGTAGTAATTAAAATAATTTTAAACATATAATATACATATATTAAACCCTATCTTACGTTTTTTGCCATATGGTTGGTATGAGAACACTAAACGTTTCGTGTCATTGATTATTATTCGTGTTAATTTTGAAGTCATCTTTATAAATAAAACCGTCAACTTTGAAGGTTATACTCGTATATCCCTGTAAGTATTACTTATTTTCTCTCTAAGCGTTTAAATAGAATCGTATTGCTAGTTAATGTTTTTGTTTATATTATTACTTCACTTCGTTTATTACGTAAGAAGCACTTACCAACATAAGAACTGTATGTTTATTTCTCATCCCTAATAATAAGTCCTTTGGCCCATGACGTCTATGTAGTGTATATGCATTGACTAAGTGTACATTTATAGACCGTTACGTTTAACTTAACTAAAGTTTTTATTGACGTGTTTATTATTATCTCTCATCAGAAATATTTATATTTAGCATCGTATTCATATATATTGAAATATCTAAATATTAATATATATTGGACGTTTAAATACTATCCGATAGTAACAGTTTAAAAATATTAGAGATTTCAAATGGTTTTAAACGTTTAAAGTTCGACAAACTTAACGACATTGTTTAGGAAAAACGTCAAAGCTGTGTCACAATGTCGTGACTTCTGCTGATCTTTTACTTACGTCAAACAAGACAACGTCAGGTCAATAAGGTGGTCTCTAACTATTACAGTGTTTACTTAGTTCATGGTTAAACCACGCAATTAAGTCAGTATTAAAATTATTTACTTCAATCATATCCGATCTCTGATAAATTCTAGAATATCTCATATAATTGATATACGTTTTATAATAGTAGATAAATTGTTTTTTGTTCAATCTATAAAAGAATAAATACTTGATAAACGTCATCATAAATTTCTTTAATAGCCCGTAAATAATATCCAGTTGAACGTAGACTTCTTGTCTGCTAAAATTGAGATTTATTACAACAGGAATGTTTTACGTAACTGGCCGTTTGACTGATAAATTGAAAATGAAAAAAATGAATGAGGTAGATGTAATTTTTTTCACTACGTACCAACTTAACTTACGCACGATGCAATCTAATACTAACTACTAATAGATTGGTCCTATTTATGAAACCACGGGATAACAATCAAAACAAATACCACTGATAACGGAAAATCTATTCATAATTACCAATCTCAAATTTGCACGGCACTGCTCTAATCAACCATAGCATATTGAATATCGATATAACGTAGAACCCCTTAAAATACCTTCACGAGAATAATCACAGAATTAACTCAAATGTAGAGTAACATAACCCAACATAATAAATTCAACATAATTCTGTAACATGTTTCTGCACTAGAAATTATTATAAATATACCAAATAAATGTTCCTTTTTTGTACCTACAGATACAGAGTGCCGGAGTGTTTGAAACTGGCAAGGAATTAAACAAATTAGTAATGAATATAAACAAGCCACTCCATTCCTAACGTTGTATAACGACGCTGAAACTATAAGTCAGAAACTATCGCTAGCGTGTACAAACCTTCTTGAATAGTTAAGAACGGAGCTCCCATCTCAAGAGCACTTGATTTCAACCATGCACTGATATCTTCTGCCTCTTGGTAAGAGGAGAGATCAGAAAAGCAACAATTTGTGTTAAAAAAATATTGTTCCCCGGCAGAAAATCGAACCCAGAAACTAAGATGCAACAGGCTGACCAAATAATCAATTTGATAATTTCTCTTAAATTTACTTCTCTTTCTTGATTTATGGTCGAGGGTTGTCTACTGAACTGTTTTTTCCTTAGTCACCCTTGTACTCGACGACCTCGTGTCAAAGGTGTTTTTTCTTTATAAAACTAAAAATGTCACACAATTCACCTGGTGGTAAGCAATAACTGCACCCTATAAACACCCAAATTCTCAACTGAAACCAGACATCAACCATCTCAACGTAATTCAAGATTTCGAGAAGAAGGTGGAATCGGCTTTGTCTCTTTGACCCATTGATACAGTATCTGAAAACTAGATATTGGCACAGTGCTTTGTAGTCAGGTAAAATGCTGGATCGGTATATTCCAATTGCTATGACTTATGTAATCATTTCATTACTTATACGTCTACCGATTAGCGCTGAAGATAAATAGGAAAACTTCATTTTCTACTTCTTCTTTTATTCTTCTTTATAATTAAATGCTATGGTCATAAGATATTTAAAGTAAGTCCTTCCACATTACACCTCACTGTCAATCGATTTAAATTAATAAGGCGCTGTCTATCCTATTCTAAGGAAGATTCAGATGGACAGTGGCGGGTAAAGTGTAGGTGTCTTTATTGTAGTTATAGCGCGGTTATAAAGAATACCTGGGTACGGGCTATGTTTGATTCTCAACCAAATCAAAACAAAATATTTGTAAATGTTCGCATACATTAATACTCATGTCGTTGACACCATGACCTTCCTCCGATCTTATCACATATGTATTACATCAGATTAGAAAAGGAGACGATAGGGCTGTGCGGAATTTACACAATAAACAAATAATAAATTACTAGATGTTTCAGACGTCGAAATTAACCTTCAGTCACCTAGCATCTCTAATGGAACAAAGAATTTAAATGCATACTTATATGCATTTAAATGCTTAGAGACCAGCAGCAAAAACATCATTTATTATTTAAATATATACCATATGTGAATATTTCTATTATAAATATTATTTGCCACAGGCTATCAATAACGAGTCAGTATAAAGTAATAAAAGCATAAAAAGTAACGATGCAAAGTAAACAATTCTTAGAATTGTATGAATACTAATTACTTTTGTACTAATATTTCTTGAATCTTAATTATCAGGAAAAACCCATGTAATCAAGCACGTTATGGGTACAAATTCACCGGATCTCGGGACTACAGGTAGTTGATTAAATTTGCATAACATAAATAATTTTAAAATAAAAACGATTTTACACATTGACGCCATTAAAATAAATAAAGGTCATCTGGACTTTAATGAATGGCTAATTATGTGCAAAAGCAACACATTTTAATTAAAGTTTATTTTTATGGTAAAGACAGGAGTGCGTATAGTGCTGCAGTAGATTACTGCAGAAGAAAGAATGGAGTACGTTATAACGGACTCCATTTTTATTAGGTATAATTGCAGCCCATATATCCTACATCAATCCATCAGATTAGAGCGATTCCATGATTGATTGGAGGTTTCTAAGATGTACTATTTTGTTGTAATAATATTATCTAATATTTTTTTCACTCAAATTTGACACGCATTGCAAAGTACAGTTAATAATAATCGAGATACTAATTTAGATAAAAGATGTAAAACTTTGTCCTTCTCCAGTTGAGCATCAATACGCTATACCTAGTCATTTTAGAATTAATATCTTTACGTTCACCTTTATGCTTGTTAATTTAAAAAACTGCCTATGATTGATTTATTGAATACAATTGAGTGGGGTTATCACAATATGGAATACGCTAAAATCGAATGCTATTACCGTATGGTATAAAAATTTGAATCTTTGCTAGGAATCTATAATCGAATCAATTCCTCACAATAGTCCGGTACACAATCAGCCGATCATGAAATAAATCAAAACCACAAACACTTACTCCTATATTTCTATGCAAAATGGGGCACTTGATGTTATAGGATATGAGCATATCCGTGCATTAATAAGATATCGCCTACAATATAACAAAACCCTTTAGTACTAGAATGTACGGCAAGACAACAAAAGAACACGCTTGACGTATTTCTTATTCTCTATTTCCCGTTGACTACATTCAATATGCAATCGGATTAATAAGTACTATCCTTTTACTTTACTATATTTTTATACTAGGTGCTGGATTACAATAAAACCTTGATGAAAACTTTATTCGGAATTTGTTTTCGACCTTCGGAAACGGAACTGTAATGCTGTTAATTGAAACAGAATATGTCCGGTGCACGCGAGAACCAAATTTGTAGAACGAAAATGAATACTGAAAATCATAATTCTCTCGTCTATATCTTTAGATCGAGAAAATCCTTAATCTTTGAAATATACTCAATATATGATAGGTTATTGGAACTTATACATTACAAGTTTGACACACTACATATATTATACACTTACTTTTATTTCTACAATAGGTGACAAACAAGAAAGCAGCTCATCAGCCCATAGACATCTGCAACACCAGAGGAGTCGCAAGTGCGCTGACGGCCTTTAAGAAAGGTGTAGGCTCTCTTGAAGAACCCTAATTCGTATCGGTTCGGTAATACCGCTACTTTAATAATTTAAATTGCAACCTTAGATTCAAATGAGCAAACTATTCATAAGTTTTGCATGCGCCCCATAACACCCACATTCATTATCGATTGATCCTTGATAATGAATCATGAAGTAGATAAGTTATCATACCTAAGAACTAGCATGGAAAATCTTGTTTAAACTAGTAAAAAAGATTGAAGATGTTGTTTTTTTATCTATATTACTTTGCGAGTAACAAACGAGCACACAGTTCAATTAATGGCAAGTGATTCCTACGGCCGATGACGTCTACCTCTATTCTTGACAAGGAATCTGAGATGGAATGCCTCGTTACCAATAATAATAATAAAGGCCTCCGGATCCCTTCACTCACCAGACGAAACACAGTAGTACTATGCTGCTATTTCACGCTGGTATTCTGTGAGGGCATGGTCCTACCCTGATCAAGCTGACCATTCATTCGGCGATAAGATACAAACTGCAGGGTAGAATTACCACTAACATATAATATTCTGGCGCAGCTCGGTAGATTTTAAAACGATGGAGCGATGTGTAAAGAGTAATTGTAGGCTATTCAACGAGGAATTCTTACAAACCGTTTTCCATAAATACCAGTTTCCTTCTATTCCTTGTTTATATTAAAAAAAATGCTTCTGTATTATATTACACTTAAAACATTTCTTGTGAACATTTCTACAATACAATATAATTTAAAGCTTTTGAACAAAATCTTTAACTTCTTCAATTTTTTTATTATCATTGTTGATAGGTTTTGTGCAAAGGCATTTTATCGTTAGACCTACTGTGGCTGATGTGCAGTTCCTATATCTATATAATTATACATATATGTACATCACAAACATGGTCTTTGTTCTGAAATATTGAATATACTCACGATTTTCCGTATCTATTCTTAATAAATAAATTTAAGAATATACAATACCCGTTAATTCTCTACTATTCTACAACATTAAGAGTAAACAAAATAGTAGAAGAGTGGTATTTTAGGCAGTCTTTTAAAACACCGTTGTTTACTACGGAGGGATTTCATCTTGTTTCATTAACATTGCTTTGAAAGTGACCCCGACGAGAATAGATGCGCCTTGAATGCAAAAATAAGAAGTGACATAATCACAAAAAAAATTCTTAGATATTTTTAATTTCATGTATATTAATACCAGCAATATAGTAGCTTGCACAGTGAAGAATGGTCCTATATACGCGTATAATTATTCACAAAATTGAGACTAAACAATATTGAAAAATATTTTTAATGATACTGATAACCAAAACGACCATCTCAAAATATTCAAGTCTGTGTGTGGTCGTTGGCAGCGTTTTAGGTACTGCGTAGTAGTAATATAAAATTAATATAACAAATTGCAATTAAGAATTTCGTTGCTGCCAATACCGGTTTGCTTTTGTGGTGTGAAATTTGAATCAAGCGTTAGGGCAAAATGAAGCTACGGCGATCAACCCGTATTTAATCTATCCTGAACGCTGTTTTCTAATGAGTTTAAAAATTATTTTAGTTTATCTTTACTCAAAACTACCGCACCGATTTGTACACATTTGATTATTTTTCGAAAACAAATGCATGCTAATCATTCCTCACCTTTCCTTGACAATTTTATTTTACGTTATCACCTATCGAGCCACCAACTAGTTACTAAATACAACCTAAATGGGTCAGTTTGACCGGACAAGGAGCACAGAATACCAGCATAAATCGACTGCGTTTTGTATGGTGAGCGTCCCAAGTAAAATTTGTTAACTTGTGTTAAGCAATCCCGAGTAATCTCAGATTCTAAAGCATATTTTCAAAACATAAAAATTATTATTAATTGCTTCTACGCGTCTTATACCTTCCTCACTAACGGATTGCATTCACTATTTCTCCAATTTAATAGCTTAAGCATTAGACCTGATGAAGAAAAATGAGTACGAAAGCATTGCTATATGTTGCAAATACTTGTACCGTAAGTTACCTGTAATGAAGATCGTTCGGGAGGACATACTGACATAGTCACTGATACATATAATACTTGAAGCCTTTCTGTACACACTCCATATTAGAGAACTTCTTCATTTCGGTTCATGCGATCAGATCCCGTTCTGTTCGTGTGTAAAGGCTCTTACTCCAAATATAGAACCCTTACTCATGTCTCTATCTTTCTAAAGCCTTTTTTAGTTTAACTATCAACTAAATTTTGTATGATACATCGAGATATATTAAAATATTTGAATAACAATACTCATTTTCGTGCACAAATCTTCCCAAGATAAAACAAAAAGTCTACCCTCAATTTTATTGCTTGTTCTCTGTACTTACTTATACGATGATAGAGTTTTGACGATCATAATGTAATATAATTTCTAATAAAAGGTTTATTTCAATAACTTAGTAAAATAATTTTAGGTCCTGTTCTTGTTCAAAGATGTTGCCATATTACTAATTCTTCCAATATGTACGTACACAAGAAAATAAACTCAATTTTGTCTTATTTTGACTGAAATTACATCAAATAAAATTAATCTCAAACTTTCATATGATTCTCGAAACTTAAAACTAAAATTATGAACAAATAGTTTTTAATATGCCTTTATAATACACAAAATGCCCCACAATTATATCTCATCTCATCCTTTTCAGATATCATATCTAGGGTGTCTAAGAGGAGATAAATAATGGATCAAATAAAAAAAATGTTACAAGACATACGTAATGAGAACTCTGCTCCAACAACCTCTGTAGAGACGAGATGGAGAGACCAGAAACGGAGTCTAGTAGGTGGTCACATTACTTTTTTACTAAACTAGTAAGATAAACGATCACGCATTTCACCTTATGTGCCATTGCGGTCCTTTATAAACTCTCGATTCGTAATTAGTTCCTTTTGACTCGTGGGAATTAGGATAACATTTTCTTGTCCCCGTTAACAGTAATTGGATCTCCAGTTTTCTTCGCACGAAAAATATATCAACCTAATACCCTAATAACCATTAACATTGAGCTAATAATTTGTAATGGTATTCTATAATATTAAAGCGTGTTTCTTACCCATTCGTCTTATAGTTTTGATTATATATGTTGAGGACTTCTACCACTATTAAGTTAATTGATAGATTGCTGCCATAGTTGTTTTCAAAGCAACGCATCAACACTAAAAAATTCATTAAATATATAAAATTTCATAAACTTTTATAACTTACAACACAATAAGACACGGACAGCCAAGCGCGAATTCACAAAGCATCATAATTTAATAAATTTTCTCAAATATATTATTGCAATATAACTAATCATAAACTTAACCCAATTGACAGGAAGATTCCGCAATAGCTGTACATTTATAAAAATATTGAAGCAAATTGGGTTATCAATGAACCGTGACTTCATTCATGTACTAATCAGTGGTCCATCTCCGCTTACGTGACCAGAGACACGCACCCTGCAAATCTATTGTTCAATGTTTAATTCTAAAAATATAAGATGTTAAATGAACACGTAGTACACCTGTTAGTGATACCTGCGGGTGATGGTACCCGTATCCATCATTTTTAAGGAATCTTAATGCATATGTACCCTGAGGACTGCGGAAAGCCTCGCCCAACCAAACGACCAACCTATCAAATGATACGGTTTCCAGTTTCTTTCTTTAACCGGACGAAACATACACCTAGTAGTGTCAAAACGTTTTCAGGTTTATACATTGTTTATATTTTATTACTATTGCCTTCAAGCAAATTTTTGTTTTCAAGGATTTTTCCAAATACCGACTTGCTGAACTTGAACTTGAACTGGCTTATTAAAACACACTATTAGGAAAGATATATCCATTGTAAATTTATTATTTCAATTACATCGCTTTTGATTATAATATTAGATGGTAGGTGATGTCTAAGGCCCATGACACAAATCAATCCAGCAACCATCCCCAAAAAAGATACAGGATGCGCATGCGTTTTCATCCCTGAGGATTGTGATGAAATGCCTCATTAACTTTAAACTAGTTCCCGAATCCAACAACCACTATACGAAACACAGCAACGTTTTGCTGGTAGATATTCTATGAGATATACCTCACCTGGTCGAAGCGACCCATTACCAACTATCTTCAGCGTGGTTCTACCATTGTTATTAGTATCAACGGCATGCGACAATTCACAGCCTGACATAAAGATACTATTTACATATTATAACAACAACAAATAGTAACCCGAAAAGATTAATTTATACGTCATGAATAAACTAAATAGCTTCGCATTTATTTACATATTACACTCAAAACAAGTGCGTAATAAAAGCAGTACATGGAAAAATAATATTACTCAATAGCAATACTTCAGGTTATGATCCACGCAACTAAACGTCATGGGTTACGGATTGATCTTCAACTATAGACATTAAGCAGTAACTAAGCATAGGTAGATTTTAATATAATTATAGATTCTACTGATGTTGGTGCTGTTAGCCTATGCGGCTCATACAGCTTCATCGGACGCAAGGCTCACGGAACTGAGGGGTCCGTGAGCTGGTCATAAAGTTTGATTCTTTTACCTACACCAAAGCGCTCATACACTGAGCGTGTCGGTCTGCTCTGATCCCGTTCCTATCTGAGCGTGCCACCTAAGTTGCCAGTTCCCTAGCTATCGGAAGATTCTCCAGAGTGGAGAACGGATGGTGATCTACTGACCGTCCGAGGTTAGGTAAGCGGACCTAGCTTCTGACGAACGCCCCCTGTTGTCAGGTCAATCGGGAGCTGTGGGCGGTGAGGACCGCCCTGACACGCGGTAGACCCGCGCGTCTAGTGTACGCGGTATCGTGAAGATTGCGTCGCGCTCGAAGGCGAGGGTAACGCGACGAGATGTCGGTCGTGTGTGATGGTCCGGGGTCCGTTGAGGTTGAATGACTGGAGCTCTGCTCCCCCATGAAGTTGGGGTTAACGAGGACGTGACGGGTCGACGTAGGTTGCGGTGTTTACCACTAGCGGGTTGGAGTGCGAAAGCGCTTTCGCGAAGAAGCGCTGCAAGATAGACTAAAAATATTCCGGAATGGTGACGAGATGTAAGTCACCATTCCGGCGATGTCGCGCTGGTACTGTTCACCTCCGGTCGCTAATCTGGTGAAACGGTTTTGTACCGTCTGTAGGAGATTTAATTTATCCGTGGCTACATGGGCGAAGACGAGGGTGGCATAGGCCATAATTGGTCTTACGCATGACGTATATAACCGGAGTTTATGTCCTAGGGATATTTTGATTTTGTCACTGATGAGCTGGTGAAGCTGGCTCATGGTGAACGCGGCCTTATTCCTCGCACTTCTGATATGTGGGCGGAAACTGAGTTTTCGGTCAAAGGAATTCCTAGGGGTCACCTAGGAATTCGACCGATTCTACCCATGGAATATGTCGGTCGAAGATAGTGATTTATCCTATCTATTGCTTTCTACGGCTAGGTACTGGTGCCGTGCAGAATAGATTGGGGCTCAACCAGAAGACGGCCGAAACCAATCGGCGAGGCGATTGGCTTCGGTTTGGAGACGAATTTTAATATAAGCCACGGAAGCTGTGTATAAGTGCTCGTTTTAAATTTAACGGTACTCGAGCAGGCCGTGTTCTATCCCCAGTGTCGGCAACAATGAAATTCTTATTTACAATCTACCACATGCTCGGCATTGAAGGAAAACACACTTAATATAACCATAATTTTTTCAGCTCATTTTTATCTAGCATAGAATTAAAGACAAATTAATACGAAAGACAATCCTAACCCAACTTCAATTGCCAGATACTTGCGTAGGTCCTCATCTTAGATCATACAAATGAGCTTAGGTCGTCACTCTATCAAATAGGGTGACTCTTTAATGCTAAAATGCATTCGACAATCCAGATTTGCTACTTCAGAACTTTATTTCCCCATAGGCCAATTCAGTTTACTGATCTTTAATTAATATATTTCACCTATTTTCATAGTATCAATTCATATGGAATTTTACTTTGAAATGTTTGTCTTGCAAAAAAATAAAAATCGCTGTTTATGTTCTTCTTATATACTTTTCCACATTAATTGAAAGATTCCCCGTCACCATTTCTTATAGTCCAATCTAGTATATAATCATATATGCAGTAAGACCGAATTAGCATTCGGATGCAATGTCAGACCAACACAACCAGACCCGAAAATAAACATCTTACGTATATAGTGAATATTTTGGCCCCAGCTGGATATCGAACACTGCACCCAACTAAGAAGCTAGGTGCTCTAATCACTACACCATGTGGGTTTTATCCAAATAATACATCAACATTATTTTACTAACATCATGTTTGGGTAAGGATTATTAGAAGTTATCATTTTAAATTAAAAAAACGCTTTACAGAATATAAACTGCATTTATTTATGACAAGCAAAATAAAATTTCAGATAAACACGTCCGCATAACCTTTGTATTGCATTGTTTGTATAGATCGTTACCCTTTTGATATAATTTTATATTTATGATTGAATTAACGTATCCCTTATTATGGGCACATAACGGGTATTCCAGCAGAGATCAACACATGGCCCTTAAGGGGATTGACCAACTTCACGTATCTTCACGTTCCTCAAGACATTGGTACTTATCATTTTCAAATCAATAATTATCAACGGTTTTATTAAAAAAATCACAAATATTAATCTCTCAAATTAATAACATTTATATTTTGAGACATAAGTGTAATAATATTCTGTAAAAATATATTATAATTATTTTTAGTTTTAAATTAACACAGAATCATATCATAAAATTAAATGTTGACAAACGATTTTATGTTAAACGACCCTCACATTCTTCCTTTATATTTTATAGCAGATGCAGAATCCGTTGTAGTTAGTTACAATACGATGGTAACTATTTTTCATGACGATAACCTGATTGAACACACCGTCATTCTCATATCTAGCCAATCTATACTTATATCTAGCGTGGCTTTACCATGTACAATTTGTAGTCTTAGTACTGTTTTTCTTTTATTTATATATTTTCTTTTTTTTCGGGCTGATGACCGCTGTTAACCCGTGAGCTTTTACAGTTTCACCGGATTGAAAGGTGACCGTGTGCTTATAGCGCTCAGACAACACCTTTATTAGCGGATAACCAGTACAAGTGCTCCCAAAAGGGAGCCTCGTCTTTGACCTCTGTTATCCTGCTGCGCGAGAGCGACTGATCGAGGGTACCAGAGAGGGCCGAAATTCGACTCGGTCAGTGTCTTCTGACTACGGATTATCTAATTGAATGTTAGTATTATTATTAACTATCTGCTACCACCACTTCGGAATGCGTAGGCGTTGGAGAAGAAATTTATTGTATGCGATGCTCTCGCCGTCAGCGGGGGCGGTATGAAGGTGCAGTATATGTGTGTTGTGTTTTATGGAGGATATGGCCCTGGTGGTTGCGTCGTCGGGGTCGTCGAGGGCGTCCCTCGGTCTCCTTAGGACGCGGGGTATATATGCGGAGGAAATGACATTTAATACTGTGTTGAGTTGATAAATAGTAAAGAGTTTTTTGTTTAGTTTTTAAACAATAGATCGGAATTATTCCAGATATTTTCCAGATAAAGTGTCTGAAGTAGTGTAAGACAATGTAAACAACATTGTTTAAGCGTTACAACGAATTCCCCGAAGTCCCCGAAGGTTTTGAATTAGAATTGGAAATTCCCTGAAAAGGTAATATTATCCAGATTATAGAGTTGCTACTTCTAACAAAACTGTAATATGACTAATATATAGATTCTGCTAAATAAATAACCTTAACAAAAATAAAGATGCGTTGTCGTTGAGAACTAAGATGAAATGTCGTCACCGGTAGGGTCTTCGGATCCCTACACTCACCAGACGAAACACGGCAGTATTATGCTAGTATTTTTAAGATGGTTGTTCAATCCAAAGTCAATCCATTCATACTGTAACCAGAAACGAGAATGGATTTATTACTTATTAAAAAAAGTTTTGATTATCATACAATCTATTAATGTTAGTTTTAATATTATTTACTATATATGAACTACGATGAAAATGACAATCTATAATACTGATAAATTATTACACCCTGTACTCTTGTACACGGTATGTAGTAATTCTACCCTATTTTTAAAAATTAAAATGTGTTTTTTATTGTACTCATCACAACAAGTCCTAGTGACACCGATGTTACCTGTTACTTGTTTTTTTAACACACTTTAATGTAATCAGCGAAAGGAAACATTCCGCCCGGAAGTACACACAAGCGAATTATCATAATCATGACATTCAAATTAAATAGTGAGGTATTTCCACAATGCCACGCATGTTTCTTAAACTGGGCAAGGGAATTCTTAACAAAAACTGGAAAATTATGTTTATATTTTTCTTCTCTGTTATTAATTCATTAATTTCTTATTAACGACGGAAGTTGTAGGGATCATAATATCATGGGTCTAAACCAAGTACGGAATATTAACTTTGACGTGGCTACTAAGAGGTTCACTATTTTATGCTCAGATTTTCTTAATACTATAATGTGATATATCAAATCAGTCAGAAACAAATCGAATTTAAATATTTTTAGATTCATCTAAGCTTTTATTTGTTCTTTTAGTTCATGACATTAGGTTGTGACACAAATGGTGGGTTCTAACCTACAACGTTAAGCAGGCCGTACTCTAAACATAAACCTTAGGCTATTGGCTGTTCAGATGTACATCTCTTTTTAATCATTATATTTACAGTACTTTAGCTATACCTAAAATTAGAGACATTCTATTTCGTTCTAAATTTGAACACACAAAACAAATCAGAAAGCTCGTGTGTCATTAACCTCACTATTTCCAGTGGTGCTTGAACGACTGCAACTGATCTAAATTCACTGCCAGTTAAACCGCAAGATAAAATCACTGCGTCATTGATGCCAATTATCGCTGCATAAGTGTGTATTAACAGACGGGCAAAAAGCAATGACGTCGATCTGAACATGCGCATGCGTCGCATTGAGTATTATAAGAAGGGCGCGGAGAAGCGCCGACTCAAATCAAATCTAGCGCTAGCTCTGAACGCACGTACGCGAAGTGAACAACTCAAAATGTATACAAATCCATTCGAAAGAAAGCACTCGGCGTTGAGGCAAGCCCTCGATCGGCTGATAAGAGGGGAAAGGCTAAGCTTTAGAACAAAAAAGTCATCTTTAAAAAACAATAACAGCAATTCTTCTATTGGATCCGCATCAACTATGGAATTTATTCCGAGATTTCATGAGAAAAGGTGAAGACTTGTGTTGTGAATTGTGTCAGTGACAACTATCTGCGTGGTCCGGTGAAAAAAAAGGTTCGTACTTTTATTTTATCAATTACTTTGATAATAATCAAAATTTAATTCCTCTTAAAAGACTGATTATGATATTCATCTTGATCTTACCATTTATTTATTGTAACTTCAATCATTATTTATTCAAATAATATTACAATAATATGCTTAACAAAAAGTAACTAATATATAAAGATAACAAGTGAACTAAAGCTGTTTATATGTTCAACATACATGAACCATTAGGGATATAAAAATCAAAGAGAACTATTTTGATCATCACCGTCACCTCAATCCATCACTAGTCCATTGATGTTCTTCCCGCATGCATGCATAAGTCATCACCCCGCTTAATGGTTGTCCTACACAGCGACAACCTTTATACAAATAATAATTCATGTAAAACTCAAGTAACATTCTTGTTTTCTTGTCCACAGGTTGTACCGGACCGGATTCAATCCTTTGACGTCAAACAGCTTAAATAGGGTCAATATTGTATCGTCATTAGCTTGGTCGATGGAAAAAAATACTTGAATGTATTAATTTTATGATACTGAAACAAATTAAAAAGTAATTAACAATACATTTCGTTTTATTTTTCTTTTGTGAACAAATAATCATATAAATTGACTTAAGAGACTTATTAATTTGAAAGACTAACTGTAGGAAGTTAGTAATAATCTTTAACTGAAGTATCTTTAAGCAACAAAACATTATTGGAATAACAATTGATATTTTAACAATATATGTATATACAAAAACTCAAAAACTACAATTAATTCATTAAAAGAACACAAAGACTTAGAAGTAAAAGTAGGATATTTATATCTTTATTATATGTTCGGGTTACATTCAGAATATTTTCGTTTAATTATTACAAACCTAATTCGCAAGAAATAAAATATAATAAAATTCTAATGATTGCCCCAAGCGAATTACTTTTATGTCTAATACAGTTTACCAACAACACAACCAAGATTTAGTTATACATCTCTTGGGAAATTTCCTTTTATACGCTGATACACTAGTATTGGTTTTATATTTAATGTTACCTTAAACAGAAATATTTACTCATTTTGTCCAAAATGTTTCAGTTTACACGTAATATAGTTTGTTTTTTTAATATTTTTATTTATTACTTTGAGAGTAACAAACGAGCACACAGTTCTCCTGATGGCCCATTACATCTACATTCACCCTTGTCAAGGAATCATAATGCAGATGCGTCGATACTCTTGATGCCTGAGATGCCTCGACTTAGAAAAGAGCGTGGCAACTAAATTAAAGGAAACCTAGGCACACTGTTAAATTCAGTAAACGAAATCGGGAAAAATTTAATTTAGCTTATCTCTTACAACTCTAACCATTACTAACTATGACGTTTAGAAAGAATGAAGGGAGAATAGTAATAAATATACGTAATTTGATATATCTTTAAAACGTTAGTATTCAAGATAATAAAAAATCGAATAGAAAATCATTTAATTTTTAAAACTTTTTACCTACATATATAATAATTTTTAATTTACATTCCCACACAGTAAATTCCCGTTATCTTTTTGTTAAAATTGATAAACCATGATTGATAAATACTTTCTACACCACGAGACCGGATGGTAATCAGGAGGTGATAACTTGATACACGACGACAAAACTATGATAGTAAAAGCTAGTGATAAAAAAGGACTGATTTTAATGTAATATTAACAAAAAATACCAAAACAAAATAAGAATTCGTTAAGTTTTGTTATCATTTTTAATTACGTAACGGTCTAAGTTAATCACTGAGCAATATGGTGTGCTCGTTTGTAACCCTAAATACGATAAAAGAAACTAAATTTACAACAAACTGTTACAAAATACCATTATGTACCTGGACCCATTCAATATATATGTTTATATATATTGAACTTTAACTTTAACCTATAAGTTTTTGTTTTAATTTTTTTTTGTATTTTTCGTTTTCATTTTAATATAAAATTTTGTTTAATATTACCTTTTTTTTTCTTTGTTACATTTTAATATTGTCACTCGCCATTTATTATTTGTATGCTGTCTCCACCTTTAATTGCGATGGCATTAACCACGAAACTATTCCAATGTTTTTGTATTTTGTGATTGTAAAAATGTTCATTGTGTTGATGTTCAATAAATAAATAAAAAAATAAATTATATCGCCATGTACATATTAATATAATACGATAAACACATTGAACATAATACAAAATATATTATATGTTATTAATGTTTAGTTTACCAACCAGCCTAATAGCAATTGAACTACATTTTTGAATTATAACTTAATTCCACCAGTATAAATACTCAGTACCTATAGAAATTTTACTGTTTGAACAAGAGTTTTTGTATCAAAATCCATAACAAAATTTCTCTATTGACGTCAGCAATATGCGTCACATTAATAAAAAAAAGTGTTAATTAGTCACAGCTGCCTAAAAATTTGTTATTTCGATCAATCGTAACAAGGTCATATTATTATTACATAATCGCTACCAAATACAAACAACTTGTTCCACAGGATAGATATACTCAGTTATACACGTGTATATTGTTATTTAGTTTATTATATTAAAACCAACTTATCAACAACCTCAAATAATATAAATAAAATAATAGTATAAATGGTTTGAATTGACGTAGAAAGAGACCGCATTTGCCCAGAATATCAGCGTAGCTGTAATTTGCCTCAATGCACGGTATATCTCTGTCTTGAGTAATATAGGAAATATTCCTGAATAGGTACTTTCCACAAACTTGAATAGGTCGTCGCTCTGTAATAATACCTCAATAATAATACAACATCCACGCAAATGTAATAAATTCACCATGTGATAAAAGTTCGTTTACTATAAAGAAAACGAATAACATTAGAAAAAAAAACAAATTAAACCCGGTTCTTAATATATTTTTAGTGAACATAATGAAAAAGATAATATTGTAGTTTATTTAAAAGATACAATCCGAGCGTAACAGATTAAAAGTCAAGTGCTAGCAAATATATTAAATATAAAATTTGAATAATTAGACAACAAATAACGTAATACGGTTTGATAACTTATGACATCTTTAATTTAGATAGATTACCTCAATCGTTACTCTCGATAGGCCGCTCCATTTTAGTTTTGATAAACGACAATATTCATCTTGTTATCTATAATGATTTAATATTATTTAGGTTTTCATATGTTTCGTTGTGGATGTCGCTTTACGGTACATTATACCTTTCTACTAAAATACGGCCACGCTGCTGTTAAAAACTAGCTCGTTCATTCTCTTTTACAATTCCTCATTAAATAATTTTATAGTCCTTTTAAATACTCTATACTAATGTCTGGGAAATCCTTTAAAACGATATATCGCCTCATCACGGCTGTTTAGCCATAAATGAAATAAGTATAAACTACTCGTAAATATGATCAATTTTCATTGAATCAAAAGATGTGATAGCTCAGTCCATTCGAGTACAAATGATGAATGTGTGTTAGTGTTTGAAGTAAAACTTTGTAAGGATATCAAAAAAATCGAAGAAATATTTTATCTCATAATATTAGCGGGTTATAGAGTTTACATGACAGTAAATGACTTTTTTAATAAATAACTTCAAGACCCGGCAACACATGCGTTGTCCGTTGTCCGTCTGTAAGTTCCCCGGATCCCTACACTCACCATATGAAACACACCGGCGTTATTCTAAAATTTTTATTTTATTCTATGTATGAACCTCCCATAGTCGAGCCGACCTACTAATATTGCAGATATCAATTAGGTTTAGTACAGCTCTTACGTCTTTATGCCCATAGTATAACCACAAGCGGGCTATGCTTTAACAGAAATACACACTTACAGTAAATAGGAGTTGTACAATTAATAAACAAGTTTAAGTTACTTATTTTCCACACATACATACATTGCTAAAGTAATTGTTGAACACAGATCACCTCTTAGGGAAGGATATTGTAGAATATTCTGCCAAAAAAGGTAATGGTATATCCCTCGAGTAGTGACAGAATTATTCTGCAAATATTTTCGTGAGCTAGCGAGTAAGTTATAATTTTATCGCACTATATAATGGAAAATGCCTTTAATTAAAAAAAAGTGTTTATACAACCGTAAATGTCTAGATAAGTTGTCTAATTTCGTCTTAATTAAACAATAAGTGATACTATAATGTTGTATGAAACTATTTTTGTTTTATGTCAATATATTGTTTACATTGTTGACAAAGGTAAACGATCTGATAATGCGATGAATTATAACTACTGTGTACGAATAGAAAGAGAAATATTTAAAGCTATAATTAATATACTATAATTTGCGGGTAATAGTTTGGTGTGTGTAGGATCCGGGAACACAATTATAGGTAACGAAGGGTTCAAAATCATTCCAGGGGTGTCACCGGATATTCATCTTGAATTACACTTTGTTGAGGATAATTATAGATGGCATAGGCCGCTGTCATTTATTAACCATCAGGGGCACTGTGTGCGTTGTTAATATATTAAAAAAATATTAAAAAAATAAGAAATATTCTTCTTATTATGGTTTTAGAACTTAGTGGAAATTTTAGGGACGATGACAGGAGACCCGATGGTATGACTCTGGCCCTTTGGGAGAGAGGTAAAGCCCTTATGTGAGAAGCGACATAAGTAGACACAAAAGGCAGCCTTAACCAAATGTCAAAGGCTTCAACACCCTAATGGTTTAGGGTACGATCTGCGAAACTTAAGGCCTTAAGTACGAATCCACCATTCGACTATTGTCTTGAACCATCTCCTAGTACAAGCACATTTTCAGTTTAGTTGGAGTAGTTAACCGGAATATTAGTAATGTTAATAGAATTGCTAATATTCTTTTTTTTTTTTAAATATTTATAGGTGCCATTTGTGCTCGAGATGATGGATCCGTGCGGTCAACGGACGCAAAAGTTATAAAAGAACTGAGGCCTCGACTAATTTATTATCTGACTGGTGATAATAGAGCTAGCGCTTTTCTAATTCAATAGTTGACTATAACAATTTAGTGAGGAAATACAGACAGCTTTACAACAATACACATACAGGAGAAATAACGTTCATTGTAACTGTGGATATTTTTTTGTTTTATAAATTATTTGTTTATTTCCCAATTATTAATGAATGACAGAGGGTGCTGACTTGGCTGACTGAGATATGATCCTTCACTGCTGGCCGTATGAAAAAGCTCAGTGTCACTCGGCGAACTTTGATGAGGAATATGCTCGGCGTTTCTCTGCGTGATAGAACACGCAACGTAGACATCCGCAGTAGAGCGAGGGTGACCGACATATCTCAAAAGATTTGCACAAGCCGAAATGGTAATGGGCTGACCATATAACCGATAACTGATGAGGAAAACGAGGTTCTTGCATGATGACGAACTGATGGAGAGACAATATATGCAAATTTGCATACCAACATTTGGATGCAGATAGTTCAGGGTCGATGTAAACACAACAGACTTGAATTAGCCATGTTATATATTGACCAAACTCCTATCTCAGCAGTCTATACTTAAAAATGATATTTAAAAGTACACAAAATTGTTGCAGAAGCTAAGAAAATATGTCTTTCTTCCTCTACTTTCTTTCTTCTTTAATCTTTATAAGCAGAGCGTCTCTAAAATGTCCAGACCGAATTACAGTCTAAATACGGCCCTGATTCGTGATACCCTGTCGACCTTTTACTTATTTTTTATTATTATTTATCTCCTCATGTTACAATTAAAATTTAAATCTATATCACAATACGTCGCGGAACTGGCGCCGAAAATTATTCTGCACGTCGTTTTTCGCCTCTCCTATAAAATGAATACATTTCCACTTTAAAGGAGACGAATGGAAAATACCAAAGGCAAATAAGAATTTGAATTGAAAAACCTATTAATAAGTAATCGGTTATGCGATTTAGTAAATGGTTGATACCACAAATTGTTCCAATTATTTCTTGTATTCTGTAAACATCGTTTACTGATGTTTTGTTGTTGATATTTTGTTGTTTTACGGAATAAATATTCAAGGTCGTTTTCATTTCTTTGAATCGTAATCGTAGTGGTTTTTTTAGCTTTCTTTGTGACATATTTTTACACAATTATATAGGGGCACATTGGCATGTCGAAGTGACCGGAGATTTAATGGCCGTGGAAGCGTGGATTCTTTGTTCGATTTCCAACCGAAGAACAACTATATTAGTGCAATATAAATTGTTGGTTTTGGGGTGTTATGTGAATATCTCGTATCTCTAGCACTGCTTCCGAACCTTCCTCCGATCTTTATGCACATGCTTAACAATGAACTAGGGAATCGACCCAACTTGGTTGGATCTATGGCGAGATCAGGTCGTAGTAATGAGGGACAACTTACTCCCAACCTTTATCGAAGCAAGAGATGGTGGCATCCAGGAAACCGCACACCGCCCAAGGGTCATTTTCAGCCCTTCTCCAGCTCTCATCACTGAGGTCCAGACGTTGGACATAAAGCTACGTGCACGTATTAGACACTTCCCTACATGATACCTTATCCACAAGAAAGAGCCCGTGGAGGGCCACAAACCCGTTGATTGTAAGTATCACCACTTACAATCCCATCACGCATCATAGATTCACCCGCGTCCGAAGGAGACCGAGGCACGACCTCGACGACCCCGACGACGCGACCACCAGGGCCCAAACTCTTCATAAAACACTACACACGTACATTGCACCCTCATATCGCCCCCGCCGACGGCGAGGGCGTCGCAAACAAGGTTATTCCTCCATTCCTCCAGTCCTCCAGTCAATACAGTTAGAAGTATCGCTGTAGTTTCTTGCGCCACTTCTTCTCCAGCGCCCACGCATTCCGAAGTTGTGGTACATATAGCCAATAATAATATTAGAGATATTAATGTAGATAATTCTTAGTCAGAAGCAACTGACCGAGCCGAGGTCGGCCCTCGAGTCAGACGCTCTCGCGGAACAGGGTAACGGTCCTTGCAGGGGCTCCCTCTTGGGAGCCCTTGTGCTGGTTACCCACTAATAGAGTTCTTGACTGAGCGGCATAAGCGTTCGGTCACCTCTCAACCCGGCGAAACTGTGCAAGCGAACATAAGCCCGAAAAAAAAAAAGTGGAGGACCAACGTCATCGCGACTACAGTTGTTAGCACAAGTGTTCCCATTGTCTGATTAAGAGCGTCACGAGGAATAACGTGGGGCATTAGCCGGTAGCTTTCCGTTATTTAATTATTTCAAAAATGTTACTGACAACTAAATTAATGTTTATTTCGCCGTGTATATATATATATATATATATATATATATATATATATATATATATTTATATATATATATATATATATATATATATATAATGGCTTAGAAATAAACAAAGACGGGAGACTTGCCCTAGTAATAATCCCGAAGTAGCACATAAAATCAATACCGAAAATAGATTCCCTCTTTCGTATCGTTTAGACAAGGGGCTAGCCTTGATGTTGAATGTGGAGAAACTAACATTCTCTAGCGACTGTGATCCTAAAACAACAACCAGGAGCGAAAGCTTCATGTTATCTCAAGCACGGTAGCCCTCGGTATTAAATACCATAACTGATTTGAATAGGATAGCTTGAAATCTACTTAACTAGGTACATCTGTTCGAAATAAGTCAGCTTGTCAAGCTACGATCGATTCTGTTGTTTGATGATGTGGGTTTCAATCGATTTCTATGACGTCACAATACGCAGATTCACTAGCACTTCGCGCCGTTAGGTGTATACTTGTTATGTATCTTTTGCATACTGCCTGCTTAATAAAATGACAGCAATTATATTACTATAATTCCATCAATTATACCTAGCTAGGGTTCATAACCGTAGAACTATCTTTACTACCTTGTTCATTTATGAATATTATGATAAATATTATAAGTGTTCTAAAATGTACACTCATACAAAGTGTGCACATATAATTTTTAATTTGATCCTTTATTAATCATATGATACAAATTTATATTTATATATAGACACAATAATATATATAATTATAGTTTAAAATTACAAATACATATATATAATTTGTTGTCATAGACACATTTAGGAGTATTTTAAAATTGGATGATTCCGATCAATGATCATTATTGAGTTCAAATGTGATAATACTACACAGGCCTCAGCACTGGACAACTCATGGGCTGAGATGAAATAAGAATGAAAAATACACTTGTGTTTGATATCATGTTTACAATCTAATTTTCCATTTTCTAAGTTTTTTCTTTTGAAATTCGAGACGATAGATCGTTAACATACGATTGTAAGCGTTATTGTGTTTCAACTTTTTTAGAATATCATTGTCGTATTGGATTATTGCAAAGCCTTTATAAATTTACCTAAACTTTTGAATCCATTAACGATATTAATAAATTGAAAAGTTCATTAATATTAAAATTTAACATGAACTTTAATATTAATGAACTTTTCAACCAACATTTAAACACTTTATTATATTACTTTCGGTGAGTACACATTTGTGACCGGCTAGCAACAAGTCATTATTTCAACTCTCATGATTCTCGAAAATTATTAAGGAAACTCAAATAGCAAGCAAACCCCATTGTTCTACACGAAAACAATTTACATAAGTTGTATTCTGAATTTTAGAATATATGTACATGGAAATATTTTTAATGGGAGATTATGATGAATAGGAAATTCTTCATGTACAAAAATATATATATATAATATAAATATATAGTGAATCATGTAAAACTGTATGCCTAGTTATTAATAAAGAATCTAGTTCAATTCAATGGCGCGAGCGGGGCAGAAATCCATGCCCTCACAGAATACCAGCGTAAAATAGCACCATAATGCTGCTGTGTTTCGTATGGTGAGTGTAGGTATCCGGAGACCTTTATAAGTGGTGGCGAGGCATTCCATCTCATTCTCGAGGATGACAACACATCTGCATTATGATTCCTTGTCAAGGATGAATGTAGATGTCATGGGCCGCATGACTAACAGGTGAACTGTGTGCTCGTTTGTTATTCTCAATGATATATTAAAAAAAGCCGATGAAATTTACGATGCAGATGCCTGTAACTAAATTCTATTAGCATTAAGATTCGTTTGGATCGACTGGGGAAAGACAACGCCCTCACATTATATCACAAAGACATGTCAGTGCTTTGTAAGTAATAGGCGATAAAATAAGATAGAATCTCAGCACAGACTCAATGCATGTGCATCTTGAATCTCCGCTGGGGATATACGTAGATTTCATAGACTGCAGTCATCACTTACCATAAAGTGAACTTTGTGCTCGTTTGTCACCCTTTATCAACATCAAACATAAAAAAAAATTATAAACTCAATATAAAGATGTAGTATTCTAACATTTACTTAAATATGGAAAGTTTTTGTTTCTAATTTTGTTATATTTATTTAGATGATATGTGCACGCGATAGTTTCTAACCAAAACTCAAACCACAAGTCACATGACGTCCCCGTTCATTATCGTACGATACATCTCGCCAACAAAACCAGTTGTATTGTTTTTATTAATAAAAATTAATACTTTTGCCTTGTAAATAGTGTAAATTGACGAATGATCCTCTAGAACATGTATGTGGATAATGTTCTAGAAACTTTCTCAACATCATCACTGACGCCTGTATTCCTTTTGGAGCAGGTAGATTATCAATTGAATTGTTAGGATAATTACCTACTAATTCATGTTGATAGACGAGGCCCTTAACAGACTTATATAGTACGCAAGGGAATAAATCTTATTTTTTATTTATTACATTGAGAGCCAATAATACCACTGATGGGTATAGAACCATCTCGAATATATCCGCCCAATAATATACATGATCTCTGATTAGCAACATAGTATCAATATGAGCAAGCCAATTTTTTTCCCCTCAAGGTCCCCCGCGATTGAATAACAAAAATGCGGCTAAAGTGTTGATAATAACTATATACATAATTACTCTATGTCATATTTAACTTGTATAAAAATAATTTTTGGTTTGCCACCAGGATTTTTTTATGTATGCTGGTATCCAGTTATAGGTCTTGAGAGTCTAAACTTAGTTTATTATTTAAAAATTTAGCAATCAGTCTGAATATATTAATGGATATATTGAATTCTTGTCGCGTCGTTTGCTCATATTACTTTTTTATTATATATGTGAAGCAAATGAATCAAGTCCTCGACATATTCATTTGCAGGTCAGTCTGGAAATATATAAGTGAAATAAAATATGTTTGGTTTTGTTTATTGATCCAAAGAAAAGAGAATTATATTATCCCTTGTCTCCTTTGCTTTTGAAAATCTCAAACACAATTAGAGGTAATAAAACAAAATAAGTAATTATGTTATAATCTTAAGGTTTAAGAATAAAATAGTATAGTTTTCTACTTTTAATATGGTTTACCAGTCTCTTTATCATCTTACTTGCTAACAGAATGGTTTGATTGTTTATCATAAAAATTATAAAATGTGCTAAACTTTTATCTTTGGGTCAACAATAAGTCAATATGAATATGTCCTCTTTGATAACGACCACCGTGATATAACATTCCTTGCGGGCCGTGACACCCACATCTTTGTCATCTAAAGAAAGAATGTAAGAGTAGTAATTAGGTCTCCTACTCACAGTCTAGCATGGAAAGAATGGATTACATCCACAAAAATCAATAAAACAAACCTAAACACTACTCCGTACAAGAACATATCATCAACCTCAAATTCAATCTTACTCAGCTGATATAAGAAGTAAATATCAATCGACGTAACTATATACAAAGTTATTGCTGGAAGCAAAACTTTGGAAAACGTTTTCTAATACTATAATTCAATGTTATCTCAACTAATATAAGAAGTAGTCATCAATCGATGTAACTATGTACATACCGAGTTGTTGCTAGCAATAAAAGTTTGGAAAACGTTTTCTAATATTATCAAAAAGAGAAATGACTAATGCATTTCATTAACTACGTAACGATGAAAAACTTATTCATAAATTTATACATATAGCCAAAATCATCCAGTATTCGTGATTTGTTTACAAAGTAAAAACTACATTCGAGAAGTCATTAAAAGTTATATTTTTACAATATCACAATCATTAAAAATCACACCAGGAATTTCCCATTGTTTTTCTTCTCGAACAGCCCAATGCACCACATTACAGACCTTATCTTCATAGACTTAAAGTGTATTTGATAAAGTATAGAATATTCTAGCATTGTATTCTGAACGGATAATGATGTTTCTAATGGGTAACCAATTAATTGTCCATTGAGCACTGTAAATAAACAACGCGTTGTCATTAGCGCACGGTCAATGATTGCAATAGACATATTATTTAGACAGAGACAATACTTAAGGCACGTTGAAATCATTGGTCCAATTAACGATCTAGCGGTAGACTGAAGTAAACATTGTATTTTTATGAAAGTACGGATGACCAAACGAATACGCGTCCTTTGATGTCACGTGATCACTTCGCCTATACATCCTCACTAATAATATTTTATGACGAGTCACAGTAAAGGTAGGTCATGTCATCCATCATGAATGACTAAGATAGCTAATCAGGTCTCCAGGCTTCTTACAAACTACTGCGGAGGACTTTTTATAGTAGACCTCTCCCTAATTCAAGTATGAGCGATAAAAGATACGTTGTGGTATCGATTTAGATAAGTAAATTTCCTGCTGAAAAACATCCCAAGGAATCTTTATTACTATCTGCCTAACAATTACAATCTTATCTTTTTCGAAACAACGTTGAGCCTTTTTTCTAGTTCAAATTATTACAACTCAAATCACTTCCTACAATAGATTATTAACTGAATATCCAGAATAACATAAAATCAAGGATGATCGATTGTTGATTAGTTTTCGGATGTCATTGCAGCGAGATGAACAAGCTCTCACTCACACAAAAGTAAACACACAAAAGTAACTCAGGGAGATAATGCTAGTATTCTTTGTACCGTACCACGAAGGACAGGTGTTAATTTTAGTTTTTAGATTATTGTAACTGTGAATTTGATTGTAATTTAAAAATAAATGTTTGTGGAAAACACGAAACGTAATATTAATACTCAACGTAATAATCGTAGCTTGAGGGAACATAAAGATACGTTTTGCTTCCTTCACCTAACTCTATAACAACAGCCTCTACCTATATCTGTCAAACAAATCCCTCCTATGGTCGTATGTATTTACGATACAACTCCCAAGTATTATGTATAAACAAAGAAGATGTGCTTAACAAATTTCTCTTTAAATGACAGTTCAAACGTAAGGTTGGGTCAGCATTATTTTGTAGATAATGTGTGGTTGATTTAACGAGACATGAGTGGCTTCAGATAACATCTCACTTTCTATAATAATAAACATAATATTGTGTATACATATAAACGTATAGTCGCGTTTTATTGACTAATAGGCAAACAGAGTATCAATGATCTCATAAGTCATTTAGCTATTTAAAGGACAAACTGCATGAATATTGGCTTGTAGAAGCTATATTGCAAACTAGCACGCAGTTCTATAATGACCGGTAATAGCTCTGACCTATAAACACTCACATTTTTTTTATCCTACACCCCGCTATAAAATCATGCTTTGTCGCTCCTGAGGACTAAAATGAATTTCTGAAATTCTTGCAACAGGAGTGAGGAAGCTCCTATGGTTGGTAAAGAAGAAATAATGTTCTTTCCTCTGACGCTTTCCACATTATTTGGGGTAGGATCTCCACACTATTTTACGACGAAGGTAATATTTCTTGGCCTGCTCGTTCTAGTTATTGGGTTTCTCTTTATATTTGATCATTTGCTTCGGTATATTTAAAGCAAAGTGCAAAGGACATTCGGTACCCGCTCATCCTATTTGAGACTCTTTTCTTTCAATATTCCTGTGATTGGTGCGACTTTAAAGCTACCTCGAGCATATGCTTATATTTATTTCCATGATAAACATTCAGTTAGTTATAAGGTAGAATTTAGACTGATTGTATACTTTCTGATAATAAATAAATAAATACATCAGGTTCTTTATCAAGGCCCAGAGATTCAGTTGCAAAATATAAGGCAAGAGGGAGAAGTCTAGAAGACTGCAAATGTCTTCTAGAATTTCTCTGTGTTTTTATGGGGATATGAGGATGCAAACTCCTGCAAACTTCGGCCATTTTTGGTAAAGAAGAATAAGTAATAGTATGTATTTATTTGTGTTAATTTATTACCATTATATTTCACTAACTAAATAATGCATCGAACTAAGCTGATTATATTTCTTCTCCAAAAACTTTTAGACAAAAAGGCCTTCTTGTCGTCATCGGTAATGGCCGATATACAGTGATATTTAACCATTTGATCTTAAATCTACCCCAAACCAAAAATTAACTACAACGCTACTCTGATCAACTATCTAAAATTTATCACTTAAATATCAAACTTTTAAAAAAATATCAAACTTTGGTAATATGTACTGTTTGTACAAGTATATTTCTATAATATTTGTACAATCTAAACAAAACCAATGAAATATTCCAATATTACTTCACCTCAAAGCGATTCATTCTGCGTACATATTAATGTATTCATACCTTAATATTTTCTAATTTATGTCTATTCTCTTTGAACAGGATGCTATTTATGATATGTCGTTAACAGATAGACCGTTTGTTTGCGATGTTGACCCTCAGCTGACTACGTCCGGTTATCTATTGAATCATGTGACTTAACAGCTTCGGTCCCTTTTATGCTTACTTCCAAAAGTAACTTACTGTTATTACTTTAATAACCCGTGCATAGGATGTGAACCGATGTATTAAATTTGGTAATAAAATTAAATATTTTACATATACACAGTATGATTTATGTATCTCTAAAAAGCAACGAAGTTAAGTTGCTTTTTATTAAGTTTTATTAAGTTGCATTATTAGTATTAATGTTACCGGGAGCTCTCCCAAGATCTTCTTAAGAAGCTGGAGCGACTGTTGAACAACTGCGTTTTATTAATTTTTAGGTTGCGTAAAAATGACCATGTCTCCCAATATCGATCTCAGCTTAATTGGCTTTTCTCATAACAAAGGCTTAGTTCCAGAATTTTGCATGTTCTCTTCTTCATTTTAAATGATCCATCGTCACCTTACCGACCCATAATGACATACGCAAGCCCCGTCTTTGCGCATGCCTGACGCGGGGGACACATTCACCGACTTCAGGTAATACAAAATCGTTTCATGCGCAAGGTCACCGGTGCACCGAGGTTCTTGCGTAACGAAAATCTACACATATGTATATCTTGAGCTGCCGACCATAGCTCAGTACCTGACGCAGGTTCCCTTCGACATTTTGACTCTGCCATCACACACTCTAACCCCTTGATTGTAAGTGCCGCCACTTACAATCCCATCGCGAATCACAGATTCACTCGCGCCCGAAGGAGACCGAGGCACGCTCTCGACGACCCCGACGACGTGACCACCAGGGCCCAAGCCCTTCATAAACCACTATACACGTACATTGCACCCTCACACCGCCCCCACCCACGGCGAGTGCGTTGCAAACAAGGTTATTCTGCTGGAGTATGTCTGTCTGTCGCTTGAGTTTCTTGCGCCACTTCTTTTCCAGCACCCACGCATTCCGAAGTAGTGGTACAGACAGCTAATAATAATAACTATATTAACTTAGATAAGCCTTTGTCAGAAACAACTGACCGAGCCGAGGTTTGGCCCTCTCGGGCACCCTCGAGTCAGACGCTCTTGCGAAACAGGTTGACGGTCCAAGCTAAGGCTCCCTCTCGGGAGCCATTGTACTGTTTCCCTATAAATAGAAGTCTCGACTGAGCACAATTAGCGCTCGGTCACCTCTCAGCCCGGTGACTGTATAACCCTCTGGCTAACAGCGGCCATGCCCGAAAAAAAAAATGTCACCTTATCTTAAAGATAAATTCCAATATCTCTCTTTATCTCATCACAGACTTCATATAATAACAAGATCTGTATTTCGGCTCCTAGGTTTTTTTGCAGATTCATTTACTGTTCAAGCTACACTACTCTGGTATTCCTTACCCAATGACATCTGGAAGGTAATTTTTTTTTTCGGGCTGGTGGCTGCTATTTGCCCGAGGGCTTTTACATTTTCGCCGGGTTGAGAGGTGACCGAGCGCTTATGCCGCTCAGTCGAGACCTCTATTTGTGGGTAACCAGCACAAGGGCTCCCGAGAGGGAACCTCGGCTTGGACCGTTACCCTGTTCCGCGAGAGCGTCTGACTTGAGGGTGCCCGAGAGGGCCGAACCTCGGCTCGGTCAGTTGCTTCTGACTAAGAATTATTTACATTAATATCTCTAATATTATTATTGGCTATATGTACCACGACTTCGGAATGCGTGGACGCTGGAGAAGAAGTGGCGCAAGGAACTCCAGCGACGCTTCTAACTGTATTGACCGGAGAAAACCGGCCTGTGACATGGTGGTATCGCGAATAAACTTGTTTGCGACGCCCTCGCCGTCGGCGGGGGTGGTATGAGGGTGCAATGTACGTGTGTAGTTTTTTATGAAGAGCTTGGGCCCTGGTGGTTGCGTCGTCGGAGTCGTCGACGGCATGCCTCGGTCTCCTTCGGACGCGGGTGAATCTATGATGCGCGATGGGATTGTAAGTGGTGGCACTTACAATCAACGGGTTTGGGTGTGTGATGGCAGAGTCGAAATATAGGCGAGAAGCCTGCTTCAGGTACTGAGCTATGGTCGGCAGTTCAAAAACGGGGCTTACGGGTGCCATTATGGGTCGAATGCACTGGAAGGTCAGTAAACTTTAAACGTTTAGCAGTTTTAAAAGTTTGATATATAACTACTTACTTAAGATACCAGTAGTCAGATACATATTGTATCTAATATATATATATATATATATATATATATATATATATATATATAATATATACTTAAATATATATTTAATAATAGACAATTTAATAAAAAGAAAGGACAGAATATAAAATATACAAATAAAGTGTTATTTTTTCATGGATATATATATTGTTTATCTAAATATATATCTATGTATATATAATAGGTTCATCTATCATATATAATATGAGATATTGCCCACACATGGGTTGATTGGTAGAGAATAACTTAACTCCTTGTAAACCTTTAAATTTGTTAAGGTTAATTCAATAAAGAGTAAACAAATAAAATTAATAATAAGCAAATTCTAAATGATTATTTTAGCTTCCGTGAACGTCCATAAATCCATTACCGGTTCTTCTCTGTAAAGGTATAAGTTATAACTCTACAGAGAAGAATCGACAATGAACTCTCGGGTCATCGTACTTTTCTGTACCATTGTATGCGCTGAGTTTTGATTGGAATATTCTCCTGGCTGATTTTTTAATTTCCACTGGAGAGAATTACATGTTGACAGAATGTAACATGCGTAAAATAGCAGTTTACCGTTATTATGCAACAACTGTATTGTGAATTGTACAAGCGGGCTTCCCCGGTCGAGCCGGATAGGAAAGTACATGCCATACATATATTTAATAAAGGGTTAACCCGCTTCCTTCGATTAAAGTGTGTGTTCCTTCATACCTACGATCGTGTAAAAGACCACCAGCTCCGTGTATTCATTAAAAACTTCCCACGGGAAATGCCTTCCTCCTGCTACCTTCGATTCTCCTGCATGTGTCCTCTGTAACTCAGAGGGTCACACATCCAATTATCTTGGCTGCTCTGAGTCTCCTAAGCCACAACGTGCCGTGAACCGCTCCCACCCGAACTCTCAAGCCAGTCCGCTCTCTACGCCCCCATTTCTGCCACTCAACGGGATTCTCCAGCTGAGCGGTCACTTGCCGGGCAAACGGCAAGGGAAATCAACCTGGAGCTGGTGTGCTTCGCCACCGTGTAATGGCAATCCTGATTTAAGGATTGCCACCACCACCCAGTACCAACAAATGGTATCGGCCATTATCAATTTTAAGGCCGTATATTACCGACAAAATCAACATACAAATTTAGGATTTAGTACAGATAGTTAAATAAAGCGTGTTGTTGGAGTTTCTTCCAGTTCTTCTTTAGCGCATACGCATTCCGAAGTAGCGGTAAATGTCGTTAATAGTAATAATAATATTTATATATTAAATCCGTCAGAAGCGACTACCGAAGCTCAGGTTCAGCACTCTAGGGAACCCTCGAGTCGGCCTTTTCGCGCGCGGGGTAACGGGCCAAGCCGAGGCTCCCTCTCGGGAACCCTTGTGCTGTTTACTCACAAATAAAGGTATCAGCTAAGTACCCTGAGCTCTCGTCCACCTTTTAACGCGTTGACTCTGTAAAATCCCTCGGGATAACAGTGGCCATCAAACACAAAAAAAGCGACGGGCCATAGAACAGCCAGTTTATATCTGAAGTCACGTTAACTAGATTTTAAATCAAAACGCAATACACTAGAGATATTAATAGATATTTTAGACATCATTATCATACTACGCATCAACCGATACAAAGTCTTAAGTAAATATTAATACAGAGTCTGTGTAACCATTGCTTTAATTTACTGGGCGATTTTATTCTAGGAATCAAAGTACTTGTAAATAAATTTAATGAATTTACTTGTAGAAACAAGCGCATAATTACTTCGTTAATTATTAAATTGGTACAAAAAATGTTGCACATTAGTATTTGGCTCGTGGTTGCGACATTTACGAGTAGGTATTACGTTATTACGTTGCTTAGAATACCAAAATGAATTGCCATAACTTTTTAACCTAAAAAAGTGTACCATGTCACTACCGAAATAGGTTATTAGTGTATATATATTAGTTTTTTTTTTAATATAAAATATAAATTTTTCTACCGCCTTTATTTAGAGGTCCCGTTACGTAAAATTCAAGAGAAATTTATAATGTTATGGACGAAAAAGGATTAAAAATGATTTTCACTTTTATAACAAATAGTATTAACATGCTTTGGACATGTAAGGAGGAGAGATGAAAATCATATTAGAAGAGGAGTGACGAATACAATATGAGAGGATTTTCAAAGATCTTCATCTTCAAGAGATGAACAGTTGATGAAAAACATAATGGATAGACATGACGTAGAACCTTGATACTGGTTAGTAAGTGGACCAGATTAGGCTAATAATGGTTATGAAATAATTCAAAGAAGAAAGCTAGGCAAGTAGTGGCTTGCACTTGGAAAGTACCAAGTTGTGCACGTAGTCCCTAATCTGATATCAACGCTACTTGGTGCCAGATTCGAGACTACGTCATAGCATATCAAGGAGACAATTAAAGATTAATTTATAAGTATTCCCAAAGATACCGTTACACGTCTCTGCCTAGCAGTATACGATATCAGGTTAATAAAAAACGAAGAACCATACGAATAAAATAAACAGTCTTCAATAAAACTTTAATAAAGTCTACGGAGATAGTAAATATTTATTGATAACAACATTAATTTATTGAACGGGCTGTTATTATCTTGTTCGATATGTACATTATTTTTCAATATGTTAAGTTACATCCGTTGACGTTAAGATTACATTTAATTTATTTATGCTCCATAAACTACTTCGCCACATCGTTACTTCCAGCAGTAATATGACCATACTTTAAAATCATTTAAAAAACAATCCTCTAGAGATATCCTTAAAACAAGAATTTAGTCCCGTCAGCGTAATATTAACCGCAACGCTCGTAAAAAGAATATAATAATTTTACGATGCTACGACAATATTTATATTTTCATTCTGACTAAATGTATGGTGGCAAATATTTTGTTATAAGAACTAACGAACGATACAGAACGTTTAATTTAGAATAAGAATACTATATCTAGACGAGATTAGTGGATTGCATCTGCATATCTCCCCCACCATTGTTGCTTTCTCTATTTTCATACTATTTAACTCAGAGAAATGAATTTTCATAAACAAGTACACACGTAATGGCAAGTGATAACTGCGGATTTGTCACACATCCGCTCCCAACAAAGATGGCACATACGTTTTAACCCCTGAGGTCTGACATATAACGCCTCGTTGCTTGCAATTGGGTCCCCTAATCCTCTCACTATCATAGGAAACAGAAAATTTAATATATACAAATTATTTAAATAATTTTTCTATCGTGATCTTATTGTAAAGCTTTTATAGAGTTTCCGTCTTCTTTTTTTTTTAAAACGAATATTAGCAATGCAAAGACATTACTAATATTCCGGTTAACTACTCAAACTAAGCTGAAAATGCTTTTAGTTTCGTAGACCGTACCCTAAATAAAATATACTCTATAATAAAATATAATAAAAACCCCATTGCACTATTGCTAAATTCATTAAATTATTAAAATATCTTATTTTTCGATACAGTCCAATTTTTCTGACTTAGGACACTAAACCTTGACACTTTATAAATATTTCCTAATAGAATAAATGTCTTTTAGTCGTGTCATATGGATAATAACAGGCCGTGATTTCCGGTGATACTAATGATCATCTTAAGTGAATTATTATGATGGTTTGTTTCCTCAAGGAGAATTATGAAACATTAAAGTTAAAGTCTAACGATGTTTAATTTTTACAAACATCACTGACACAAAAAAATTATTAGAATACTTTTACTTTTTTATTCCCCTTAGGAGGTGATAGGGGAACCTATTTGTGATAATTTGATTGAGATGCTTTATGCAAAAGTGAACCATTTTTGAGTTATCATGTTTTGTACCTTTTTTCAAAATAAGTCAAAAATGCAACATTAAAAATTTCTTATAAAAAAAGTATCAATTTAAATCTCATTTTTTCTGATTTATAAAAACGATTAAACACTGGTTATTTATCAATATAAAAACAACAATTGTCGGTCCAAATTTAAAAACGCGAGATGAAAAACAATATTATTACAATATTTTTTTCAAATCTTTTTCCACTAAAATGCCATAAAAACTAAAAAATCCGTTATGATACTTGGCTTGCAGATTATTTTAAAAACATAACCGTTTTCTTAGCTCTACAACAATGCATAACAACTAGGAACTTGTTTCAAAGAAACTAAAAAAAAAATTACCACAGATGAAGCAGGTGGAAATTCGTATTAGAACTAAACTTAAGGCTTAGGTAGCCATTAAACCTATTTGCAAGATATTCAAACAGCGATTATAAGTCGAATAACCAATAACCCTGTATATAAAACCGTAAATATCTTGAAAAACACATAAGCACTCTTTTCTAATCAAAAAACAGTTCAGATGTAGTATCGGGGACACGGTGCATACATACAACACACTTAGAACCAAAAACCTGGCGACCAGTTGCCGCGTACTGTTACCAATACACGTGGCTTACGTGGCCGTTTTTTTTTGGTGTTGTGGCGTTTGTTTATTTTGTTTTTTTTAATAATACTGAACTGATAAAAAGATTATGAGTTTGACTTTGAAAATTATTCAATCATTCTTAATAATGAATTCAAAAATATAGTATAACACAACAAATATGTCATTTAACTGACGAAAATATCAAATACCGTTTACTTACATAGTTTCTATTGATTTAAATGATTTAATTTATCATACATATCATAACATATAAATATGAGACTGTCGGACAAATTAAACCGCTTGAACTTGACCCCTACTATTTTGCAACGCCCCTCTCTCGCACTCGATAGTTACAACGAACACGTTCCGTCACAGTACAGAACGGAACGTGAACTCGCCATCATGTTCCCTAACCCTTTCGACCGAAAGCACTCGACGATCAGACAGGTCTTGGACAGATTCTTCGATTCTAAAAGGACGATACAAAAAAATGTTCTGTCGAGAAAAAGTAGTAACACATCTTCATTGTCAACTACGTCAACAGAGAGCCGAAAGTTTTTTGGCTTTGCAATTAGAAGTTCTTGAACGGGACTGTTTTTATAAACGAACTTTAAAAGTGAATTAATTTGTTCTGCAATCTACTAGTCATATTTGATTTGTGTACTTGACATTTTGGTAAGTTAAGTCTGATTTTTATCCGTCGTATTAATTAAAATTAAATAATAATAAAATAGTGTTAAAACTAGCCAAATAACTGAAATTAAAACATTTCATAAAGATTCCATTAATAATATTTTAAATAAATATATAATTAGGAAAATCTATTGTAAATCAATTCAAATCTTTCCGTAGTAGGCATTAAGGTAAATCGTATTTTTAAAAGATTTCCATTGCAATTTCGGTAAAGATTTGTCAGTAGTAAGAAATCATTATAATTTATTAATTTCTCAATACTGTGTTTTTTTACATTTAACGCACATTGTCGCATTCACAATTTTAAGTATAACGCTTATATAAGATATTTTAATTCATATTTCTTAATTCTCCGGTCGTTTACCGTCTCAAACCTGTCCTTAAATGTTAACATATATATTATAATTATAACCTATTAAAAACTGATAGGATAGGAAGAAACGTTTATTCGTGTTATACGTGATCTATTTGTTTAATTTATCATTCGAGATCTGATTTGTGGGTAGTTTAATTTCACTGTAGTGTTATTTTTCATAGTCGTTTTTATATGAAGCTGGTGCGTTTTATATTCATAGCTTCAGACTACAATTCCTTAGGTCATAAATCCCATTACGGCGCTAACCGTAATGCTACGAAAAGATACATTTTAAGTAATAATGTTGGCTATGATAAGCTTTAATTATTTAAGATAAAAACTAAATCTTATTATATTTTTAACATTCGTATTCAAATAAATCAATCTCTACCTGGTGACATTTTGTGCCGAATGTCGACAACTATATTTCGAAGTACGCTTGCGCCATTCACATCTCGTTTGAATTTCGACAATGTGCTGTCGAATCTTTCAAACACTCAAATCTTGGCACATTACGTTTCATCGAGACGTGTGTTTTGCATTTTGCAATATTTCCAATCGATACAGAGTCTTCCGTGCTTATATTACGAAAAGCAATGTCAAATGAACAAAAAGACAAATATATGAGAAGGAAGGTAGATCTCTTACAAAAGATATTTAAAATTATGTAATTGTGAAAAGATCAACATACAATAACAGGATTTATGTTAAATCTGTTTCAAGTATTGTTAACTAATTATAATAAAAAAATACTGTATATAATTCCGAGATATAGTATCGAACAATGTAATCTTCGTATATTTTTAATACTAGAAATACACTATAAGTTTACCACTATCTCTCATACCACTTTGTGTCGTCAAGCCCTATTAAACGAAACATACACAATACTACAAAGTTACCTTTAGCTTCATATTACCAGAAGCTATTCGAAAATTTTATATTTAAAATTCTTCCTATTACATTGTAATATTTGTACGATAAACAAAAAAAAAGGTTGTACTAAAAATCCATTTTATGAAACGTTTCTTGTTCAAAGATAAAAACAAACACAACAAATTTTTCGGATATTCAATTACTGGGTCTAGTATATTTGGTACTTCACAGAGTTATAACAACCACAGTAATAAAACTCGGAAATTTAATAAAAAGTAACGAATTCTTTACAATAAATTTCATTGAGTACACATGGAATCCTTCAATCTATATTAAACTCACGGAATATTATGATCTCTTAGATCCTGAAGGAACTGAGCCCAACGGGGCTTAATGTATGTCCATATTCACCTAGTCATAGAGCAATAAAAGGATAGAGAAAATTGGTATAATAGAAAATCAATTTGTTTTTCCATATTTTTATTGACACACACGCATCGTTTAGGGACACTCAAATACCAGGTAGTAACTACAGTATAGGATTAAGATGTGTATATGATGTCACCCTTGAACAATATGATCATCGCTTAAGTTTATTGAACTAGGAGTTCTACGAGTTTCTTGACATGGCTTGCCCCGTGAAACAATGCGTTTGAACAAAACAATGCGGTTGTAATTATATAAAAATAAATTCAATGAAATTTACGTAAATATCTTTATCTGATATTCAGTTTATAATTCATAAACGTTTACCGCCTCCGAAGCGTAATTACCGCGCTTTGATTCTAAAAACAAATAATACCTTGGATCCTTCCTTTTGAGAAGTTAGATAAACGTAACTTGCAAATATAACTAACTCACAGGAATTAATTGTTGTTCACGTTTTTATTTATATGTATACATTGCCACTAGCAGTTCATTTTTATTGAAACCAAAAATTACAAGTTATTAAATAACTCAAGTAATAAGAACCAAGACATTATATATATGAAAGTAGAGAAGAAGAAAGGGTTACAAAATAGTTATACAATGCCAAAGTAAGTTTTTGATTAATTATTAATCTAACTAATAAACAAATTGAACAATTAACTACAAGTTAACAGAGTTACTGGTAATTGCAAATTTATAAATAAAATATATTTGCACTCATAGCTCTAAATTAAACAAACCTTTTAAAATTTGATGAGGATGAATGGGGCTGTATCAGGGATCACTTGTACTATACACATGTACTACACACTTGTACATACATATATAAACACTTTCCTAATTAATATAAAAAGTTTTAATTATAAATTCTTCTTAAACTTCTATTCCATGACTTAGTTCAGATATTACACCAGAAACTCCGCTCCACTGATACTCCTGTGTCTGGAATTAATAAAGACTACTATAAATTACTCCATACCACACGATAACCATAAGAGAACGGGATTGATAGTTTCTTCTTTACCTGTTTTTTTTAATTTCTTTTATTTATTTAAATGTTACTCTCTCTCTCTCTCTCTCTCTTCAGACAGGATGTCGGGATGCTGAAGATCCTGACTCCGTTGCTTGGCTGTGACATATTTCCACTTGTTGCGATAAGCAACTAGATATAACTCGGTGCTGATTGGTATCTGCAGTTGTTCGGATACCAGGATTTCTTCGGGCTACGTCTTCTTGATCTTTTCCTAAAACCTTGCCTTCTTTCTCCTTGCTATATGCCTGAAATGCTTGAATACTCACTGCATGCAGATGCAGTATAGCCATTTGGTACGTTCGACTTCCAGCTTAGAATTGACACTTTGGTGCGTTGGTGGACGGCCTTCCGTCCAGGGAATTCAGAGCATGCATTGCGAACACCACATCTCTAACGTGTCAATTCTTTTCCTGTCTGTGGATTTTAGTGTCCACGATAATGCACCGTACAGGAATCGAACGATCGTGTACGAACTAAGTGAAATTTTTTAACGTTTGGAGATCTTTCTATTTTTCCATATTCTATTAAGCTGTGTCATTTCCGTTTTCTCCATGTAAATGCGGTGTCGAATTTCTGATTCACAGCTTCCCTTCTTGTTGATGTTTGAACCAAGATTTTTTTTGGGTTATAGTTTCGTTTCGCCACATAGATTTGATTGTGACAGTGATACAAAAAGGTTGAACACCATAATTTTGGTTTTACTTTTATTGATCGAGAGAACCGCTTTTAAGCTTATTCTTTCTAAACGGTCCAGTAGTTCTCTCATTTCAATTTGTATTGAAGTTAATAGGTTGGTATCGTCGGCGTAGCATAAATTAGACATTTGAAATACTCCAATCTTTACTTCGACCACTAATCCTTGTTGAGTTTCTAGTATTATATATTCACCGTAGATGTTGAATAGGACAGGATAAATAACACTTAATAACATAACTTTTACACGCAGTATTTATATAGGAAACCTAAAATAAAAAAGAATTTACTAAGAATGTTTATTTTATCATATTTGAAGCAACGAAAAGACGCAACTCGGCATAATCAATGTTTTTTCAGAAACTAAAAAATCGGATAAGTTGTAAAAGCATATTGAAATGTAAATTCATTTATTTTATTTGAATTAGACTTTTTTTTTTAAAAGTACTTTTCACACGTTTTATAATCGTCACTACTGCCCATCACACAAATATCTGCAGAGAAGGTTTTTTTTTTCGGGCTGATGGCCGCTGTTGACCCGAGGGCTTTTACAGTTTCACCGGGTTGATAGGTGAGCGAGCGCTTATGGCGCTCAGTCGAGACCTGTATTAGTGGGTAACCAGCACAAGGGCTCCCAAGAGGGAGCCTCGACTCGGACCGTTACCCTGTTCCGTGTGCGCGTCTGAGTCGAAATATCGGCGGGATGCAGAGAAGCGCGGACGAGAAACTAGTGGCTCTTTTACAAAATTTCTTTTCGTTTGAAGTGAGTGTTTCCTGTTCAATTTATTGCACAAAATAAAACATTTTCTATTCTATAATGCTCCAAAAACCACAAACAATAATAGAAAATATAAGTATTTTAGTAAAATAATTTTAAAAATATTACATTTATATATGTAATAGGATCAACGCACTACATAATCTTAAGAAATGCACGATGTCTTCGTACTTCGCACATTGCACAGTAAACTGGTCTGGAAACTTCGACGTGTGTAACCGTGGCGTGCAAGCCGTTTGCGAAACACCACTTTCTAGCCACGCATGTTTGAATTCGCTTACTGACCGCCCGGAAGGTGTGCCCTTGGTTTCAACGAATATTTCAATGTCGTATTCCAATGTGATCGATTCTAGAAGCAACTGTTACTACCGTTATCAAATAGTATGTTATCAGTTAGAAAACCAATAATAAATTGAAAAAGTAATGGTTATAAGGACAAAAACGTGAGAAACATAACCCGATTCTGAGTATAGGCCTCTTTTGAGAAACACTTTATTCATTTCTTAAACATGCAGGTTTCCTTACGATTTATTTCTTCATCGCTCAGCACAGTAAATCAACTCTTGAAAATGCAATCAACAATTTCACTGGGAATCGAACTAGGTTTGACACCGTGAATTAAATAGAACATTCAGAACTACCACAGCCATGCATTACTGTGTGTTAGGAGCCCAAGGCATGGATAAATGACTAGACTTGAATAGATTTTACTAAAGTATTTTAAATATAATTCAGTTATTATTTTTTAATTTTGGCTCATGCCAAATTCACTTCTTCTTGCTTAAAACTACATGAGAGCAAAGTGCCAAAAGTTAGCAATCGTAGTAAGATCGTTTCCTAATTAATATCTTGCTATTCAGCCACTGCGTTAATTACTTAGTTGTACCTTACGATACCCACGATATAAACAAAGCCATGTTTTTTATATGTAGCCTTAGTTCACAACTGAAACCTTTGATGAAATCCGTTTAAGTTATTCTACTATAATTGTTTACCGGTGATCCTTCATTTTTATTTTTTGGAAATGTAGGCGTGTAGCTCGTTATTATAATTAACAGTACGAACTGTGTGCTTGTTTCACCACCCACTAGTTTCATAAAACAATGAAAGGAAATACATCCCGTACAATATTTATTCGGAGCCCTATTAATAATAGTAATAATCGAATTGAACAGATACCTAGCAGTTAACTTAGTAACTGGTGAATGCGAATTGTTTTGTAATAAAAAAATATATTTTCTGACGATTTTCATACCACTAAAGTACATAGTAAAAGACTAGTTTGTCTTTTACTATATTGTGATGTAAATAGTTCTGTTGGTGAGTTCTTTGTGAGAGCTAAAGAAGGCCTTCGCCTTAGATGGTGTAAATCTCCTAACATAGTGTATGTAGAAGTATTTGCTTTGAAGAGGTTCTGTTGGTCTGTCTTTATGACGTCAGAGGTGATACACGAGAGGAAATATATGTATCTGATGTTAAATAATTCACGCTACACATTATAACCACATTAAGCCTCGATTAAGATCATAATGCAGATACATTATCCCCTTATATTATATCTCTTCCGTCGTAATAGGGTCTCCGGTTGATATATTCCACGAATCACAGTGCTTGTCTAGTATTCTATGTATTCTTTTCCCGATCAATCCTAATTCTAAAATTCGTACTGTGGTGCGCTTTGGATTAGTTCTTCATAAAGATGTAGTAGTTATACAGACTACCGCTTAAATAAGAAGAGAGACGTACAGTATTTTTTATAACTAAAAAAATTAAAATGTATTGCTTTTGTTGATAATATTATATATACATAATATTTATCTATATATTATATTTATCTCACAATAATGTTATGACATGTTATGGCCCTTCTGATATAGAAGATTTTTTTTACTGTAAATTATAAGTAATAAACGTTTAAAATTAATAATGCATATATGTAATTTTTAACCCAATCGGGATAGATGAAGATAATAGGAGATTTGATGATGATGATGAGGGATTCCTGGTATATTGCTCGATTTGGTCCCCATGACCTCTGGGTAGTAGGTTGGGGGGTCCGTTTCTCATTTGCTGATGAGAGACTGTAAAGCAAGGCACGCTAGTGTTAAGGCGAAGACGTAACATCGTCGGGTTTTAGTCGGTGCGAGTCCAACGTAGCTCGTCCATACCCCCACTTGGGCGAGTATACATAATTCTCTACGTCAGTCTCGTAGAAGGTCGTTTACGCTTAGATATCGAATATTCTTGTGAATGTATAAAATAAAAGCTCTTCTTTTGTTTCTTTTAGGAAGTAGCAGTAGTAGTAGCTTTAGCAGTTGATTAGTGATGGACTTAAATTATAATATTTAATTTAATATAATATAATCGTATACTAATTTTTCATCATATTTTTCTTCCTCTCACTTGATTGGCCGAAAAATTAGTTAGAATGGGATAATAAATGTATATTTTACGCTATTGTAACAATGTTTCTACAAAAACTTATTTACTAAATTATCTTTCACTGTTTACCAGGTACATAAATGGAGAAATGGATTGGAACAAACAAAAGAGAAGCTATCAACGTCTCAGGACGTCACAAGAAGTGTGTTCGGTTGTACAAGTTGAGACATTTTCATAAGATATAGAGTTTACAAAGAATGTTCAAAACTTTGACAGCAAATAAAGAAGTTTGAGAATCTCATGGTAACAAGAAGATATTTAAATAACGTCTATAAATTATGTATACTATCTTATTGAAAGCAAAAATATTTAAAAAAAATAGTCTAACTAATATCCAAATGTAGTAAGTGTAATATATAAGTTGATGTAATTAAAGTTAGTAAATATGTTTAAATACCATTGAATTTTTACATATGATATTAACCATTCATTTGCTATTATTACAGTAAAAAACAAGTTGGTATGCATTAACCCTATGTTCAACTTTTCTAACAAGGAATTGATGTCCTGATGGCTGATTTCGACCATTGCGATATCTTCTGAAAATCGACTGCGCATACATACATAGAGGCATTCACACGTTATCACTTTCTCTATTCCGATGTAATTGGTTGTACAACAAGATCGGAGGAAGGTTCAGATCCTGAAACTAACGATTTGGGATGCACAAATATTGTTCATCGGCTGGGAATTGAACTCAGACCCCACAGCATGGAAGCTAGATACCCTTACTACTACATCACGCAGCAATATACTAAGTACTAGATACGCAACGTCATACTTTTACAAATACGCATACGCATATTTGAATCATGTGGCACCAACGCATAAATTAAAAAAGATAGATACAATAAAACAAATTTAAAGCAATTGAAACATTTCAAGGTTTAATTCTTATTGATGGCCAATACCTAATACTCTTTAAAAGAGTTGTTTTTTTATTGTACGTTGAAACGATGGAATAAAATAAAAAAAAACCTTTATTTAATTTAGCATTAAACACAGTGATAGAGCCACGCTGTATATAAATAATTACTACTTGTAATATGAAGGCTCGACCAGGAAAGGAACGCAAATTACTTGTGTAAAATAGCATCATAACTCTGCTGTGTCTCGTATAGTGAGTGTAGGGAATCCTCCCCTCCCCGCAAGGGGCGCCCCCGACATGCGCTATCACTCCTGTGGACTAAGAGTACACGCTCTCAGTCTACAGGAGTGATAATGCATGCCACTCTCAGTCCAAATGAGTGATAACGCAAACCACTCTCAGTCCACAGAAGTGATAACGCATGTCTGGGCTGTGCCTCTGGAATCTTCGTTAAGTATAGACGTAGATGTGTGTGTAGGGCCGCAGTGGCCACATACAATTAATTGAAGTGTGTTCTTTAATTACGCCAAATATCATACAAAAAATAATTTTATGTTGATTACTACACATTTTTATTAACAATATAAATATATATAAGATTAGAAAACATGATTCAAAAGTTTCTTCTAAATCTTTTTATTGTTTCTTTTCTTATATATCTATATATGCTTCTTATATATGGTATCTTATTTATAGCTCTTTATAATCTTATTCTTACACCGTTCACAATAAAAACAAACATAAAACGACACTTAACACAAGCAGACAACGTGCTATAAATAGCAAACCCTTCAACTCGCTTAGCAACGAATTGCTAAACATCAATACGGTTACCTTCAATTGGGTAACGTCAAGATTAACAAATAAGCTAATATGGCATAATTCAGATGTATCATTGCGTTGGTAGTGTTATATAACGCACGATAACGCGCTAGATGTTAATTTTTAACGTGAAAGATCTGTGATCATTGCAATACTTTGCGATATAAGCACTTATGTATATTTTTTTAATGTATTTATATGTATATACCCATAAAAAATTTTGTTATGTTTATCTACTGAAATAAAATCTAGCAATTATATATATTTTTTACAATTAGTAATACATACTCATCTCATTAGCTAGTAATTAGCCATGTCTAATAAGTTTTCAATCAGATTGTTAAAATGGGAAATGGTAACTTGAATGGGATGGGGGGAAATGAGCGTCTCTCAAGACACACCGCTTAGTTCGATTGTCCTATTTACGAACCCTATCTGAACAGGTTATCATATCCTAATTCCCAACTAACGACGCTATTTTTTATTCGTTTTCTTTTGATTGTTATGTTATTATGTTACACATTTGCACAACAAATATTTCCCTCAAATGAATAATTAATACGAAAATAATTTGAACACATTAAAATTTTTATTATCTTCTTAGCTGCTACGGTAGATAACTACTTCTACTCTTTTGATTGGGAAGTAGTAACTGTTCGATAAAGAAACCACAACATATATCAATTTTCTATCATTATATTAAAAAATATAGTTAAATATAATAAAGTTCTACGAGCAATATATCATTTTGACCACAATGAAATGTTGTGGCTGTCGAACAAAAATATTATTCGAACAGGTTTAAGCATTAAGCATACGAACTAATACCACAATATTATAAAAACATTTATAACAAGTCAATTCTGAATAAGTACGTATACTTCTTAATTTAAAATACCTGTTCCCAAGCCTATGGTGGTATTTTTTTATTTACAGTATAAAAAATAAAAAAAAAGCAACGGCATACATCCACAGAATTTCTACAAAAGGTAAAGTGTAAATCAAAATTACAAATATAGAAAGAACAAAGAAATATATAAAAAAGTTGTGTAAAAAAGTGTTTCTTTGTTTGTTTACGTTGAAACAAGCGTTCCATACGTTGTACGTGTGTTGTCTTTTTTGCGTCATATATTTAAGATAGACATAGATATTTAAGATAGTACTAATGTAATGATTTGCCTGAAATTTAATTAAAAATTAAAATAGATGATATTTAGAATAGAATATGTTTAATAAGTTTCAGACTACATAGGCATACATAAAAATATTTATTTACGTTCCGCTCTACAATATTAATATCAAAATTAATAATAAATACAAATAATTCCTTTCACGTCAAAGTATACGTATTACGTACAATTACCTGTAATTTTAAAGATAGATTATAAAATCGAACCGTCAATAGTCTGTCTGCCAAACTTAATATCTTGGGCTCGAATCCACCATTTGACTATTGACATGAATTATTTTAAGCTTAGTCGGAGTAATTAATCAGAATTTTAGTAATGTTAATAGGACTGCTAAGATTCTTATAAAATATCAGTATTAGTAACTTAAAAATATAAATAATATAATATGCTTAATAAAATATATATATTAAATTAAGCATTTGTTGAAAAATACTTCGCCACTAATTAATGAACCTAAATTCTGTATTTGCAAAGTATTCAATTTGAACACGTTAATAATATATTTAGATATAAACATTAAAGTATATATGGGTATAATTATTTCATCCTCGTTTTATTAAGGTTTAAATCGTAAAAAACAGTGCCATTAAAAACTTTAAATCGTGTTAGTTTCGTAATATATTTTAATATATCTATATTATATATTATTTATATTATAATATATTCATCAAATAAAGTTAAAATAACAAACTGCAATTTGATTAGCTCCGAATTCCAATAACTCATCGCAAACTTTTTTTAGTGGTATAGCCACAAATACAGAAGTCACAAGTACACGAATACACGACATTGATTGAGGTAGGGTTGGCTTATCGAAATATCAGCGTTAAATTATATTTACTGTACTGTATTTTGTAAAGGAAAAACCGGACATCTTATTAATAAAGGTGACGAAGCATTCCTTTTCAGTCCTTACGAGTAACAAAAGAACTGCATTGTAATTCCTCATCGAGGATAACTGTGGCGTGGCACAGGAATTACTCATCATCAGGCTTGTTTGTCGCCCTCTAATATCATAAAAATACATTAACGCCAATATTTCCTTACAGGATAGGCTGGACCTTATAAAAGCGCTCGACAGCACTGTTCGAAATCTTTCCAAATCTATACTAATATTATAAAGCTGAATAGTATGCTTGGTTGAAAGCTAATCTATGGAACTAGTGGTTCTTTTTGTGTTTGATAGTCCATTTATCGAAGAAGGTAATAGGTGCGGAGCATCAATGTAAAATGTTGTAACAACGCGAAAGATTATTCATGTTGACAGTTTCTGTGGCGCGTGCATCGTAAACGGTTAAAGTTACGCAAAAATCATGTATGACAGAATTGTTTCCCTTTAAAAGTTCTAAAAAAAAGCGTTTCTTTACATGAGACATACCAAGCATCCTGTGGTCTACGCGAATGAAGTCGCGGGCACAGCTAGTCCTATAATATGACAGCAAAAAGCTAAATTTCCTTAACCGTATTTTACAGTGTTCCCAGTAAGACGCAGAAGCAGACGAATAATTCTGACTTTATCTACTAGCCCAGCGTAAAGATATCATTGTCTACGTGTTTCATGTTTTGCTTAGCCATGATAAACTTAGTATCATTGACTTAATATCTTAGTACGTGTCTGGTCCGTTCTTCATGTCAATGTCTAGGGAGGAAAATTGAAAAATGAGCACAGATCCCTGCTACGAAATGTTTCTCGTGTACAGTAGTACAATATATATATATATATATATATATATATATATATATATAGGAGAACGTAATATTTTTGTAATGCCCAATAGGCGGTCTTATCGTCAAAAGCGATCTCTTTCTGACACAACCTTAAGATTAAAAGGATCTTTCCAAAAAAAATGTGATGAAGGTTGATAGGTAATAGTTAAATATATTTTGTTTTGTTCTTCAGTAAGTAGCCTAACATGTTGTGAGAGTTTTTAACTTTGCTTAACTTTCATTGAAAGTCCAATGGGTTTGGACAATTTCCATTTTACCGTTGTCATGAATGAACGCCTAGCACGCGCATTTAACTATGATTGTAATGTTTAACTGAATGTTAGACATATTACTAAAATTTTAGAATATGTAATAATAGCTAACTCCCAGTAATCCAGGTCTCCTGATACCTGTGCTCATCCTTCGGTTGCAGCGTCAAGCTGCTACTACACGCAGGTGAATTGTTTGATATCTAATATAATGCCTTAAGTATTAGCGCCAACTAAGAGGTACTCCGTCGCTTGGAATATTATAAAAACACATTCAGAATAACGATATGTGCTCTATGAATCAATGTTTATACAGCACAATTTGTGAATTAATATAACAAATATACTATTATATATAATACAGTAGGATAAATTACTAGTAGACATTAATTCCACTAAAATATGACACATGCATTCTTAACATTTAGGAATTATAAAAGATCAGTCCGAACGGCTGTTTCATGTTATCATTTGTCATTTTTATTCTATAAAGGGTGACAAACGCGCACATAGTTCACCTGTTAGTAAGTGATTCCTGCAGCGCATGCCATCTACATTCATCCTTGACAAGAAGTCATAATGCATATGCGATGTCACTTACTTCCATCACCATTAGTTTAATTCGGTACGGATCATCGACAATGAGATTTTAGACTTTCCTATTAATTATGTCAATGTGTACAATGTCTATATACTATATTTACACTTAGCATTTAACTAACGGTTATCAATCTTACAAAATACAGTTGACACAAAAGCCGCAATAAAAAGATCTCCTAACCAACACATACGTTAATCAAATATCTTCCGATAACATGACCTTCTAAAAAATATTAGTTTAAATATTACTTATAAGGTCATATTCTTTTATTATTCATAATGCGTCGTCACCGCTGAGGACTGAGATAAAATGCCTTCAACTAGTTAAGAAATTTCGTTTCTTATAGCTTAACTTATACCACGGTACTTCCCCGATAGAGCGGATCTATTCGTGCTACATGTAGTTTATCGCTGCAACATGGCACTATATAAGAATATAAATAAAATTAGATACTTCTTACATCTTTGAATCCTTTCTCATTTATTAGTTTCCACGCGTGTTCTTAAATTATTTGTGTTACGCTTACCGAATAAAGCTTCTGTAATTAGTTTTCTCCAAAAAACGGTACCATTTAATTCTGAAAACGCGGATGTTGTTACATTATGTTGCAAAATATATTGCTTCACAGGCCTCAGAATTCAGGCGTAAAAATGAGAGAATTAAATGAGTCCTGTAATGAAATACGAGTATGTTATAAGAGCAACCTTAATTCAAAACCGTTGCATGCATTAATGAAATTTAAAATTACTATACTAAATACTGGTAAAGGAAAATAGTGAAAAAATCTGCATGTTTCAAAAAAATATATATCAGATGTAAGATTAGACAGAAAACCGCAATACTCTAATATAAAAAGAAGCAGTCTTCTACCTACCTAATACTTACAATCTTGATTTCAGATTATGTACTTCTTCAAATCCTAAAATAACAAGGGGTATACATAAAGCATACCCAGAGGCAAAAATCAACATATGTAAATGCACAAATTTAGTTTCTCTATTAGGATTCCAAACCAGGAACTCTGAACTACTCAACTACGAGGCCGTCATTATTTATAAACACTATATAAAGTTAGCTATCTAACGTTAACCTTTATATGAAATAATGAGATCGGTAATCAAGAATCATTAAATTCAAACAAGAAGAACAAGGCGGGCTTCGTCTAAACAAATGCACAAATGATAATACACTTTTTATAAATCTTAAAATAGCTACAAATGTAATTGCATATTTCGATTCATTTAAAGGCTAATTATAAAAAGGAACAAAGACAAACCTCATTCTTCATAACCTGTTTAAATTGTGATTACGTTTACGTTTTCCTTATACAAAACCTGTTTCTACACAACAGGGAATTAGCTTTATGCTTAACTTTATTTAGGAGCCAAGTCAACAAAATGTAAAATGCATTCTGTAATAATGATTAAAGCATGTCTTGATTAAAAGTGTATAAGTCAGCTTAGAGCTTGTTTTGATTTTATAGTTAACAGCTGGAGTTGTTATTTTAAAATTATTCATGAATAATTTGTATTTATTTCTTTTATCGTGCAGCCCGAACCGTGTCTATAGGTTTCAATTAAAATTACATCGATCATAATCTCAGTGAATTCTTTGCACTGAGGCTATGATCAATGTTTATCCGTGTATAACTAGTACATTAAAAGGTAAGCTGTGTCAGTTAATGTTAGGTAACTGACAATGGGTTGGTCGTACGATGAAAAGGGGGGATCTCCCGCCAGACTAAATCTGAGAAGCGGCCAATGCTCCGATATTGTATAGGAGCTCTCTGTATATATATCACGTTTGTGCGGAGATTGTTTTGTGCATCGCCACAGGTCGCTTACGTGACTCGAAGAATCAATAACTCATGAGGTGAGAAGATGAGAAGGTTTTTTAGTGACACCTCGTATTGGACAACTATTCACTTAAACTACTCATGAAATGGTAGTAGATCCAAGTCTGCAGTTCGCTGTAGCACGTAGGTGGGCAGGATCGACCGGTGAAACACTACCCTCTCACAGAAAATCAGCGTGAAGTGGGGGCCTCCTAGAGGCCACCGCGTTTCGACTGGTGAGTGAGAGTCCCGGTGCCCTTATCCCTCTACCTCAGGGCCCAAATAGCAACTGGCACTTTCATTATACTACACGTATCGCAACAGATTTTCTAGGTACTGTTGCGTTGCGTGTGGGAATGAGTATCAGTTGGCCCCTTCCTGTCTTTTTATTCCCTGTCCCACAATTCCTCACCCTCTGTGACCTTTCTCCTTCCCTTTACTTCCCCACCCCACATGCTCTTTTAGTGATGGCGACGAGTGATACAAATAAAATACCCCGGGAGGGTACCAGTCTCTTAGAGTCTGGAGAATCCCTCTCTGAGCGAGAGCGAGAGATGCTATCCTCTCACTCTGGCTCAGGCTGCCCATCGTATTCTGGGGGGGCACATCAAGCGTCGTTTATCGCAGCTGCTGGGTGCAAACTGAGCCCAATCACGAGGAAGTCCTCCTCCACTTTAGCAGTGGATTTTTCTAACATCAGGGGACTTCACTCAAACTTAAATGCCGTCCACCACCAGCTCGAGACGGAAAGGCCAGACTTACTTTTCCTGACGGAGACGCAGATTTCCTCCCCGACGGACACTTCATATCTAAAGTACCCGGCCTATAGCCTGGAGCACTTTTTTGTGCCACGCGCCGGCGTGTGTGTGTACATCAGGGAGGGAATTTGTTACCGTAGGCTCAGCAGTCTTGAAGGCAGAGACCTGTCGATCCTTTGGGTGCGCGTCGATTGTGAGGATCACATTCGCGTCTACGCGTGCCTTTACAGGTCTCATAGCGGAAATTCGGAAATTGACCGGCTCTTCGAGCACCTGCAGGTGTCCACTGACAGAATACTTGAACAGATTCCTACCACAGAATTTGTGGTTTTGGCGACTTTAATGCCCACCACTCTGACTGGCTTGGGTCAACACGTACTGACCATGCGGGAAGGTCTACTCACGATTTTGCCATTGCCAATGGTCTGACGCAGATGGTACCTTCTCCCACACGTGTGCCGGATGTGGAAGACCATTCGCCTTCCTTATTGGACCTTCTGCTGACCTTTCGCCCCGTACCGGCGTCGTGCTGCAGGGCATGGAATTGTTTGTTCCTAGCTCAGCGGTGCCCGTCGGTGGCAGGTCTCGTCACTGGTTTGGTGGGTCCTGCCGTGACGCACATCGTCGCAAGCGGGAATGCTACCAAGCTTGGGCTAGGGCAAAGGCCGCTAAGGATGTAAACTCTGACTCACTCAAGAAGAAGTACAACTCTGCTTCCAGGTTCTTTAAGAGGCAAATTGCATTGGCGAAATCGAATTGCGTTGGGAGAATTGGCGAGAGACTGGCACGCCTGCCATCTGGCTCTCGTGCGTTCTGGTCTCTCGCCAAGGCTGTCCAGGGTAAATTTCTGTCGGTCGACACTTCCACCTTTGCGCGGGGAGGATGGTTCATTGGCCTATTCCGCAAGGGAGAAAGCCGATCTACTTGGCTCTATCTTTGCGGGAAAACTCGACCCTTGACGACAGGGGGAACACTCCTCCTACCATCCCGAGGTGTGAAACCACAATGGCGGACGTCCGCTTCACACAGTGTGCTGTGCTCCAGAGCTGGCACCAGTTTTAACGCGCTTATTCAGACACTCTTATGTCCTCGGCGTTGTCCCACATTCATGGAAGACGACTCTAGTACACCCTATCCCTAAAAAAGGCAACCGCTCAGATCTGTCCAACTACAGGCCTATCGCTATCACCTCCTTACTCTCCAAAATTATGGAATCCATAATCAACCGCCAGCTCATGGGCTACCTGGAAGAGCACCAGCTGATCAGCGACCGCCAATATGGCGTCCGCATAGGCTGATCAGCTGGTGATCTTCTGGCTTTACTAACTCACCGTTGGGCGCAGGCGGTTGAGAGTAGGGGTGAGGCACTAGGCGTTAGTTTGGACATAGCGAAGGCCTTCGATCGGGTTTGGCATAAAGCCTTACTATCGAAGCTTCCTTCCTATGGGCTTCCTGAGAGACTTTGTAGGTGGATCGGCAGTTTCCTTGCGGAACGGAGAGTTAAAGTCGTTGTAGACGGCTCATGCTCGGACCCCCGGACCGTAAATGTGCCCCAAGGCTGCTTGTTATCCCCGACATTGTTCATTCTGCATATCAATGATTTGTTGCATGCCAGTGGCATTCATTGCTATGCGGATGACAGTACCGTGGATGCACTGTATTTCGGCCGCAGCAATATCTCTCGGAATCATGTCAATGAGTGTCGGAACAAACTTGTGCCTGAAATCGAATCATCCCTTGTGAAGATTTCCGATTGGGGGAGACTAAATCTAGTCCAGTTTAACCCTTCTAAGACTCAAGTTTGCGCGTTCACCGCTAAAAAAGCCCCCTATATCGCATCGCCACTCTTCGGAAACACTCATCTTTGTGCCAAGCCAAACATTGGCATTCTGGGCGTCGACATTTCGAGTGTTGTCCAGTTTAGCGGTCATTTGGAGAGCAAGGCTAAAATGGCCTCCAAAAAACTCGGAGTACTCAACAGGGCCAAACAGTACTTCAAGCCGGCTCACCGCCTTAAACTGTATAAGGCGCAGGTGCGGCCTCACATGGAGTATTGTTGCCACCTTTGGGCCGGGGCTCCGGGTTATCAGCTATCTCCATTTGACCGAATCCAACGTAGGGCTAGATCCTTTGGCACTGCGTAGGGATCTATCTTCCCTATGCATACTTTAGAGAATTTACAATGGGGAGTGTTCCGAGGAGTTGTTCAATTTAATAGAAGCAGCTGATTTTCGCAACCGATCGTCTCGCCGGAACTATCATCCGCACCATCTGGATGGTTGGCGTTCCACTACAATGCGTTTTAAAAACAGTTTTCTGCCACGCACAGTAAATCTCTGGAATTTGTTGCCATCAGCGGTCTACCCCAACAAGCGACATTGGGTTATTCAAGAAAAGAGCATATTCTTACCTGAAGGGTAGGCAACGCACTGGCGTCGCTGGTGACCGTGGGCGGCGGTGAATCACTTACCATCAGGTGACCCGTCTTGCTCGTTTGCCTCTTAGCTGTTATAAAAAAAAAAAAAAAATTATCTATTAAAGGTTGCGAGAGTCGATGGATGGAGATAGTGAACGATGAGGTGGGGGAGGCCAGTGTTGGACTGTATACTAATTATTGAACACATTGATAAATAATGCTTACAAACGTTAAATTAGAAACAGCTTATCCGTTGGCGTAAATATTAACAAAATTTGTTTGGTAGTTTCGCAGATTAGCACGCGTAAATTGCACTATTGTAAATTATACAATTATCTTCATCTCCATGAGAGTAAATAAACAATTTTATTAAAATAATTATAGTAAACTTATGTAATAATATAAGTCCATGTATTGACTTTGCATAGATGTTTTCGCTATGTGTTATATCTGATTTGGGTTGGCGATAACGATCTCATATTAGATTACTTGATCCTTACGATAACCTTATATCAGCGTAAATTACAGATTACACCGTGGAAAATGTTTTACTTTTTCCTTTTTCTGAATACAAGATTGTGTTTAAACTCAGAGAACATGAGTAACAAAAATAAATAATGACATTTGTAAATATAGACTACTAAATATTTTCCTAGAACTTTGGTATTTTTGAGCGCATACTATTTTATAGGCCAATTAGAGATTCATATTATACATATATATATATATATATATATATATACATATATATATATATTCATATAGCACGATGTGTTAGTGCACCCGACTTTTGAGTTGTGGGTACTGATGTCGCTTCCTAGACGAGGAAATTTGTGTACATATCCTCTACTGACCGCTTTTCGCTGAAATTTTCTGCCCCGCACTGACTTGTGGAACAGTCTGTCCTCGGCAGTTTTTCCAAACCAGTACGACTTAAGGTCCTTCAAGAAGCGAACCTATCCCTTTCTTAAAAGCCGGCAACGCATCTGCAGTTCCTCTGGTGTTGCGGTTGTCCATGGGCGTCGGTGAGCACTTCGGTGTTCCCGCCGCTCGTTTGCTCCAATAAATTGTATTGTTTTTCTATAAAAAAAAAATACAATTTATTGCTATCCTACTCTGGACGTTTTGTTACATATACTGTAACATGCCGTATGTTTGAGTCTTTACGATAACATATTGTTTATACGTAAATATTTACAAAAATATTCTACAACAGCTGACGTACACGCTATCAATACACGAAACAAAAACCAACTTGTGACACCTATTTTTCGAATAAAAGAATAATAATGGTCTCCGGATCCCTACACTGACCAAACAAAACACAGCATTATGCTGCTATTTAAGCTGGTGTTCTGTGAGAGCGTCGTCCTACCCCGGCTGACTGATCCATTCATTCTGCAGCTAGAAACATGCATCGTAGCTCTATCAATGTCATAAATATAGCTTTATTTGATTTTTATATTGATCATCCTACGGGGTTTTACATTTCACATTCATTATATTGGACTGGAGAAGGGGATTATTAGCGGTTGCCTCTGAGTTTGTATAAACAATGACGTAAGCATCAGAAGTATCGTCGTGGCCGAAGTCAACATCACCAGAACTCAGCTCACCAAAACGTCTTCCTAGCAAGATGAGCAAAGCAAGTCCTAATCTCTACTAATTATTATCTTTTAAATTTATATATATATATATATATATATATATATATATATATATTATATATATATATATTTATCCTTTACAGCATACATAGAGGACTGATGTGTTTGAAAATCCGATGTCGTGGGTTACCACGTGGCTTTTTATTTTTGGTCCAATCTACGTAGAAGGAAGTCTAGAAGAAATAATAGTCAAAAATCATTAACTTCCAACAAGAAATACGAGATAAAATTATAAATAAAAAAAAAAAAAATTATAAAAATTAGTTTTATTTAATATGCAGTATTCGTGTATAATATATAAGAAATCATACTTAAGTTCACTTGAGGAAATTTGTGGACTTGAAGATAATCATACTAAATCACTATTTTATGTCATCCCGTAATCTATTATACGGTTATGCTCCATCGAACAATATCGTCTTCTTTCCATAATTATGAAGTAATCAATCAATCATAAATCATCCAAGAACAACAGGACATTCTAACACTTGAGTACTTTCAAATATCTCACACAGTAAACTGGCAAACACGTTTTTAAATGAAATTATTAACGAATGTAAGTACGTAGTATACGGAGCTATGATTGGTAGTAATATATTATATATGTTTAACAGGAAAAAAACATTTACAAACACTGCTAGTTGAGATCCAAAACAAACAACCGGAACAAGCGATATTTTTCACGAAGGTTAACGGTTATTTAATAATCACTTCAGATAACGGGTTCGTTTAAATAATTTAACATTCATACAGATATATGCTGATATATTACTGCAGGCTTTTTTATAGTAATGAGGGAAATAAAAGATACGCTATATAAAAGCAATAAGTTGTTACCTAGTGCCCTAACCTGCCTCGTCACCAGTAATAAATGTCTCCGGAACCCTACACTCATATACGAAACAGCAGCGTTATAGTTTCCCTGGTTGACCTGACCCATTCGTGCCGCGATCAGAATGAAACTGTTGCGTAAGTCTATCGATGTTAAAAGAGATATGGTTTAGTTAGTTAGTTTCTAGCGGCAAACATGAATGGCACTCCCTCACTGGGAATCTAGGGACCCTTATTACCGGTGACAAAATATTCCATCCTAGTCTTAGTTTGACGAAACCTGTATGTATTATCGAGGATAAATGTGGATATCATGAGCTGCAGGAATCACTTATCGTCAGGTGAGCAGCGTGTTCGTTTATCATACTTTCTTTAATAAAAAAAGACTCCGCCCGTGAACTCCGTGGACCCAATTAGGGGAAACGAGGCCATGGGCTTCTTGAATCGTTGTTGCAGATATAGCTATCGTTGGTCCTGTCATCATTACGTGATATCTGTGCTGATCTGACACTCTTGATATTTAAAAAAAAGGAATTTCTATTCATCGAGTTCATATTGAAAAGTTATAGAAGGTTGATAATACGTTCGAAGAAGGAAAAAGAAAAATTTTCTGCAATTCATTTTGGCCCCATGAGTGATATTTTAATAAAAGCCAAATAAACAATAATAACTAAATTTATGATTAATCATATTGATAATGATGATTTAAATAGTTTTTTTATTATCTTAAAAAAGCACACGTAGAAACCACATACACACGCATACTCATACTTAACCCTAAAATATATGTTGCAAATAAATCAATTATCCGAAAATAGAATTGACCGTAAATAGCATGCGCGGAAGAGATTTGGTTAATTATTCCATTAGAAAAAACAGGAAATAGATTTATTTTTAATATTTGCCTACAATGTTTTGATATAAATTTTATAGCTTCCCATGTTATTAAACCAGTTAACTTCCATCTAACATATCATTACCAGATAACATCAACTACTCGGAACAGTTAACTCTATTCGAATATTATATAGTGAAGTAAGAATTCATGCTTTATTCAGACACTGCGAAAAGGATATTGAAACAATGAAACACTTTGTGAGTGCAAGGCACTTCATAGGAAAATGTTGTATCTTCTGGGGATAGGCTATCTGAAACCAAAAGATTGCAGGTACTTACAATTAAGAGGCATAACCAAGCCGGTGCGATTAACGCTGGAGATCAGTATGTGCTATACAGATAGGGTGTACAAAAGATCTGTGAAGGTCGAAGTCCTATCGTACCCTTATACCCCGGTCCCCAATAATAGCAGACACAGTTCACCCGATGGTAAGTGATTCCTGCGGTCCATGAAAGCTACATTCATCCTTGACAAGGAATCATAATATAGATGCATTGTCACCCTTGAGGACTGAGATGGAATGTCGTCACCAGTAAATAAAGGTCTCCGGATCCCTTCACTCACCAGACCAAACACAGCAGCATAAGGCTGCTATTTAGATTTTAGTATTCGCTAAGAGCATGATTTTACCCTGGTCGATCTGACCCATTAATTCTGAGAAGAAACGAACTACAGCGTAGTTCTATCACTGTTAAAACTAGTTGTGACTTGTGAATGCCTTTGTTAGTGGGAATACTTGAAGTATTATTGCAGATCATGATGAATAAAAATAATAATATAAAAGAAAAATATATATATTCAGTGACTGCAATATATTTACGTTCAGCTGGTTTTTTTCCTGTTGTTTAGATTTCGATACATATACCTATATCTATAGCCAACGTTTTAGTTCCGAGTAAAGGTCAGTCGGATTTCGTATGACTAAAAACAAACTTGAGTCTATTATAATATTCTCACATCTATGGATGTCAGTTGCGAGGCGCTAAAGAAAATATATATACGTTTATTTAACGCATTTGTTCTCGTCAATTAGCACCGTCGTATTTTAACGGATGTCTTACCATTTGGATATTCCAGTAACCTTCGTGCATTAATTCATAGATTTAGCTAACCGTGGAAATTTACCGTCAAAACTAAGGAATTTTAAAATTAGGATATGGTGTAAGGAAGTGTGAAATAAAAAAAAAATGTGAATAACAATCGATCTCGCAAGCCAAATAACTTATTTATGTTAGCTTTACTATTAGTAAATATTACATATATCTTTTCTATGTGTAATCTTCACGCCAGAGCTACAGCTCGTTTCTTACTGCAGTATGAAACAGCTAGATTGTGGCGACTCTCGGCCTGGAAAGGTCCACATCCTCACAGCTGCTGTGTATCGGATGGTCAGTGTAAAGAACCGAGAATCAAATCATTAATAACGAGTAATTTCATCTCAGACCCCATTCATCACTTAAAATGAGGTCTATTTGTCTCTGTTATTTTCATAGCTATTTTACTTTTTCCTAAACAAACCTTGTTTCGTAACCAATAATTGAGACACTACGATATTGTTTACGTGGTAATATGCTCAAGAGCTAACTTTACGTACTGGTAAAGTCTATTCGAGTTTTTTACAGTGAATAAAGCAATGCAGTTTTACAAACGAATCATCTGCTAAGTGGCGATGTACATCAAGTGCGGTAGCTTATTATTATATATAGCATTATCACTTTTCTCTTTAATACACATTTTATTCGGACGCGAAAATGACGCAAGCACACGAAGAACACGGAATAATTATTACAGGAATGCTCACTTGTGTTCTCTTTAATATACTTACATTGTATTTGGACGCAAAAATGACGCAAGCTAACGCTTAGTCCAAATGCGCGGAATATCTTCTACAAGATCCAGACCTGCGTCCTCATATCCGATGATACACATAGATCATTGTCACCATCATATCTGCCCAAAATTGGTACTAAAATAAACTTAGACTTCCCCACAGATTGTCAGAAGCACGATTCTCGGCCACCGGATCCATCAACATCTCAAAACTTTAAGTTCACTGTATATACAGACCTATACTGCTCAAAAGGTCAGTAATCTAAAGTGACAATGGGTCGGCCGCAAAGCTCTATCAATTGAAAAGAGGACGGGGGAATTAAATTAAGTAAATCCTTCGCATTCTATGCAATTCTTTTTACAACAAAAATGCTTAAAAAGAATTCCAATTTATAAAGTACATGAGTTGCACAGTTATTTTGTACAATGGAACCATATCGGTTAATCGTAATACTCGTAAGTCGTTCGAATTTCTAATGATATTTTTAAACTACGGTCAGTGTACCGAAGCAAAAGTATTCGGGCTGTACTTCAGCATCCTTGATACTAGGAAACTTACATAAGGAAAAAAATTGCTTTTCTATACTTTTTTGTTTGAGTAGTCATTAATGGAATAATTTTGCATTGTTTTGAGAGCAGAAAGCTGTCGCAATGAGGTGTAAGTAAGTATTTGAATAAAGATAAACCATATTCGTCTGTTCGTTTGTCATTTGAATCTTTATTACATATATGTAGTACTTAATTAAATATTCTACTGCTTAATAAGCGTCATCTATCGGAGTAGTATTCCGCAAAAAAATATAATCTAAATAAATAATTGTCGTAAATATAGATTATCTTATAGCCATGTATACATATATAATTATTTGTCTTGACTGACTGCCTGATTCGTCAACGCAGAGCGTAAACCGTTGGGGCTACAAACTTAAAATTTTGGCAGTTGATACCATTTATGTTGTCAGCATACAGTAAGGAAGAATTTTTGGAAATTTCACCCCTAAGGGGGTAAAATAGGGATTGAACGGTGGTATAGAAGTCTGTCATTTTCAAAGTAATTAACACGAAATTTCGGAATGTCGGCGTTTTTCATAATTTAGTCCCTAACATATACTACTACTACTTTACTATTATTATAATTAATTAGGGGTAGAAAGCATAAATGAGAATTTTGTCACTTTTAAAGGAAGATGCATGATATGAAATATACTATGAGATCTTCTTATATAAAGATTAGGAACAAATGTTATAAATAAGTTTACTTCTAAACTCGTTAGATTACTGCAATGTGCAATGTCTCTGAATCACGCTATAATTTTTTGACTACTAAAACTACGAGTCTACGATATTTCAATATACATACATAGGTATATCTGCGCATGCGACGGCTAATCAGTTATAAAGTCAAAATGTAATGAACTAAACCACTGTGATGTTGATGAAATGACAAATTGATTTAATAAATTGATGTCTGCTATAATTATTATCACGACATAACAGTATATAATATAACATATAATTTCCAGTGATCTTAAACTTTAAGCTACAGCCTCTAGCACACGTGTCTGGTTTATACTTACATAATACATATCCATAATATGTATGAAGTGACATATCCATGATATCACGAAAAAACGTTTATGTACGCAATGTATTTATAGCGAAATACACTCAGATAATATATCCGTGTTGATAAAGAATAGAATAAAATTTATTGCACACGATTAATAATAAATTTAAAAATAAAATAAAATATTGAGTAGTGATCGAACAACTCAATGAATGGTCTTACCCTTATAATTTATATATACAGTGGTGGTCACATAATTAAAAATACTCAAGATTTTCAATTATTTGTTTTTATTTCTAATACAATAATAACTTGCAAAAACATTTAAATCATTTGTCTAGGCATTGTACTGGTTTATTTACATTTTTTTTTGATTTTCCTATTTTTCAAGCAATATTAATTGAACAAAGGTATGTCCAACCAACTATAGGCACACTAAATAACTAAGAAAAAGTAAATGTAATAAATATTAAAATTAAGTTTTTTATAATTCATTATAGACATTTTTTAAATACACTATGTCAAGTTATCAATATTACGTCGCATGTCCTTTAGCAGCAACAATATTCCGACATTGCTTTGACATTCCAAAGATAATTTTTTTGCAAACTGATATTGGAATTTGCTTCCATGTTTGTTTAGAAGCTATATAAAGCTAATGAACGTTAGTGGTGCGTTTTGTGGCCGCCATTTTCGTCACATGTTACCACAAATTTTCAATAGGCGGTATTGTACGGGGCCCAATCTAAGACCGTTGCTGATTGCCTCCGTAGAAAGTCTTTAATCACTGTTGCTGTGTGTTTTGAATCATTACCTTGTTAGAAAATCCAAACCACCAGCAACTAAAACTTTCCTCTGCATAGGAGTTTATACATGTCACCCAAAATTTACCTAACAGATCCAACACCATTTCTGGAAAAACAATCCCAAACTTTGAAATTCCCTCCTCCATGTTGACTGTTTTCTTTATATACTTTGGATCCATTTCTTTATTCGGAGGACATCTTACATATTGTTTTCCGTCAGAATTAATCACATTAATTTTTGTTTCATACGAAAATAGTTTTTGTGTATGTTTGTTTAGCATGTTTTCACTCACGTTCAGTAAATGTTTTATTTTTTTATTTATTTACTCTTTATTTCAGTAACCATAACAGATTTATTGTTTCACAAAGGTCGGACTTAATGCCAGTCACTCTCCACTACCCAACCCAAGGTGTGGTGAGATATTGTGATAAGAGTAGCAATAAACTAATTAATAAGAAGAAAAGACCAAAAATAACTAATATACAAATAAAGAATAATACATACATATACATTATACATTTATAAATACATAATACATATATAAATAAAATATACATACAAAATATATATATTTATACATACGTAATAGAATACAATACAATAGCGGTAGCTACCAATAAATTCCATATGTGGATGATGAAATTATCTGAATGCAGGTAACGTAAGAACTACTAAATAAAGTAGTCATTTTTTTTTTTTCGGGCTGAAGGCCTCTGTTAACCCGAGGGCTTTTACAGTTTCACCGGGTTGAGAGGTGACCGAGCGCTTATGGCACTCAGTCGAGACCTCTATATATAGGTAACCAGCACAAGGGCTCCCGAGAGGGAGCCTCGGCTTGGACCGTTACCTTGTTTCGCGAGAGCGTCTGACTCGAGGGTGCCCGAGAGGGCCGAACCTCGACTCGTCAGTTGCTTCTGACAGAGGATTCTTTAAATTCGCTATTATTATTAGCTATCTGTACCACCACATCGGAATGCTGGAGAAGAAGTGGTGCAAGAAACTCCAGGGACGCTGCTATCTGTATGGACTGGATAAAGTAGTCATGAACCAAACATTTAAAACTGATTTTATTACGTACCTTCCTGATGTCATCGGGTAAGGAGTAGTGTTCATTAGTTTTCAGTAGTTGTTCATATTAGTAATGTTCATATTTTACTTCACGTGGGGTGTACCTTTTCTGTTAAATAATGCTTCTTGAAATTGATTGCATTCATTTACCATATTTTTAGAGCATCGCAAGTTATTCGCAATTTTGCTACATGTCCAACCTTTGTCATAAAAAATCAGAATGATTTTCCTTTAAGGTAATCGTAACTTTTGTATTTGCTCATAGAAGCTCGTTGAAAATGATCAAAATTATTTTGATAAGCTGGTTTTTGCTTTAGGCGCGTTTCTTGAAAATGCCCGGGAAAATGGGAAAAATAGGAGGGCTGTTTATTTCTGCTGTCAATTTTGAATTAAGAACATGAAACATTAAACTGTCTTTAATTAGGAAGCCAGCAGCAAGTATATTAATGAAGTTTGTAATTTATTAAAAAAAAAAGAATAAGGTTTCAACTATTGCTAAATATAAGATTTTTTTGTCTTCATTTCATTCATTCAATGATATAACATTAGTATAATGTTTGATTGTAGAGTAGAAATTATAAAGTAGAATTAATACATATCTTCACTGCTGAGTATTATCAATAAATGTATATATACTTGAATAGGTATCTTTAATTATGTCTTACCAGCATTATATATGAATACTCGAACATATACCTATTTTCAAACCATAAACCCTATAAAACTGCAAAAAGAATTCGTCGACACGCTCTGGTACAGACCACGCCCTAACGGAATACCAGTAATAAAATAACAGTATAATGCAGCTTGTATATTATGCTTCGTACTGTCAGTGTGGGGAAATACAGACTCATATTTTTTATAATAAATTAATTAAGTTATTACTAAATAATCATTTCATCTCAGTTCCCAGGTATCACAATGCACGTACGTCGATGTATATAGTTTGCAGTCATCACTTACCATCAGGTGAACTATGTATTAATTCAGTTGATTTTAACCATTCATAAGACAACTAGAAACTAGTTACGAGGCTTTACAGCTTTCATAAATGATAAAATGTTCCACGACACTGCATCCAAATCGTAATTTGATTTTGTAGCAACCATTACATTGGACTAGGGAAGAAATCGACTAGTCATTGGCCGAATTCGCGTGATCACTTATAGCGGTATAATATATCCTGCTCAATTAATGTAATCTTTAATATTCGAAAGATATTTATGTTGGTTAAATCTTTGATTTGCGAGCCAAAGAAAAACGTAAAAAAAAAATACTTTATAAGATTTTTTTTTTCTAACAGCCGCTCGATCGTAAATGAGTTTATATTTTTTATAAAAGTAAATTAAGATCCAAGATTAAAATAACTTGCTAAGTGGCCTATTTCTTGCATTAGATATACGAGTTTAAAAAATGCCCAACAAAAAGTTTGCCTCTGGTTTGCCACTTTACGCCTATCATAAACGTATTAGAACGCTTACAGGTCACGGGTATAATATATGAGTGCAAATACAGTACTATACAGTAGCATATATAATATAATGAATAACTCTAAATAACATTATCTATAATTATATATGAATGACCTCGACTAGTTTATATAACGTTGTCTACACACAATCTACTCATTCGCGTCAGGATACAAGAAATATAAAATTAAGTAGGTCTTTTGTCTGATATGTAACAAAATGTTGATAAATGTATTATGAAAAATATATACTAAGTCCAAACTGATGATATTGATGGTGACACGATATAGAACTTTCGTTTCTTCTTATTTTATAATAACAATTTTTTCAAATTATCCTTTAAAATCTTTTGGAATCGAAGAGCCAAGGGATTACTATCATATTTCGGGTTTTCCTATTTCATGCATCTTTACAGATATTTATATGATTTATAGATAATCTTCCTAATATGCTTCAAATGGACACATGAGAAAGTTATTAACAGAATCATTGAGTTATAGTCATTCCTTGTATCGTAACAATGTAATTTTAACAATGTAAGGTTTTGAACTAAAACGAAATTATCTCTTCTTGTACGTTTAAAGTTTCCACTGTAGAATGCCTTTCTGAGTAAGATCCAGCAAAACTGACAAAACGATACAGTCCATAAGCACCGGTGAACGTGTAAAGATTCATCGTTCGATCGAAATAGAAATATTTGTGTTGTTAGTTTGTGATTTATTTTTATGTTACATAGCAAGTACTAAAACTTCACTCCGATAACTTCAAACCCTCACAGATAAGTCCTGGTCAATCAAAACATAGCATTGTTATGTTGCTATTGTACACTGATAATTTGTGAGGACCTGGTCCATCTTAGATCGTGCCGACCCATTCATGATCTAGCTAAACATTACATGCAGCTATTTCTTAGCACCGTAACTTTAAAATGACAAAAGATATTTGGCGAATATCAATAGATTACAACAGATTTTCACTCAAAAATCAGCACTTAATATAGTATTACTTTGCTACCGCCTACAACACCTTACCTTATAGCATTCAAGCTAAATTTACATTAAAGTATATTTTATTATTAATATCACTAGGTATGGAACAAAAACCCAGTACATGGGTATACTCTATATTGCTGAAACAAAAATATACAAATTAAAAAGCAGTGTTTTTCACTTTTCTGTTAATTATGTTTAACGCAGTGGGATCTTAAATTATTTGTTTATGTTTTTTTAATTATTTTGTATTAAAGGAGTCAAACAAGCACACAGTTCACTTGATAGTAATATATTCCTGCGAAACATGGCAACCACATTAATCATCGATTAAAAGTCATAATACGAATGCGTCGTCACCCCTGCGGGCTAAGATCGAATGCTCGTTACCAGTAATAAGGATTTCCGGTTCTCCATACTCAGCAATTGATATTCTGCTATTATCTATTATCATATATTATCCTGGTATTCCGTGAGGTTGATCATACCCCGGTCAAGCTAGCGCATTCATGCTGCTAAAATCAAAAAGCAGCGTTTCTCCACCATTGTTGTTCGTCTCGTGAAGAATAGGTCCAATGCACATATAATAATTATGCAAATACATCGATAATAATTATGTATATATTTATATATATATTTACTTTTAGATATGTTTGTATTTATAATATGTATATTTTTTGTTTTATAGTTTATGTAAATGTATATAAATATCTATTATTTTACTTAGTATTATAAATTCCTAAGATAATATATAATGATATGTATATTTAATTGAAGCATTTAGATGTACTGTATGTCTCTTTTTTCTTTATTATTATTCTTCTGTCCCTACCTTGATTTCCCTGAACCCTCCCAAGGTTGACTGGTAGATAATGCCTTAGGCATTAAGTCCGCCTTTGTGCATATGTTAGTTGTACAAAAGTTTATAAATAAATAAATAAATAAAATAATAACGTATTCGTTGCGTCACAGTCCGCACCCAATGAGGAGGAGATTTCTTCTGTAATTATAACAATGCGCTGGTACGTATCTTAATACGATTATTATAGACTTACGAGAATTAGATTATTTTAAGCTTCAATAGCTTCACGGTGTAGGTTACGGTTGGCGTAATTAACGTCGTAGGTTCGAATCTGCCGTTTGACTATTGTTGTAAAACATCTAGTACGAGCGTTTTAAGCTTAGTTGGCAATGCAATTTAAATATTAGTAATGTAAATTGCATTGCAATTTACATTACTAATATTTAAATTACTATTTTAATTACTTTGTTTAAATACGATATGTTAAAACTGTTCAGTTAAGTGTTATTCGCCGCACGAAAACAAATCGAATGTCTTAAGTTAAATAAGTTAAAAAAAGAGTAATAGTGCTAGTGCCGTTCCCACCCTAACCGGTCCATCGTTTTTTGTACAAGCATCCAAGATAAGGCGTGACTGAGCGCACCTGTCCATTATATCTAGAATATAGTCTATTTTTAGCTTTAAGAAATAAACCTTTTGAGTATACAATTACGTAATTGACATACTAGCAGACACTATACCTAATTGTAAGTGTTTCCCGCGGCGTATGACACGCTCTTTTATCTTAGCCGCCAGAGCGGTAAACAAAGACCCGGGGAGTTGTTACTGCCCAAGTAGATGTGTGGATAATGGGGAATATCCCCGAGGCCGGTACCTGAAGCCCCTAAGGCCTCTGAAAGTACTATCATGGTAAAGAATCGTCATACAGGTACGTTTTTAAGATGGAACACCTCGTCACTAATAATAGTATATACCGGATTTAATGTGAGACACGTAGAAGATATTTTTGTGTACCATCCAAATCTTGACTTTTTGTTAAAAACAAGCGCAAAATAACTAATATAGCGTCATGAGTATTAGTTTTAACAGAGATTCATCACGTTCATTTTTTTTATCCAACAGATTAAATTAATTATTTAGAGGACGGTCTACAAAATTTAACGTCGTATGTTCGAATCCATCATTTGAATACCGTTCTATATTAGAAATATCTTCATTTTTATTTAAGGTGTTCTTAATGAATCATGACATATCTTACATAACTGTGATATTTATAAATATCGTATACATACAGTATATTTCATAAAAAGTAATATTAATCTCGTAAGTAGAATTTCAAGGTTACTTCAACAAGGTTTTCCTTAAACTACTAAACCTAAAACATTTCTTCTTGATCAATTACTACTAAAAATGTCACAAATGTAAAAAAGACTAAGGCAGCATGAAAAGCTCGGTTAAAAGCCACTACTCATTAAGTGAACCAAAATAAATGTATATAATGTATTAAAATAACCTCCTCGAACTGTTGAATTGTAGACTATGTAAGATAACAAACGGCAAAAAAAACTTCAACTTCAATAGTATAAATGAACTTATGGTTACAAAAAAAGTCTTTTAAAGTTAATTATATATAATTAAACTTTGCATGCTATATGAATATTCTAAGAAAAACATGTCTGTTTCTAATTGTGTTGTAACATGTTGCTATATCATGCAAAATATATTATTCTTATATTTAGGGATATTTATTTCTATCTCCGCCTGGTTTAGTCAACAAAATAAGTTAATTTTTAATAAAATAAAACTATGATAAAAAATATATATACAATGCAATACAATACATACATAAAGATATTTATTTAACATTATTATTATTAAAACGACAAATAAGTAAATTGGCCCTCTTTAATCACTATCGAAATATACAGAGATGAATTCACATTTGCGTATCCTTATAAGATCTATCCCAGAAGCGATCCATTCGCCGTCTCACTGGAATATAGTCGACTGCCTTCATGTAATGTCAAATAACACGGTATGATGAGTGGGGGGTAGGAATTCGGGAAGCCAACAGAGGTAAGGCATTCCATATAAGCCACAAGGGTATCAACGCGTGTGCATCCACATACCATTTGGTGAACTATATGCTCGTCTTAATACCACCTCTAATATGATTATGATAAAAATTACGATTTTCAGCTCGAAATCAAATTCAACCGTGAGGACGGTAAAGTCCGCAGACTACAACGCCACGTAGGCAAAAAAAAACGCCATGGTTCTTGCGTAAAGAAAATCTACACATAGATCTTGAGCTACCGACCATAGCTCAGTACCTGCAGCAGGCTTCTCGCCTATATTTCGACTCTGCCGTAACACACCCAAACCCCGTGATTGTAAGTGCCACCACTTACAATCCCATCGCATCATAGATTCACCCACGTCCGAAGGAGACCGAGGCACGCCCTCGTCAGCCCCGACGACGTGACCACCACATTCCGAAGTGGTGATACAGATAGTCAATAATAATAATAGAGATATTAATGTAGATAATTCTTAGTCAGAAGCATCTGACCGAGCCGAGGTGGCCCTCTCGGGCACCCTCGAGTCACCACCAGAAGAGAGTGTACCACAAGAATCATGTACGTCGTTTCTTAAATTGCATGCATTCAAATTAATTATTTTTTTCCTTTTGTGTTATCATCAACTCCTCTGGTGTTGCAGATCATTATCAGAGCGGCAGTAATCACTTACAAACAGGTGAGCTGCTTACTCGTTTTTTCACCTGATTTTTGACAGTTCACCTGATGGTAAGTGATTCCTGCGGCCCATGACATATAATATAATATATCAAGGTCCTATATGTACCTATGAAATTGCTGTTTTGTATGAAATAACCTAAGGTATTTTTTCAATTTTTTATTTCTGTTATCAAAGTAATCGATGCATCTTCGCCAGTTTATTGATGCCCTTCTTGTAAAAATCGCAAAGTTGTCGCAAATGCACCAATATTGTTTAGATGTTAACATCAAAAGCTGCTGCTAGCTTGGCTGTAGATTGAGTATCATCACCTTCCACAATCGCCCTTAATTCATCATTGTTGACCAAAGTGTCCAGACGGCCACGAGGTTCATTTTTCAAATCAAAATTTCCAGAACGGAACCGGGCAAACCAATGACGGGTTGTGCGTTCGTTTAAAGTTCTCTCCGTAAACGTTGTTGATGTTACGTGCCGTTTGTGCCGCGTTGATGCCAGGACGGAACTCATCTTCCATAATTACACGAATTTTTAAAGTATCCATTATGACGACAAATGTTCAAACGTAATGAAAATACAAAGCTAATCATTAAACAAAAGACTGACTTTGTAAAAAGATTGTCATGTTTTTAAAACAAAATTAATTTGAATTTAGAATTCACAGCCAATCAAAACTTTTTTTTGGTTTGAAATGGCCAATACTGAAGCGTGGTGAATACAGATGCGTTGTCACCCTTGACAACTGAGAAGGAGTGCCTCGTCTCCAGTAATAAAGTCTCCCTACATTCCAAAACGACGAAACACGCCGGCATTATGCTGCTATTTCACGCTGGTATTCTGTGGGGGTGTGTTCCCCGATTGAAATGACCCGTGAATTCTACAGATAGAAACAAACTGCAGCGTAACTCTACCACTGTTGTCGTTTGCGACCTCTTCAATAAAAAAAGAGGTAAAATTGCAATTAATTAATGTAACATTTCTCGTTTGATGTAATCGGGCCTCCAGTACCCTCCGTCGGTCATACAATACACTGGGATATGCTACTTTCCCATGTCGAACTAAGCCTAGTTTAGTATCTCGTTGACAATTCCATATTAACCGTTCCATATTATTTTTGACCGTGAACTGCGTTAAAGTGGCCCTATCATAATTTCATATCTGTATCAAGTCAATTTCGATATGTTAGTAGGGCTTGCCATTCAAAGACCGCAACAAGACGCAGCGCGTGTGGCCTGAGGGGAATTCCCTTAAAATTCGTGTGGCGCTCAAAGTGTTAAAGACTTCGAGCATTCTTACTCAGTTCTTGATATCACATGGAATCTTGAATATTTGTTGAGAATGTTTTTTTGCAGATGTCACAGTTCTTGGTTATCACTTACTATTCGATGTTCTGTGTGCGTTTATAAAATATATTAATGTTATAAAATAAACTTCTATGTTGATGATATAAATGACGACAATTGATGTATGAAATACTAGTCTTTTAAAATTTGCATCTTAAGAATGACTTCCGGCGAGGACGTTGTTCATTAGTTTGTTAAATTATGAATTCGTTATATACAAGGTAATGTACATACATGATGCAGAAGAAAAGTCTGAATATCCATGCAAACCAATTGCAACAGTGTTATATAACACTGACGTCCTTGATATTTATTGCGGTACGATAATAACGAACAAAAATTCTATTTAATCTTTATTATAAAACTAGTTTTAGAGCGGTTGCATTAAATATTATTAGATGATATTCTCGATGGGTAGATTTGACAACAGTAACGTCATAGCTTCTAAATAGAATTCTCACAAAAGAACTATAATTTTTATCTATTTACATCTAGAATTTCTAATAAATGTCAACAAAGACCACAAATGGCTACGTTAGCCAATTATGGACGTTGTACATCCATGCAAAGGCGTTGTCAATAAAGTAGAAGTACAGAATTAACTTTTGTGATGCTTCTATTTATAACTAGGTCATCCTTAGGTAATAGTTTAGGTTATAACAATTAGGTATTTCTTTAAGACCACAAAAAATTGATATTTTTTGAAAAAAACTAATGTGTAAAATTAACTTATTCATCAACATTTTTGAAAGTCAAAACAATCTAACATAGTTGATATAACGTTCGCGTTTATCGTAAAGTGACTTTCCTCGTTTTGAGCTTACGTTTGCATTCCTTCCTATTAAATGTGTTTTGCTCGCCTTTATTAAGGTCATAGAGATTGAAATTTCTCAAAACTTTCGCCATAGATACATTGGAAAATCCAATCAAACAAATTACAGTGATGACCGTTAATAATGTTTTAAAGTTTTTATAACTCATAATAGTTTTATTTATTAGTCTTTATAACTAATTTAAGAAGCATTCAAACTAGGCATTTGTGTTGTATATCATCTTGTTACAAACTGGACTTGTAAAATGAAATCATACAAAAGCTAACGGTTTCTCTTTCCGGACATACAATAAAGGTCATTAAGGGATGCGAGAGCTACATTGATATTTAGTAACAGATATGATAATAACCTGATTTAACCTTTTAAATATATACTTTGCCTACCTTGCAGCGTTATAAAGCTTCAATCAAGTTATAACTAAAATTACACCATTATTTTATAAAAAAAGAATAAAAGACAATTAATAACACAACATTATCATGTCTATAAATAAACATTTTACCCGCAACACAATTCTGAATTACAAACAAAATTACACCTCGTCGTCACTCCATCTAGTGGGCGTCGAAAAGCACTTTTAATGACAATACATCGACTACCACATAAGTTACAATGTTTTGAAAAATGGACGTAATGACGTATGTGTAATAAGTATATGGTTTTCCGAGTAAGTCTAATTGGAAAAATATAAGTACATAGTTTACGCAATAAACCTTCAATGGAACTTTGTAAATATTTTTAAACAAAACCCTTACGTCATATGTGGTCACAGCTGGTTTTTAAATACGTGACTCATATTGCAGGCAAAAACTGGTTTCAGGGTATACAATTCATCAGAATTGAGAAGGAGGCCTTGGTAGTGAGTCTGGATTTAACGTAGGCTTTCGATCGGTTTCGGCACATTCGAAGCTCGTTCAACGGACTTCCCATCATTTATCTTCCCGTCATTCATTTCGAATTAGGCAAGTGGGTCACTAGTTTTTTAAAGAACCGTATCAAGATTGTAGTCGACATTGCATGTTCCGACTCCAAACCTCTAGTATTTCCTCAAGGCTATCCTACCTTCCCCGTTTACTCTACATACCTATGTGATATTCATTGCTATGTATATGACATGACACAGAAGATGCGTTGTACATTGGCCGCGCTATTATTTCTGGAGAACTCGTGAATGAGTGGTGGAATAAACTTGATTCTGAAATTGAATCTGAAATTTTTTAAACAAATTCTCAAATATACCGTACTAAATCTAGTCCAATATAACCTTAAGAAGACACAAGTTTGCACGTTTACCGCTAAAAAAAACTTTTGTTTCATCTCCTAATATTGATTTAGTACTAACCCCTTGTTATCTCAGCTAGCATCGGAATCCTTGGCGTTAACATATCGAGCGTCGTTCATTTCCGCGGTCACTTGGAAGGTACGGACGAATTGAAACAATAGAACACACGAAGCCTTCTAGAGGACAATGGTTTGTTTGCACCCCCATTTGTAATTTACCTTCAGTACAGACTTGCACGTCAGCTCATGCCATTTGACCATATTCAACGAAGAATGACTTAAATCGTCGACTACAGAGTTGTTACCCAAAAAGGTGATATCATAAAAAAATGAGTAGCCTCCTCAGAGGGAAGCCCTTTTTTCATGCTTTTATACATGGGGATATGCCTTATGCATATCCACCGTCACAAAGGTAAGTACGGCCTTTGTCCGACTCGTAACATTTCAAATTCTTCGATGTACCTACATCGCATACGGCAGGACCACGGGAACGTTCTCACACGCATTTGCGTCACCAACAGCGTTATGCATGAGCATAACAACATAGTAAAACATTCGAGTACCAGCTCCTTTCTTTTGACCGCGATACTTTCCGGTCAGCTTGATTCACTGGATTTCCGAAGAGATATTGCATGTCTTTCGATTTTTAACCATATTTACTACGGGGAACATGTCAGGAGTCATTTGGATTAATTCCAGCCGCTGAGTTTAAACACCGAACATCGCAACAGAGTTCAAAATTACTTCGTCACTATGCTTGGCTATGCATTGTGCGCTTTACAAGAAGTTTTTTAGTCCCGCATAACTATTCAGTATGTATGAGTTCTCGTCACCGACAGGCCTTCTAAGCACCTGCGGTTCCTCTCCGATCTCTCCGAACCGATCTCGCTTGGAGAGTGTTCCGTACCATTCCTTTTCCACGAGAACTTTCAGACTTATGGACTTACTCATAGCTATGAGTATGTCCATATTTCGACTTTTATTCAATATCTAAGTGTTGCGGAAATAAAGGCGGGGTATGCTCGATTTTCGTATATTTTATTTAACATTTTCAAAACTCGAGCCCTTCTTTGATTTGATGTACTTCAAAATATTTTTTTTACCTCCAGTTTACTCATTTTCTTGTCAAAATTCCATTATTTATGCTATTCGCGATTGTGTGATCTAATTATATATACTTACCAAATGTCGTTTATCGTTCAGTAGATTAGGCGTAAATATTTTTAAATATTAAGAAATATTGATTTTTAAAGCAATTTCTTTTATCTAAACAAAATAGTTTGTGAGATTTACCGAATTGTAAGGGATCGCTGAATATATTCGAAAGGTTTTAATTTTCTATTTAAGTTGACAAAAGTTTTAATTACAATTATTTAATTATTTAAAGGAAAACAAAACAGCTATTCATAAGTAACAATAGTTCTAAAAATAAAGCACAGGATAATATAGTAGAAGTAAATACAATTTTAAAGTGCATGTCTCATCTCTGAACTCAGTAGATGTAACGCTGATAAAATATATACGTTATTATTTTACTAGAATCTCGAAAAATTCCATTCGTTGACAACAAGTAAGATAATTTGCACCTGCGACGTTATGCACGATCGAAATTGGAAACATCTACGAGGTCATTATGTCGGTTTCTTTAACTGCTAAATGCGAAATGCGTCATGTATTCAACAACAGTTTTATACTAAGAATGTGTTATTAATTCATGAATGGAATTTTTTAACAATTAAACGGCAGGGAAATCCGCTTTCTAGCAAACTTATTATAATGCGTTGACGTGAAACGAAATTCACAAAAAAGATGTCTAAATTACTAAATAATTGTTCTGCGTGAATACAATTCTTTTTTTTCACCTTAACTGTGGTCCAGTGAAGTACGTAAGTCGTCACAATACAGTACTACCGTAACTACTTAGAGGTATGATCCATATCCACCACCTGGGCCTATTGATGATGGCAGGATCGATTATTAATGCACTAAGACCAGATAGTAAACGATCACGTAGAAAAACAATTCTGTATACATATAGATGTCATCACATCTGGGTTTGCATAGTTTATGGTTTGGGGTCGTATGGTGAAAGAAAATCACTGGGGGCCTTATTACAAGTTAGATTAGATCTAAGTCTTCTGAGATGATAACATATCTACATCATTCCTTATCAAAGATGAATGTGAGTGTTGTGGGTCGCCAGAATAACTTACCGTCAGGGGAACTGTGTGCTCGTTGTTCACCGCGAATATAATAAAAAATATATTTCCAAATTATAAAACACGATGTCGATGTTGTTCTTCTGATTGATTTTTACCACAGCATATATTCTTGGTGTTACCCGATGATGCCAACGTTACCTACTCAGGATATTTACACTGCCTAAAACATTTGCATTCGAAAAACCGATCATGTCATGTCTACAATACTTATATCATACTGAAAGTTTCTGGTTTTTGATAAATAAGACCACATATTATATTTATGAAATTTACAGTTTTTTAAAATATAAACCATCACTATTTACTGATTTTTGCAATCATTTTATCAAGCAGTGGATCCAGTCTTCAGTATGACATCTTCAATGGCTTCGTGGAACGCATTCACCGCTACTTCCGGGCTTGTAAATCGTAAGCCTCTAAGATGCTTATCTTTTTTTTTTTGTAAATAAAAAGATGTCGCAAGGTGTGAGGTCCGAGCTGTATGACGGATGCGTCATCAGTTCCACGTTTGAGGCCTTCAAATACGTATCCGTTATATTAGCGGAATGTTGGGACGCGTTTTCATGGTGAAGGACGACGACGCTTATGGCGAACTTATTCCAACATTTGGTTTTCAAGAACACTGTAATATAATGACCGGATTTGACAAAAAAAGTCTTATCTTAATTTTTGTTGGCAAGTCTTCAAAAGGAAAGACGCTACCAAATATTTTTTCTTTCCGCACCATTCACACAAGGCTAACTTTAAAGTTCTAGCGCCAAAACTATTGAATAGATTTTAATAAATAAACTTTATTTTAAAGATTACACTAATTATTATTGTAATCAAAATATTATTGCAACAATTAATTATAACAACGCTTTCACGTGATGAGGAGCAAAGTCTCAAAGTAAGCGACTAAAAGCCGCGATTGATGACCTGAAAAATATCACCAGGCCATCAAATTGGCCCAGATAGCCCTAATTCTAGGATTTCAAGTTCTTTTTTTTTCAAGCGCCAAAATAATGACATAAACGTATGGCCTAAATCTAATTATTAATTATCATTATTTATTCATGTTTAATACAAATTATAAAATTACTTTCCTTAAAGTCTCTTCTAGTGCTTAGTTAACTACGACAAACTACAATTACAGTATTACAATTGTTATAATTATAATAAAACTAGAACTATAAATGTGTCTGAGCACGGCAAAAAAGCTTGCGTGTTAAACAACATTCTGGAATAAATCATTTCCTATTGAAATACTTATTATATAACTTGTTTACAATTTACTTTACTTAATATAGATAATCGAACTTACCCCCTTCACCTCTCTCTCGAACCATGCCCTTCCTGAATATCTGCGCGAAATAGCAACTTAACGCTGATTTTCGTTTGGTTAGCGTAGGCATTCGAAAATTTCCCCTTCAAAGAGGTTCTCGCCTTACGGTGGCGGCAGGGCTTAGGAGCCGTGGCTTGATCCCCCACCGTGAAGCTAAGAGTAACCCAAAAAGTAACCCTGACGATGCTGCGAGGAGGTTTCCTTGCCCTGGAGTTTCGGTGTTATTTTTTTGTTTAAATATTTTTACTTTTCAATGTTCCATTTATTTACAATTTCAGTAATTCTTTGAGGGAACTTAAAAAAAATCTATCTTTCCTATCTGAGAGAAGAACTTAGTTTCTAATGTCCTAATTCTAGTTCTAAATCTACTTTGTATACACTATACCTTGGGAAGTCTGTTAATATGTGCGTTATAATTTCTTCCAACAGGTTCACATATACACATGAAGGGTTCTGTTTGCATTTGTACTTGAATAAATAGCCCGCAAACCCTCCATGTCCCGTAAATATCTGAGTTAGGATTGGGTTTAGAGTCATGTACTTTATTTGCTTATGTGCTTCTCTTACCTCTGGAAAATAATTCGCTGCCGTTTCAAATTCCTCATATCTTTTCTGCCATTCTATTATAGTGCAGTTTTTTAACTGCCACTTAACGTATTAAATTGGACATTCGTTGTATTTGGGTGTCGTTTTTACTGTAAGTGCAGCCTCTTTTGCTAAACACCGCACTCTCATTGCCTTGTGTGCCTATGTGTGCTCTTATCGACAACAATTTAAATTCTTTTACCTTTTCTCTAAGTTTCCTAATATTTCTACGTATCGCAAAGACGGGAGAGTTGTTCGGCTTTTGATTTGCTTAAGGAAGATTGTGATCTGATTCTATTAGCATTACGGTTGGTTGCGCATAACATTTATTTATTTATTTATTGAAATAAAGCTCCACTCCAAGATCCTGGTTATATCTCGCTGCAGTATGCAATGATCTGCATTCTGCTCTATTTGAAGAATTCATTTTAAGTCATCACCTGGGGCAAATCATTGATGCATAGCATACATCTCCCTCTCCAATATCATTTTCTTGCTTTTTACTTCCTCCCTTCCTTCCACAGTGTCTAGCGGTTTATTTTGGTTCCCTTCTATTGTATTTATGTCTTCCACCTGACTATAGTTTATATCCATCTCAAATGCTGGATGGGGTGCTTCAAGGAAATCGATATTTTGTTCTATTTGTCTGTCTCCAATTATTTTTTTTTCAACCAAACGTCCTCGTTTTCGCACATTTCGTATAGTCTTTGTTGTTTTTGTTATTTTTATTCGTTTAGCCCGATAGTATCAGGGCCGTATTTAAAGATACGGTAAGAACCCCCTCTGCATGGTTGAGATTTTTTTCGTCATTTCATCGGCTCGCATCGCGCGGCATCACGGCTGTAATTTTAACAGCCGCATCTGGCCACACACTAGATGCGAACATTATCGTTGGTTCTATCACAGCCACTTATATTGTTCTTATATACCTCCGGATTCAGTCCCCATGAAATTTTTGTAGGTCTAGCCAATTGATTATAGATTTTAAGAGCCCTGCGAATGACATATGAGACGTGTTCATTAAATGTGAGCTTTCTATCTATTATAAGACTGATATAAGATCACTAACCTATTTTTACCTTCACCTTCACCGTCACCATCTTGTGTTCCGACCCTGCATACAATAGATTTATTCTTCTCTTCTCTAAATAATTTGTTACCAGTTTTCTGATATTATTAGAGCATTTTTTGGCTACCAGTTGATTTTAATTGCTGGCCCACAAGGGCTGTCAATCGATCGATCTCTTTGTTTTTTATCTTATTTTTTACGTGTAAGTAAATCGTAGAGGGGATCTTCTGTACAGCGCGGGGGACAAAGCCATATTGTTTTGAGTCCACTTTAGCCTAATGGCTCACATTTTTCCAGCATTTTACCGAGCACGGAAAGCAAGCCAAGATAAGCTAAGAAGATAAATTTTTTTTTAGCTGGATTCCTTATAATAACTATTTGGGGTTCCTACCATGTTCTAGGAAATCAGCTAGAGACATTTATTTGTTATTCCTAAGAACTAGTTTGGGTCCACCTCCATTGCCGCTTTACAAATGTCCGCTGTAAATCCTTCGGGACCAGGAGCTTTCTTCGGACTAAAGTTGTCCATTACTTATTTAAGTTCGGCTACGGTAAAAGGTGGATCATTCTTCTCAACGTGACCTTCTTCCTCTCCCTTCGCTTTTTCCCTTATCCTCGTTATGTTCTTGTATTCTTGATGTTTTGGCTATGACCTTATATGGGATATATAGTCCCAAACACTTTCCTTGGATTGTCTTTTATAAAAACTTTTCCAACTGTCCGTCTGTGCTCTTCCTCGTACTTCTTTTTTGCCTCAAGATATTCTCCAATTACATATTTCTTCCTTTTCGGAGCTGCATACGATATACTCCTTTTTAATTCTTAGCATTCCCTTTATTAGTTCATCTATCGTATCATTCTACCACGGTTATTTGTCTCATGTTGTCTAAATCTAGGAATTGTAGGCACGCTTCTTCTATACTTCTCTCATACTCTCCTATTGTTTTTCTAATTCCTTCTTTGTTGTAATATTTTTTTATTTTTCTCACCTGTTATTTCTTTCATATGAATAGATGTTTTTAATTTTTCTGTAAATTGGGTCCAGCTTTTTTTGTATTAAATTTACTAGTTCCTTTTTCCATGTTAATAATTGGAGTTTTTTGCATTTTAAAGTTATTGCGTTATTATCAGAACTGGTTATTCTTTTCTCCACTTTCCACTCATTTATCTTTGGTATCAATCTTTCTGTACATGCTATTATATCCACTGTACTTTGATACACTTTCCCTCCTCTTTTAATTCAAATGTCGGTTCCTCTCCTTCATTTAGTTTATGTAATTCCAATTCATCGAAAAATTTCCATTCCTCTTCGGTCTTCTGTTCTACTCCCCCATCAGTAACTCAATGCATTAATGTCTCCTCCGATTAGTATATTTTTAAGTCCGTAAGTTTTTGTATATACGTTTTATTTCTAATAAGCAAGGTTCTAGCGGTTGCGGATCACCCTCCAAGCATATTGAAATTGCTGCCAGGTTCCAGACTCTTGTACTTAGTACCACGCCCATCACATTCTCACTACACCACTGTGGGTTTTTTCTTATTTGTATCTCGCGATCGAAGACGACCACTACTGACTTAACACGCTTGACTCTAATTTGCGTACATTGCATTATCCTAGCCGCAGGATATTGTTTCATTTCTCCGATCACTCCCACATATGGCTCCTGAATAATAGCGAAACTAAAATTCCTATTCCTCATTTTTTTTTTCCGTTGTAAATTTTCTTGTAGTACTAGGTAACTAGATGTGCTGTATTATCACAGATATTGTGAGACTTACATTATTTATTGGGAGCATGACTTAACAATACGATACACTAGACCTTGCTATGTTCTCCCATTTTTGTTGAATGGGACATCCTTGATCAAAGGCACCATAGTCCTATTTGTCCATCCTTGCCTTCATGCAGTCCTCAGGGTTAAAAACGCATGTGCAACTTAATCATTTGTTAAGGTTGAATTTAGATAGTTATGAACTGTAGTTATCATTTATCGTCAGGTGAACTGTATGCTTGTTGGTTACAAACAAGCATACAGTTAGCAAGCATAGTTTCATAAACACTCTAAAAGTTTAAAGACACTTTTCTAAGATAATTCAAACTGAATTGACGAAGTGTTTCTTCATAATTATCTTAGATCATCATCTTAAAAGATCACTAGATCGCCATCTGCAAAGGCTTCTCGCAGATGCACACAGACCATTGTTCTATTTAGTGTTAAATTGTTTTATTTGTTACTATTCTTTAATCAGTACAGGAAGGTCTCGAGTTGGTCCCACAAAAAATCTTTAACGATGGATTAGTGTTTTCTATGCCTCTAAACCACTGTTTCTCAACTTGTGGATCGCTTGTGGGGGCACACGGTGGACTGCAGCACGATTGTTATTAAAGAGGGTCGCAATCTGTTCAATAAATAAGACCTGTATACAAAAGATTCGATTATTATAGGAATAAATTTTAATGTATTTTTTTTTTAAATTAAATATCATCATTTAATAATATGAACAAGTAAATTTATAACTTGCGTTGTTTAAATTATTAATCATAAACATTAATTAATTAATGTAAGTTTAAACGTATAAATATACTATCAATTAAAATGTTATTATAATTTTATAGTGAAGGAGTCGCAAGGCTTTTAACTATCCTTTGTAGCTTTTTTTTTTCAACCCGGTGAAACTGTAAAAGCCCTCGGGCTAACAGTGGCCTTCAGCCCGAAAAAAAAAAAAATTGTAGCTTTTTCGTGTGTCACAAATTTAACATTTAATATTCAGAATATTTTTTTTAGAATTTATTAATGTTCAAAAATAAATCCAGTATAGTCAACATATACACAATGTTATGTTGACTGCTTTGTTAAATTTTATTACTGCGATTTAATAATCTGGTCTGCTCCCGCTAAGAGTTATCCTATGTTAAATAATGCTGATATTTTATTTTAGCATACCACATTTATCTAATTGGCTCCATGTAAACATAAGTGTATTCATAAATTGCCTGATAAAAGAAAATAACTCTTAATGTCAACGTCAAATTTCAAAACATGTTATACACGTGCGAAATAAAATCGTGAAATCGATTGATTTATAAAGTGATGCAAAAATAATTAAAATGTTAAAACCTAAAGAGTTAGGAGATGATCTTCCAGGATTTGAAGCTCTTAGTAAAAATGAAACAACAGATAATGACTCCCAAGATAATAAAAAGAAAAAGAAGGGATCCGGTGGTTTTCAAACAATGGGATTCAGTTTTCCAGTGATTAAAGGGATTACAAAACGAGGCTACAAACAACCGACGCCTATACAACGAAAAGTAAGTTTAACGTTACATCACTTCTTTTACATAACCTGAAAATAGTTTTAGTAAACAATTATTACTCGCTGTTTAAAAGTAAGTACCACATTACTTGCAAAAACAGAACAAAATATTTTCGAATCATCAAATCAAATGTTCTAAGTGATAAGTTTTATATTTATTTATTTCAGACCATCCCTCTTGCATTGGAAAGTAAAGATGTGGTTGCGATGGCCCGCACAGGGTCAGGTAAAACAGCTTGCTTTGTTCTTCCTATTATAGAAAAACTTTTGTCACCCTCACATAAAGCTCTACCAGGAAAGAATCTTAGAGCTCTCATTTTGTCACCGACTAGGGAATTAGCTTTACAGGTATTATAATCTATTTATTCTCTATATTTATATATTTTAGTTCACATCGTAAAGCACTCAAGATTCAAGTATCCAATTCTAACTAGATCATGTGAACTGTGTGTTGTATCAAGCCCTTGCATAAATATGGAGTTAATCACTTGCTGCCTTCCCAAACTCCCTATTGCATCATGTCAATATCATGACAATGCATCCATTACATTTGGATGCATTGAAATGATATGGGCTATTTACGATCATTCACAGTTGTAAACCCATAATTTGTATTACATAAATAATGGCCTTCACTGGCAGTTATTTAAAAATGTTTTTAGAAGTGCTTCAATATCTATTTAAAATAACATTTATTTGCAATTCAATTAATAATTAACACTGGCAAAGACAGCAGTGATGACAACTTTCCAAATGGAGGTTCTATTCAATGATTTAATATGAATATCATTGTTTTGTAAACTAAACATTTATAATTTTGTCACATAGTTTATGCATAACATTTTAATTCAATGGTTTTCTAACATATATATAAAAATACATTTTTTTTTAATTTGTAATAACATAAAATACAGTTGTAATTGGGCCAAAAAAGACACAATTTAATTCATTTCATTTAATAATACAAAATTTTGTTTACAATTCCTCAATCTCAATTTAGGATTTCTTAACTAATCAATTAAATTTTTAATCTAATATTAACTCTATAATAGTAATCTATCATTATTCATGATATGAAAATCTTAGAATAGAGTATGTAGTAGTCAAATTATTCATAAAGTACTATCTATAAAATTCTTTTTAGTTAAATTTAAATTTTATTTAAAAATAATATTTTTTAAAATAAAATTGGAAAGTAGTAAATGACTAAAAATACTTTTAAATTACAGTGTAGTTCTAATGTACTTTGTGCCAAGATAATTTGATAGCATTTATCTAAGATTTTATTATTAAGGCATTCAGTATAATAAATATTGCAGACATTAAAATTTGTGCGAGAACTGGGCAAATTTACTGGACTGACATCTGCAGCTATCCTGGGTGGGGAATCTATTGAACAGCAGTTCAGTGTGATGTCCGGCAAATCGCCAGATATTGTAGTTGCTACACCTGGCCGTTTTTTACATATATGTATTGAAATGAGCCTTAAGTTAGATAACATAAGTAAGTAATTATTTCATATGATAATTTATTTTAACTATTGAACTGAAATATTAAAAGAATGAATGTAAAACAGATGAAAACATAACATTTAAGAAATTAATTAATATGTCATATTGGAACTGCCTAGTAGATTGAATCAACACTTTTAAAAGTATTTTTAAAAGTATATAAAATTAACACAAACAGCCAATAGTATTTACTTTTTTTTTGCATGAATGCCTCCTAAGAATCTAACAGTTCCATTTTTTACATATAGTACTAGCATTTCATTACTTTTTACATGAACTACTGTTAATTAAACTCTTTACCTAATTTAAATTACAATTTTTATTGTATTATTTATTCACAGAGGTAATAGTATTTGATGAAGCTGACAGACTATTTGAGCTTGGTTTTGGAGAACAGCTCAGGGAAATAGTAGCTAGACTGCCTTCTAGCCGCCAAACTCTACTGTTCTCTGCCACTATGCCTAAAATGCTTGTGGAATTTGCAAGGGCTGGCCTCACTGATCCTGTATTAATTAGATTAGATGTGGATTGGAAGTTACCATCAACTTTGTGGCTGGGCTGGTTATCTGTGAGGGCAGAATTAAAGACAGCTGCCTTGTTGCTCTTGCTTGATAAAGTTCTTACATCTTCCACTTCTCAGGCAGTCGTTTTTGCAGCTACGAAGCATCATGTGGAATATTTACATTTGGTGAGTAAAATTATCCATTGTTGTGTTTAATAAAATTTTAAGCTTTGAACTCTGGATAACTCCTAGATAATTTGAAACTGATGTATTAAACAAAAATACAACTAGATGTTAGAGTTTCTTGTGGTTTCTTCTTGCTAGCGGCTGCCGTCCGATGACTTGACTGTTCTAAAGTGTTTTGTACAACTACTTGAATAAAGCTTTTTGATATGATTTTATTTTATATGAATGTAAAATAACACTTAATACATTTGTTATACAATGAGAGAAACACATAGCAGATATACTGAGTAAACTGAGTTTCATTTATTTTATGAAATTGGTTAATGTAATGTCCTACAGGTCGTTTTTGACCACAGCAATACTCTTTAATTATTATCAGACATCATCAACTGTGCAGGAATCTTTTTTTGTTTTTTGTTCAATTTGCACAAATGTTTAAGACACCATAATATAGCCCTAAACATTTGTGCATATATAGAGTCATTCACTTGACAAGTTCCCTAGTCAGATGAAATGCATGTGTAAGATTGGAGGAAGGTTCAGATGCACTTTCAAAATACTTTTAACCCCAAAAACTAGCAATTTGTGAACAGCAAATATTGAGCCTTGGTTAGGAATTGTTCCAGATAAGGCTCAATAATATTTTCAGTTCAATATTGAAAACCCGGTCTTTAAATGAAAATGAACACCAATCCAATCACAACAAATATTCAAGAAGTCTCTATAATATCATATAAATATCAGGCAAAGCAGCAACTCTTATGCCACTGCTATATACTGGTTAGATAGCAATAGTGAAACAAACAACAAGTATATTTTATATTTAAGATATATTGTACAAATATTTGTTTATAGTTGCATAGTTGATTCAATCCATGCTGCTATTTTTATAGATACTACAGCAAGCAGGCATATCATCCACTTTTGCCTACTCAGGACTTGACCCTTCAGCTCGAAAGATTGCTTTGGGAAAGTTTACAAACAAGAAATGCTCAGTATTGCTAGTAACTGATGTAGCAGCCAGAGGGTTGGATTTGCCAGCTTTGGATACTGTGATAAATTACAATTTCCCGGCAAAACCCAAGCTGTTTGTTCACAGAGTTGGTAAGTTAGCCCAATAAAAATGACATTTTATAAATTGTCTATGTAATCAAATTATCTGATAATTTATTAAATTTTATATTGTCTGTGGAAATAAATTAGTACACAATTTTTTTATCTATCAATATGATTTAATTTGTGCTTTTCCAGGCAGAAGTGCCCGTGCCGGAAGGGCTGGTCGGGCCTTTTCCCTCATAGCACCTGAAGATGTAGCCCATTTGCTAGATTTACAGCTGTTCCTTGGTTCGGAACTCTTGTCCCCTGGTCAGGCCTATGGTAACGACTGTCCTAGTGGTGTTTGGGGAGCAATGCCCACTAGCCAATTGGAGCTGCGTCACCAAGATGTTATGGCGTGGGAGAAAAATTATTCTGAGATTGTAAGTACTGTTAACATTTGTCAATGTTTCTGCTGATAATGGACACTGTTATGCTGCAACATACATAACATTATGTCTACTTTATTTATTTATAAATTAAATGTCACTCTCTAAAAACATGTTTAATTTGTGAGATACCGATACCGCACTATTTAGCAAAAGACCGGAAACGACTGCGTGACGAATGGTGCCGTAAAATGATGAAAGATTTCAATGGAGGACAAGTGACGAAGCCCGGGTGTACAGCTTTGAACCGGAAAGAAAAAACTAGTCGGCTGAATGGGTTTTTCAGAACAACAACAGAAATCAGCACATTACATTAGTGACGCTTGAAAACTGAAGGACAGTGACTGGATCGCACATTCAGCTAACATTTGTAGGCGTCAGACGTGGAACCGATGACGCATCCGTCATATAGCCTGCACCTCGCACCTTTTTTTTTCGAAAATTTAAGATAAGCTTAGAGGTTTGCGATTTACAAGCCCGGAAGCGGCGGTGGATGCGTTCCACGAAGCCTTTGTAGAGGCTCCCTGCTGAAGACTGGATCCACCGCTTCATACAATGGTTCCAACGATTACAGAAATAATGTAAATAATATGAGTAATATATACCATATTTCGAATAACTATAAATGTATCATCAATATAATCTGATCTTATTTGACAAAAACCAAAAACTTTCAGTAACCTTAGGTAACTTAGGTAATAGAATTTGTGGATTAAAATACCGGTTTCTATGATCTTCTAGTTGTTATTAGCATCATCTGATAACATTACAATTGAATATTATATAGTGTAAAAAAAGTTAAATTTTGTGTAAACAATATAACAATAAAAAAAGTAACGAGGGCGCAAAATTTTATTTAATAATATATATTATTAATAAATATTAATTCATTATTTTATAGGAAGAAGCAGTCCGTGTCTGCGGGCGTGGCTGGCAGCAATACGTGAAATGGCGCGAGCCTGCTTCAGCGGAAGCGAACAAACGCGCTAAAACCACACCCCTGCCTATACTGGTACATCCCTTTCTAGTGGACGAGGGAACGGAGAACGCTGTCGGCATGGTGGAGAAAATTAAAAACTATACACCAAAAGGAGTATGTACTAAGTTTATTTTATTTCGTTTCTATATTATTATTTGCGGGTGTATTGTGTTTTTAGGCTATCAATAGGATAAAGGAGCAATCAAGCTGATGGTTAATAACTATGCCATATAGTTTAATTACATTTATGTAGTTTTGTATTACTGGAAATATAACAAATTCCGCATTTCGGCGGAAAAAACTATGACCATATGTTTTATTATCAATTCACCGAACATTTTGTGATAATGACTTGGTTTTATATAAACTATTTATAACTAATTATCTATAATTTTTCATAGAATTAGGATTTATATTTCCTTTTTATGTACCGAAAGTTGGTGAGTCTACAGTGCTATGTAAACACACCTTTGGAAATAAAATAATTACGTAATAATCAATACACATCTCATTTCAGACAATTTTAGAATTGGGCGGTAAGAACGACTCGCCAATGTTTCTAGCAATGAAGGCGAAGAGGCGAGTCCACGGGAAGAAAGTACAGAAAGCGCGGGAAAACAAAATCAACGAGGTAACCTTAGTACTGATACATCAATGTGAATTGGTTATCGATCGATCGAATCACTATCTTATAATTGGCGTTTGTTTTGGGGCGTAAACCTATAAAATTACTTAATATACTGAAAACTGAAACTGGCGTTGAGGATAATAGAAAGAGACTGACAACCGAGACTCGATCCCGAACCAATTATATCTGTAAATTTATTCCACGACATTAACCATATAAATAAATATATGTTAAAAAAAAATAGTTTAGTACATCATTTAAAGTAAATATATACCTGTGCAAGGAATCCTTGAGTACGTAACACATTTTTTTTTGTAGATTGATAATATATTAGAGGACACAACGAACACGAAATCTAGCAAAAATTTGGAAAACAATCAGGCAAAGAAGAAAAGAAAGGAGGTTGTTCGCGATGAGAATTACATACCACACTTTTCTAGCGACCAACATACGGAATCAGGGTAAGTTTCTTCATTAATACGCCTTTATTAACTCTTAAAGTTATGTTTAAGTAAATGTTACAATATTGTTTGTTACTGATGAGGAGGTATTCAATCGTAGTCTTTAGGTGTAGGTAACAAAGAATCTGCATGATTCCCTATTGAGCGTATATGCATAGGCCACATGAATCACTATGCATTTTAAAAATTTATCACCCCATAATTGTTTTTTTTTTTTTTTTAATTCTTAAATGAAAATAAATACATAATTGACGACTCGCTGTTATTATTCCCTTGTCACTAATTTCTTGGACTTGATAGAAAAATGATGCGTAGTAATTACAAGGTAATTTATATACAGTTTATTGAAATCGGGGTGGCTAATAAAAATACTTTTCACCTTATTGGTATAATTTCTTCAGTAATCTGTATTGGTAGCGACATCAACCTCTAACGAGACAAAGGCCCGTTGTGCCCAGTAATCGAATTTCCGATTTCCTTCGTTCACCTTGTAGGATACAAGAATTTATTGTTTTTTTTAATTTGTAATCTGTATTTTTATCCAAACATTAAACAAAACACGCTAAATTGTAATAAATATGTATTAAAACTTAAAAAAATTTAATAAATTAAATTGTGTTTATCATAACAATAAGAAAATCTGCTGGAAAAAATCACATAACATAACACGTGGTTCGGTTAGTACCAGCTGTCAGTTTTGTTTACATAAAACGGAACAGACAAACATGAACAGAGCGAGAAAAAGAGACAACGACGAGAGAGACGAGAAAGAGCAATGCTATATACGTTGCTTGTGGACTCGCTTTTGTTCTCCTCTTTCTCTCACGCAGCTTAGATCGCTAATGAAGTCTTCTTTTCCGGCACGTGTACTGTATTGTACATGCTTCTATTTTTTAATATTTATTAAATGAAAAAAGAAAACCCACCACCTAACAAGGAAGCTTGCAAATTTATTTATAAACTATAAATAAATTTCCTTGACCCAATACAATTAGGAAGCCAAAAAATTGCCCTGAAATTTCGAAGAAATGTCGTTGTGCTCTTTCATTGTTACCATATATTTATTATATCTGTATACAGTATGGCGGTGAACTTCGCTGTCGGAGCGTCGTCGGCCGAGTTGGAGATAGGGGCCGACAGTAGTGAAGGCGTAAGGTCGCACAAAGCACAGCTGCGCTGGGACCGTAAGAGGAAGAAGATGGTTCATGTAGACCCTGTATGTATGCTTTACAACCTTTAAATTTGTTATGAATGAAAAAAGTTAAGGAACAGTCTATTTCAGTCATGTATATACCAGTATTGGAGCGTAGTCGTTATTTAATTTGAATAAGTATTTAAAAATTACTGTAATATATAATAATATATATATATGCGTTAAGATCGAAGAAATATTTGGTTGTTGTTTTTAATTACGAGTAGAATACATGCAAACACTTAACGCGCTGCACAGATATAGGCTATCAAACACAAGACCTAAAACTCAACGCGCTTTACGACTGATTGATGTATGAACAAAAATAATTGAAACAGCGTTAATCAAAAGTTTAACTACATTTTAAAGCTCTATCAAGTCTAAACTTCTGACAGTGGTGGAGCTACACAGCAGTTTGTTTCTAGTTGCAGAATAAATGGGTGAGCTCGACCGGGATTCACAGAGCAGCAGCATAATGCTGCTGTGTTTCGTCTGCTGAGTGTGGGGATCCGGAGACCTCTATTACTAGTGACAAGGCATTCCATCTCAGTCCCCAAGGGTGACAACGCATCTGCATTATGATTCCCTGTCAAGGATGAATGTAGATGTCGAGGATGGTTTGATGTAGAGGAATCACTTACCAACAGGTGAACTGTGTACTCGTTTGTTATTCGCGACGTAATAAAGGAAAAAAAAAAAATCATTAAACTCGATTCCGCTTACAGGACGGTGGCCGTAAGATGATCAGGACAGAAAGCGGTGGTCGTGTGCCGGCCTCGTTCCGTAGCGGAAGGTACGACGAATGGAAGAAGAGAAACGCCCAGCCAGAAGATGACGACGATAATGACAAACGCGATGCAAATAGAATGAAGCCGGGTAAGTTCACAACTGCTTTTTAAATAATTATTAGAGCAATATATATAATTCGTATAGACTATGATGTTGAATTGTTGCTTGCTACTAGTTGACTCATTATGAACTGAGGCTTCGGGTCATAAATCATATTTATCTGTCTGTCTCGCTCGCACATACAGGTCTTATGGCGAGGTGTAGTGATGTGCGTAAGAATTGTAGAGGTGCATATCGATAACGGGATAGGTACGATCGATATACTAAATTATGTTAATTATTAATAGGAATAATTTTTCGCTATCTTAAAATAAAAGTTATTAATTTTTAAAATAAAATGTTTGTTTGGACGTAATCATAGAGAAACTGTAAAGTTCGTAATGTGGCCCTGAAAAGGGCTGTTTTTATCTTTTCTAGGGATATTTCTTAGTTCTTCAAAAATCCTCATTATATCCACCACGTTAGAAAATATATATAAAAAAAATTGTGGCTAAATCCACCAATCACTTGTTGAATCACATTTACTCATCTAACATGTGCATGTACTGATCTAACTTTTTAATGAATAAATTTCGTAATTATTTTGTAAGACAAGGCAAGAGTATATTTTTGTAGATTTATTTGTGAGATCGTAACTTTTCGTTCTTTGCAGTATCAGAATTCCGTCCACACTGGGTCAAACACAATGAACGTATTGCTAAAAACAAGTCCGAAGGTTCATCTAAGGAATTCCGTGACAAGCAACAGATCGTCAAGGAGCGCCTGCGTAGAGATAAAATTAAGCAAAAACTCAAATACAAAATGCGATCTAAGAAGAAAAAGAAGAAATGATCTTATTGAATAAATGTTTTAGGACATCACAATGTGCCTTATTTTGAAGTCATCTCAATATAATATGTATCTGTTCTTTCTTGTTTACGTAAACGTGTTATCCGAGGTTAATTCAGAGTTGGTAATGAAAACTTGACACTTTCTTAAAACTGTTTTAATATAATTTGTTGCTAATTGCCAAGAAAACTGCTAGGATTCATATTTTGAGTCCACTACATGATGCTGGAGATTGGTTAGAAATTATAGACTCTATTCACCATTCCATGTGTTGAATTCTGTTTGCTGTTAAGTATAGAAGTTTAGTTGTGGAAGAAAACAAAAAATAATCATGATATATGTATATTATTTAAAAAATTAAGATAAACATTAAGGTTACCTACTTACAATTATCTGTACAAGTTGATAAATAACATGAATAATTAATTTCAAGGAGAAATTACAATTTTGGACTTTGGATGCAATACATTCTTAATCAGGTTATCATAAGAGCAAACATATTTACAAGTTCAATTTTTTTCTATTAAGAATATTTATCGGATAAAATATTAAAAGTTACTTTACTATATAAGCTATCTACATTTACTTTCACAAAAATTCAATCACTCAATTTTACACGCAATATAATATCCATAGGATTTAGATGACAAGCATCATATTTTGACAAAATCAATCCTTAAAACAAACTTAAACACAATATGTTCATTCATATCTGATACAAGTTATAGAACAAAGGTAAAAGAAATGCAATTATTAAAAAAATAAATTCAAAGTATCTAATCAAAAACAGCATTGCTATTTATTTGAAAAAAGCATTCATCTTCAAAATTATATTCAAAAATTTCAATTTCAAAGTTCATATTCAAAAAGCATATAAATTGAAAGCTTCTAATATTTCAACATTTTATTTAAAAAAAATCACAAGGTTAAACCCGAACAATGTTAAGAAGCTGAACACCAGAGTTTTAAAGAGAATTTGTTTATGATGAATCTAAAATTCCAAAAGTAAAAATATAAAATAAAGGGCCTGTTTCAGAATGTTCAAGTTTAAAAAAAAGAGAAAATAATCATAAAGTTTTTCTCACCTTTTCTAATAACTAAAAAAGTAAAAGACAAAAAAGTTAAATTATCTGATATTTGATGATTGAAGCAGGACCGCATATAGCTATATAAAGATTTTATTATCATGAGTAATATTGCTATTATAGAGAGAGAACACGGTAAATTTCTACTGATGTACTCATTTTAAATAAAATTAGAGAATATAGGAAACACATGTATATAAACAATTTTAAAAGGCACAATTTTATGTGGTAGCAAACATAATGGCATAAAAAGGCATAATAACCATACAAAGATCCTATAGAGGAACATTGGAACAAACACTATTTAGACAAGTCTAGATATTACAATAAAATTAAAATATATTTTAAACTAAACATTTATGATGTACGCCATGTGAATTACGGAAAAAACTGCAATATGCAGTGGGCAAAAATTTAACTTTACCACAAAAGTTTTACTGTCTTATGATTCAATCATGAAGTAATTAAACATTTCTTTAAAATAATATTTTAAACTTTTCTTTTCCTACGCACAATGTTGACTTTTACGAACGATAAACACACACATATTACATAAATGTTACCACAGCACAGTCACATGTAAGAAAATGTGTTTTCACTTAATACACGTTATTACTGGTGACTGTACGTAACTCGAGACTAAAGAGTCAAACTCGAAATATCGTTTCATTGAACTTTTAAATAGAGTTCTGATTTAGATTTTCTAGTTAATGCCCATAATAACGAGTCATAATAACAAAGGAAAATCAATATATTTTATAATTAACATGAAAAAATATACTAAACACCCTAACTAGTGGCAAACTCCAATAATCACGCTTAATACACATTAAAAAATTTAGTTATATGAATACTTATTTACATGTTGCTGCAAGTTTAAAACATAAGCTTAACTAAAGCTTGGTGTCTCAGATCTTGTTACTAGTACCTATTTAACAATAATATTTCATTTAAAATAGTATTTTACATTTATCTAGTTCTTGCTATTATTTAGTGGTGTCCATATGAATGATAAGCACGCATCAGTGTTTTAAATTATTTTATATAGTGAAAATAAAATCAATTTTTTGAATTAGATTGACATAAATCATATGTTAAGACTGATGCGTGCAATCACTCTGATGCATACAATACATGATTCATTCATTGTATACATAAATTTAAATACACAATTTCCCATGTAAAATTTAAAACTTATTTAGAAAGGGAACCTAAATCTAGACCACATCTCACGCCTGAAACAATCAGTCTTCTCATTACGAAAATTATTATATTTTTATATTATATTTATTTACATTCTGCACACTGGCGATTCCTTTACTGTAATTTAACCTAGGTTGTTGACACACTCTTCAGCAGCGCAAAAGGAATGGATTTTAAATTCCTTATTTGAGATTAATAATTATATACAACAGATTGTTTAAAAAACCGCAAAACCACAGAATAAAAACCTATAAGTGACATCTGTGGCATTACATGTTAATTGTTTTTCGATGCAACACAAACGCCATAGTTGGACACTAATTTTATACAATTTGTCGACAATTATTTATATAATTTATACAATATCTAAAAGCTTTCTACTGAGACTACAATGGACGGGCCAAAGATGTGAAGAACAATTTTAATTCTATTGAATGAATGATGTATTCAAAAAGGTAAGGAAATAAAATGCACTTCAAAGCAGCTTTGCTTACCTTTTAGTTTGATATACCTATTTATTTCTTTATTAAGACATGAAAGCATACATATGAACTATAATAAGTATGGTTTAATTTGTCAGTTGTTGATGCACATACATCTCAAAATATTTTTTTACATATAATAATTTAGTCATTAAAAATCTTTTATATTTTCTATTTAGTAGTAACAAACTATATATCATCTTTATTGAAAATTGTTAGCAATACAGAAATAAAATGCCGTGTTTATATTATTTATATTGTCTTGACATTACATTTGTCAAATATACCTATCAGTAAATGGTTAATTAAAACAAGAGTGGAAGAAGTCGCCTATGATTATTAATTCTTTTGATAAATTTACAAGACTTAAATAATTTCCTACTAGTTCTAGGCTGAAAATTTAGTACCAAAGTCTTTTAGAATTCAAAATGTAAGATAAACACTATATCTCATACTTTTCAATGCTGTTCATTCTCTATCCCTTAGTAGATAAACATATTACTCCATGGCCTTTAGAATGTCAATAGTGCACATTGATTCCCTTCTGCATTTCTTAACTACAATAACTCTCACAAAATATTTCTAGAATAGACCAAAAACAGCACCGGTATTATTGTATAGCCACTTAAATTGCTACACAGTAATAAAAGAACAAATTATTCCAATGTCGTTATTTTTTACATGGAAATATGAAGTATTTTACTTTATATATGCGATAGCAACATCACCCATAGAAATTTATAAAAAAAATTGATGATTATTTTATTATACATATAAGGTATGTTTGTTCAATAAAAAAAAATCTGTAGTATAGGCAACACAATTATAAATGACACCACATTTTTTTTATCTTTACAGTTTTAACATGTCCCTTCACAATATGAAAATCAAATAAATGCCCACTGTTGACAATTCACAGGTACAGGCTAATATAAAGTTGGTTTAGTTTCTTTTATTCATTCAACATCAACTATTCATTTGTATCCAATCATCGAAACCGTACACAGGTTGTAATATACTATTCATATTATTTTTCAATCATTCATTCAATACAAACCATTTATTCGAAACCATTCGATTGTTTCGTACAGGATATTATATACTACCGGTGTAATTTCTTACTATTGTTTACAATTTACCATTTGTTCACTGGCATATCATTCGTCAAAAACCATTCGCTCGGTCATTATAACGGTTATATTATAGTATACCATTGGTGTAGTACTGGTAGTTATCGTAGAGGCGTGTAGACAGTGAGTGTAGAGCATCGCGAACTAATCGTTCTACGAGTGCCTGTAGCTGAGGCTCTGTTCGCCCTTGATGGAAACGGGCACGGAATGATGATACCGCGCTACTGTTACGCAGGCAGGCTAGTTGACCACCTAGAAATTAAAAAGATAAATTTTATATGTGGTAAAAACTGTGTTGTAAATAAACACTGATTGTGGCACAGATGACACCCTTAGTAGAATAAAGTACTAACGTAAGAACTGTATAATGAGAACTAAATGATATTTCATTTCAATTGTCAAGGGTCCCATGTATGATATATTGATCGTTTATAAAAGCTGGCTGCCTTAATGCGTACTTCCATTTAAGTTAACTCTGTAATAGTTTAATGATTTTTTTTTACGACAAATATGAAATAAAACTGATACAGTTTTAATTACAAATTGTATAACTTTTATAGAGGGAACTAGAGGTTGAGAGTCCGCGATCTGGCAGCGTCTATAAAAATACAATCTTTAAAAAATCACATGTACTTAGTTACTTAGAATTACTTACTTTACTACTTAAAAATTGTTGCGTTTCGGATTTATATATGAATATAATCGGAACTATGGAGAGAAGGGGAAGGATTTCTCAGTGGATATTTGCGTGGGCGGTCTCGCGAACGTGTCGTTATGCGACAAAAGAAGGGGTTTTAGTGGATGCAAATCTGACATAACCCTTCCTTGCCCAAAAGGGATGTTAAAACACAAAGGATTATTTACCTACGTTCATTATTTAAGTAGTGTAACGTACCCATCCGCATGATTTCGACGAGATGTATGATCTGGTCGCAGTGTTTACGCGCGGCGATAAGACCGCGCAGTATCAGAATCTTGAAGTACTGGAACATATCTGACTCCTCACCGTCCATCACCTCAACAAACTCTTGCGTTAACTGCAATAAGTACATTTGAAACTTTTATTCCTTGTAACCTTAAAACTGTTGTATTAGTTGAACTTCCACCACATTCAGTGAGTGCCTTAATGCTCTGAATATTTTATGTCTGGCATATGTTTGAGACACGTTTTTTTTTATTACATTGAGAGCAATGAACGAGCACACAGTTGACCTGATGGTATGTGATTCCTGCGGCCCATGACGTCTACATTCATCCTTGATATGGAATCATAATGCACATGCGTGGTCAAGGGGTCAGTAAATTCAAAACGATATAGCTAAGGTATCCTGGTACACTGTTCACCTCTTACAGCTTGACGCTGGCACTTATAGGAGATGGGGAAAAAAAAAAAGATTGGTATTTACCTTGAAAGGCGAGCTTTCGAAACCTAAATTCTTCGGTGACGTTGAGAAGATGAACCCAAAGTCAATATGGATAATGTGTCCTGTGCTGTCCAATAAAATGTTTCCATTATGCCTGCAAAATAACAAAAGTTTGATTTATTTGAGGTTTACTATTTTATATGGACAATTTTTACAGACAACTGTACAGTACACAATAGTTGGTCTATATATTGTTTATATGGATGGTTGAGTTGAGTTGTCATTTCCATGTACAGAAGTTTTTGTCTCTTTGGCTCATTGAGGTAAGGCCTCGCCTTTGCGGGCGGACGTGGCTTTTGTGATTCGGTAAAAGGTAGTTTTGCATTCTCTAGCAAATGCAATTTTGTTATTGTTTTCTTTTATGAAACTACGTGTGACAAACATGCAAACAGTTTAGCTAACGGAACTGATGACTGATGTCCATAATCCCCTATTCATCATCAGCAAAGATTTAAGATATCTATATGCGTTGTCTGCCAGCCCTGAGGTCTCCAGATTCCTACACTCACCAAACGAATCACTAATTTATTGTTCCATCTAAACTTATGGTATGTATCTGAGGGCGTGGTCAAGCTGACTAATTCTTGCCCAGATTCTAGCTATGAATAAGCCCTATCACTGTTTCTATATCAGATAAACTTTCTGGGTGTGGACATTTATTGCATCAAACAATTGATAAATTTACGTGAGAAGGCCAACCTGTCTTTAAGCTGCAGCAGATAGCTAGTTAGTGCATAGGCGGCTGCCGACTCCACGAAGTTGTTCTGCGCTCGTAAGAAACCCTCGCTGTTGGGCGGACCGTGCTCCAACTCTAACCAGGCTCTCAGCGAACGTCCAGACTGTTTCTTGATCTGGTGTAGCGAAACTGAGTTGAGCACCTGAGAAAAAAAATATTTTAATGACAAATTTGAATGTTTATCAACCTGTTGATTAATGAAATGGTGAGAAATAACCTAAGAAATCCACTAGAATGTATAGATATGGAAGTGTTACAGGAATATAATCCTGGAAAATATGCCTCGTTACCTGTAGTTGGGTCCCTATACTCACCATACGAAACACAGAATATGCTGAGTTATTTGTGTTAGTTTTTATGATGTGTTTCGTATGGAGTGTTATTTGATATACATATACAAAAACCGAAACCTATCCAGGAAGTGACTAATGAGCTAAAATAAGACAAATTAGAAATGTAATAACTAATTGCTTTAAACGCATAACATAACCGATTTCATATTTTTGTATTAAGTAATTTGCGATTAAAAGATAAACAGAGTTATGTAACGGAAATTTTTATTTATAACTAACTTTAATGACTTTCTAGAAATAATAGAAAAAGGATGATACCTGATAAATGTATATTACACAAGGTTATTTATACATAAACATCTATTCCTATCATTGTATAACATATGAATTATAAATTGTTATCTTGATTAAATCTGATAAGATATGCAACATGTATTAATATATTATACAATGCGAAAATCCATTAAAGGAATTACCTCGCGATAAATGTTATTAACTTTACTTTTTATTTTCAATAGAAATAAGTGCACCAATCTTGTCGCCAATTTTTTTTATTACATTGAGAGGAACAAACGAACACACAATACACTTTCCCATTCCTCCGACCCATGACAACTACATTCATCCTTGACAAGGAATCATAATTCAGATGCGTTGTCACCCTTGAGGACTGAGATGGAGTTCCTCGTCACCAGTAATAAAGGTCTAGGGATCTGTACACCGGCCAGACGCGAAACACGGCGTGCACACTGCAGCTAGAAACAAACTGCAGTGTAGCCTCAACCACTGTTTAATTGTACTCAAATACAATTCACTTAATGTAATTGACAATTGCATTTCTACCAAATCGAACATTTGCGCGGATGACAGTACGCGCACCAGACGTGGGCAGATGCCTCGTACAAGACACATACGGACTAGCAAAACATGGGGTTACACAAATAGACGGATAGCCGCTTTATAAAAATATTTTATATTACAAGAATTGAATACATTTACTTTGGATTAATACCTATATGGAACAGTGTAACGGTCCAAGCCGAGGCTCCCTGTTGGGAGCACTTGTACTGGTTATCCACTAATAGAGGTCTCGACTGAGCGAGAGGGAATCGACACATTAGACGTTTACCCTGTTGCGTGAGAGCGTCTGGCTCGAGGGTGCCCGAGAGGTCCGAACCCCGGCTCGGTCAGTTGCTTCTGACAGAGGATTATCTAAATTAATATCGCTATTATTATTAGCTATCTGTACCACTGCTTTGGAGCGCGTGGGCGCTGGAGAAGAAGTGGCGCAAGAAACTCTAGCGACGCTTCTAACTGTATGGACTGGAGAGAACCGGCCAGTGACGTGGCGGCATAAGCGTGTGTGTATTCATAATGCAGTCAGTACTTACGGGCTGTATAAGTCCGCACTCCCTGTCGAGGCAGAGTATCTCGTAGGGTAGAAGGCGCAAGGGCACACGCTCCGTTCGCCACGCGGCCTTCAATCGGCGCAACAGTTGAGCGGCAAGTAACTCTTGTCTTAAATCATCGCCGACTTTTACTATGCAGCCGAGTAAACGCCAGCCGTTCAGCGATCCGTATGGCGACGAGGAACGCATGCGAGCTAGTTTGCTCTCCCATGATTCCTGCAAAAACAAATTGTATATTTTAAATAGTCCATATTTGAATATAACTCTCCCTTAATGCACTATAAACATAAGGGTGCGTTGCACTGCAGACCGGTTTTCTTGTGCCAGAAAAGGATGTTTAATAAAATGAAGACAGAAGCATTGGGAAGTAAAAAAAAACTGAACTTTATGTGGAATATTTTAAAAACAAGTGATACCGGAAGAAAAATATAATTATGAAGCAAATCGAATTTCGCTGTGTGATAACGTTTCAGACTAAATATGGAAAATCTATTCAAACCATAATGAGCTGAAATGAAATTCGTTTAAGCATATCGGTTCCTCGGTCAAACAATGATTTACAAGGTGAGAGAATCGATATACAACGACCCTCGCACCGGACGGCTCTTCGAGGCACAACGTAAGATATGATTAAAAGTCGAAAAAATATTAGTGGAAGATGAAATGAATAAAAAACGATTGCAGATAGCATTAGATGGAATCATCAGATTTGACAATTGTGTTGATTCTACACGATCATATTGGCATGTGAAAAGTCAGGGAACCCATATATCCCAGAATGCTCACGCCACTTCAAAGGAAACTACGAACCACTTTTTGGAGCTGTGAACATTTGCCGATGTCAGAGCGAATTGTGAAACGTGGATTTATCACTTCGAGTCCCAGTACAGACAGGAGTCGATGTAATGGCAGAAAAAAAGATATTTAAGGTTTCACAATCGGGGGGGCAAGTTTGCTGGTCTTTTTGAAGGAAATTACTGGAGAAACTATGCTTCAATAATAGATAAATTTGTTATTAAAATCTGTACTCGGATCTTGGTTGTTTTATTATTCTCAATCCGAACTAGCGCGTATCAGTATTACACATTAGGTTTAAATTTCCCCTTTTATTAGGAGATGATAGTATGAAAAAGATTCGGCTAGTGGCAAGGACAAATTCATCACTATACCTTAAGAGCTAGAGCAGATGGGTCAGCGGGGTCGTGGCGGAAGGCGTTGGGTGGCGGCGCGGCGGTCGCATCGGCCAGCCGCCGGCGGACTTCGCCCGCGCCGACCGCCAGTGACTCACGGGAACCGCACGATGACGTTGATTGTGCTGAAGCTACTGACACTCCTGACACCTGGGAACGTTCAAATAAGCCCCTATAAATAATCTATCCAAAACAAGAGATTTTTTGCATATTTCAGTTTAAAAGTATTAGTAGCATAGTTCTTGTAATTCACGAGCGCGTCACCGGAGCTCAAAATAGATCACCTGTATTATGGAGCTCCTGCCTCCACGATGTTACAATTAAAACTTATATAAACTTAAAATTCGAGACATTCAATTCTTTCGATTAATTTAGACTAATTATAACTAAACCTGTCCTTAAGTAATCAAGTATAGTCTCTATATATGCATATATATATATAACTCTATTTGATAACATTAATAGATTATAAGCATTGAATCTCTTTTTGCGCGTGATACTTTTGGAAAAGTTAATTTTGTAAAAAGATTTAAAAGACTGATTGGAGCAATCCAGATATAAAAACCTGTTTAAATTTTTAGGCTTTTTGTTAATGCCTTCATGCCCAAACAAAAATAACAGAGCAGTAACAACATTTAATTAGTAAACACGCAAGAGATATTTATACACTTAGTAAAACAACATGATACCAATATTAAATAGAAGCTTAGTCCTAATGTGCGAGGTTCACGAAAACCAAAAGATAGAAAAAATAGAACCCAAATACTGGCCAGGAGGCTTCCCATCTTCGTGTTCAAACTTTAAAACGCATTCGTACTTTTCATCAATTCCTTTCTAACATCATTTTTAAGTTGGATCTATATCTCATGGGCCCCAGGAATCACTTAATATCAGAAGAAATGGAGTTCGTTCGTCGACCTTTATTCCGTAAAATAAATGTTAGTCAATAAAAGTAGGATTATAATAAAAACAATTAAATCAGAGATTTTATTTATATAGAACAGGAGGCATGTGGGGCCCAATTCCAAAAGAATTAGTTGCAAGATCGTTTCCGGCCTTTTATTTATTGTCACTAATCACACTATAGTAGACGCATTTTAAACTGAGTCGTCGGGCAATAAATGTCACTGACAGTAGGAATGTCCACGCACGCGGGGTCGATGCGTCATCCCTAGAAAAGATGAAAACGGCCCTTTTCAATGCCACATTTCCGATCTATACAGTTTCTCTATGATTACAAGATTTTATCTTACAAATTAATTTTTTATTTTCAGATAGCGAAAAATTATTTCTATTATTACTTAACATAATTTAGCATACCGATCGTACCTATCCCGTTATCGATATGCAATTTACACGCAATCTACAATTCTTACGCACATCACTACACCTCTCCATAAGACCTTAAGTGCGAGCGGGACAGACAGATAAATATGATTTATGATCTCATTTAAGCCTCAGTCCATAATGTGAGAATTTGACTATAGGCATAAGCCATGCCATGCACGCAATTGTTCTTGAGAATTAAAGAAAAAGAAAAAACAAAGTAACTTCTACGAGACGACACACTTTTATTCGTTTTCAATGCTAATAAATTAAATTAATTGGAAATGAAAGTTGAACGCTTTAAATAAATAAGACATTGAATATTTTACGTAATTTATAACCCTAGCTTATTACTAAAGATTAAATCGATAAGGACAAATTCACGATAAAGTACAAGAAAAAATTATAAATTATATATAAATATACCTACACATTATATAATATATATATTTATATTTATTATTAAGAACCGTGGCAGCTCAGTGTCTCAGAGGACTTGCTTTTAACATCTCGGCACGCGTGTAACGCTGTGTTCTATCCTCGGCGCCGGAAAGTAGAAATTCAATTATTCTTGTATCCATCTCTTCTACAATCATATGCATTAAATAAACATTTACTTTGAACACAAAAAGCGTTTAATATTATAGATATTAGACAAAAATAAAACCTTTTGCAAACAAAAATAAAGCCGACATTGGCGCTAAGAACATTTTTTAATATAACCTACCAGCAACTCGGGAGTCATTTTAGTAGAAGTAAACATGGTACTTAAATTAATCATCAGGTTATTTTACGAATACGCGATTGAAAATCTTGTTTGACATTATAGAAACGCGCTTTAAAATCTTTATATTCGTACGTACAATACAATATAAAAATTATACTTTTTTTTATGAATGTTTAAAACATCGCTGCCGGGACAACGGAGCTCTCTATCTTATCTTACAATATCGCAATGTCGTAGGCGGTGACAGAGGTACGAAAACATACCTGAGACAGGCTGTCGGGCGCGGGAGGTCTCGTTGTGGAGTAATGTGAGCCGAGGTCGTCGTCATCGTGACTCCAGCAATCGCCGGCATCCACGTCGTCCATTGCACTGTACAGTGAGAGGGAGGGCCATTCCGGGACTAGGTTCTCCTCGCTCTTCGTATGCCGTATGGGTGGCGAGTGGGGGGCTGGCGGTGCGGGCGGTAACAGGCGAGGTGGTAAAGGCTCGTGACCGTCCGTTTCGAGGACCTCCACGTACATAATGTAAGGCGCCTGTGAGAGAGAAATTAAATTTAACATGCACTATACAAGTTCAGTGTTGATGCCGAGATGATTTCGACAGATCCCTCCAACAGCGGTAGAACTGCACTACAGTTTGTTTCTAACTGCTGCAGAAGAGTTGGAGCACGCTCACACATAGTACCAGAGTCAAATGAGACCTTTATTACTGGTGACGAGGCATTCCATCTCAGTCCTCAAGCGTGACAATGCATCCGCATTATGATTCCTTGTCAATAATAAATGTAGATGTCTTGGCCCGCAGGAATCACTTACAATCAGGTGAACTGTGTGCTCGTTTGTTACTTTCAATGTAACATTAAAAAAAAACTTGGTAGAGAGAACAATGAACTCTTTTTAAATTAAATGGCAAGTGATAACTGCGGCCCATATAAACCTATAATCCATCCTCGACGAAAGATTGATGTTTATGAAGATTGACGCAGGATGCGTTGTCTCACTCCTGAAGACTGAGAAGGAAGCCTCGTTAGACATAATTAGGTCTCCAAGTAATGTAGTACATTCACCGTACGAAACACGGCAACGTATTCTGCAATTTCACGATGATATTCCGTGTGGGATTCTTCTCGCCCGGTCGAGAACTCATTATAATATATCAGGTAGAAATTGACTGTAACGTGATAGACAAACACGCAATAATTTTCCTAGTTTTAATTTTAAAGGTTTGAGAAAAGTATTATGATATAAAAACAAGTCACAATAAATCCGTTATTTAATTACCATACTTTTTATCCCACTTCTATTAACCGCGTGTAGTAAGTGTTTAGATTATTTGGCTGCAAATTCCTGGGTACGATACCTAGCCGAGGAAAATTACAAATTGATTTTCAGGACTGTTTACGTGTGTTCTATACTCCATATACTCAACACTTCATCTAACTCTTCCACGGATTTTATTGCAAACACATTACATCGGATTAGGAAAGAAGACAACGAATCTTTATATAAATCATGAGTGCCGTTATGTTCGCGCAAATGTTTATGGAACTATAATATGTTATACGCAGTTGATGTCATCTGGTAAACCAGATCTACTGAAAGTTGTTTGTAGCAGTAACAACTGAAATAACAAAAAAATGGACTTTGATAATTTAAAGATGCACACCTAAATTGGGTCAAGTAATACAATACAATCCGATTGATGCCCGACGATATTAGTATAAGAAACCTTGCCGTTCAGTTGTACGTAGAAAACGCGACTTATGTAAAGAGGTTTGCATAATTCAGTTTATATTTATTCTGCATAGAATTATAACGAACCGTAAATACAGTATTGAATTTACGAATGATTTTTATTTATGAAAGATGGTCTTCAACCACATTACGTATATATTACACGATTAAAATAATATCTACGAAAATAACTTGTGCCCTCTTTTTAATAATAATTAATATACGGCACATACATTCCCTTTGTTTTTTTTTTATTAGAACAATTTTAAACCATGTTAAGTTATGTTCAGTATATTAAGACATTATTCGACTTTATTTTTTTGTTTTGACAATTGCGGACACGTTAACATCAAGTTTTTTTTAACAACTGTTGTATTGTATCACTATTTTAACAAATGTATATATCGTTTCGCCATTCATCAATAAAGGCTATAGACTATAGAATATCACGCTACGACTAGAGGAGCATCAACGAAAATTGTTGCAAAAATGGGAAAAATTATTCCTTTTGGAAGCTTCCGTTGTGTGTGTTGCGTAAACGGTTAAAGGTACGCAAAAATCATGTATGACGAAATTATTTCCTTTCAAAAAGTTCTAAATAACGCGTTGCTTTACATGAGACATAGCAAGTATCCTGAAATTTACGCGAACAAATTCGCGGGCACAGCTAGTCTTCTATACATATAAATCCCACTGCTGAGCAATAGCTCCTTTCTGAAGAAAGTGTCAGCACAGTCCACACCACACGGATCCGCTGCAGTTTGGCGGACTCCACATTATTACTATTTTTTTTATAACATTGCGAGTAACAAAAGAGCACACAGTTCACCTGATGGTAAGTGATTTCTGCAGCCCATGACATCTACATTCACCCTTCAAGGAATCATAATGCGTTGCCACCCTTAAGGACTTGGATGGAATGCCTCGTCACCAGTAATAAAGGTCTCCGGATACCTCTACCACTGTGTAATTTTGACTAACTACAAATTTAAAACTACAACTCTGTCTCTATTGAGCAATACTGCAGTAACCTGTAATACCCAATTACAGATAAGTGACAGCAGACCGGAGACATTTTTTTACACTGCTTAATGTCTTTGATATTGTTAGACACATCATGGCGGTATTTCGTGATGCAGATTTTATCTAAAAAATTTCGTCATTCCTTACTAGTGCTTTGTAGAATGCTAGGAATTCCACCAAAATCCTCAGAATGGCGCGCAGCTGTCCGTTAACTTGAGGAATTGTTCGCTCGTTTGTCACATGTAATATAATAAAAAAGAATTTTATTACCTTATCCTTGCTATTTAGTACGGCGGCGGCGTGCGGCGGTATACGGAGCACGTAGTGGGAACGTTGATGCAGAGGCAGCCAGACACGCGCCGGCAGGTTTAAATCCAGCGAAGCCAACTCCGCGCGAAGTCTGCCGTTCCTCCGCTCCTTGTCCGCGACGCCGGCGAGACGTCGACCGATGTTTGTTAGCGCCGTTAGAAACTGGATGGAGAAATGACGATGTTATCAATTTATAGCTTCCTGTAGTGTTTATATAATATATTATATAATGATATATTTAATAGAATTTTTGTCCGTTCCTTCGCGTTCTGCGTTTGTGTATGCTAATCACAATAATGTCTGAACCGATTTGAGTACAGTTTTTAGTGATGTATATATGAGATATGCTTGAGCTAACCTTAAATTTATTGTTTGTTTCTTTTAATAAATACATTTAAACACACAAATAAATAAATTATGTCAATTTTAAAATGTTTCTCACGAGCACTCCAGCCATGAAATCATCCAACATAACCTACCAACTGCATGTACAAGACAAGAGCAAGAACGAAAGCGTTTTAATTGTAAATGTCTATAACTACGTAGGAGACAAAGAGAACACTGTTTGTCTTCTATATCAGTAGACCTGTTAAGTCGGGCTGGTAAAGGTCCGCTTCAACTTACTTCGCTTCAAGTACTTGACTCCATAACTTCATCATTTCATCACTAGTACAAAGCATAGAGCTCCCCAACAAATTGCCATAGTTTACGATCCTGTATCATGCATACATACATGACTTCTCGCATCCAAATCACAGTGTTTGCATTTAACTTACCTACCTTCTATTTTAGCTTAAATTTATCATACATCCTGGGCCTCACTAACTAATAAATATGTACATTCTGTTTTGTTGAGTTAAAGATTAGTAAAAGATGATCATATTTTTTTTGGTTTTTTGTATAATTTGTTTTCATTTCACTAACTTTGTTTTGGAAGAGCGAGATTTACTGACACAAGTATATTCTGGCTTACTAGAAGATCTATACCTAATTTTGTTAACAGACTAGCACGGAATGAAATAAACATTTTTATTTCTTATTATTTATTCTCGTAGAATTGCATAGACCAGCACTCCACCTAGAGCTGTGTTGTCTCCTACGCTGCGATCATCTCTCGCTTATTAAAAGCTTAAACTATTTGATGAACAAGACTATATCGAATCTCATCATATTAAGTGAAGCACCGACAAGAGAGATAAAGCAATTGATTGTTTTATTTTGCCCATGGTATTAGAATGACTGATATTCCAGTTAACAGCTTAAACTAAGCTAAAATGCTTGTGCCAAGAAGGGAGGGTTTACAACTATATTCAAATGATGGATTAGAACTTATCCCATTAAGCACATACACATTGCAGAGCTACACTGCAGTTTGTTTCTAGCTGCATAAGGAATGGGTCAGCTCTAACGGGATAAGACCATGCCCTCATAGAACACCAGCGTAAAACATCAGCATAATTCTGCTGTGTTTCTCGTCTGGTGAGTGTACGGATCCGGAGATCTTTATTACTGGTGACGAGGCATTCCATCCCAGTCCTCAAGGGTGGCAACGCATCTGCATTATGATTCCTTGAGGGATGAATGTAGATGTCACGGGCCACAGGAATCACTAACCATCAGGTGAACTGTGCGCTCGTTTGTTACTCTCAATGTAATAAAAAAGTATCGCAGTCTGTACCCTAATCCATTACGCTATTACTGCTTAGTCATTGATTTGACTCGTAATAGCGGCTAATAAGTCTAATTTGATATTATTTTCTTTTGTTTCTACATGTTATAGTTAAACAAACATCAATATCGTTTCAAAAACAAAACCAATCTAAGGATAATATTAATAATAATGTTACATTTCAAAATTCGTTCAAAAATTGAAGTTATAACAACGTTGTTCCTAGCAAAGTCATCATGTCGGCATAAAGTTATGAGATTTCTCTACCGTTGCAATGATTACTGATTATCAGTTTAATTTCATTTCAATTCTAACAATATCCACAAAATATTTTCTTCTGCACATTGCAAGTTGAAAACTTAATTGGAAGGAAAAACAGAATTGCTTCACTGGCGTGTTATAAAGACTAGCTGTGCCTGCGATTTCATACGCACGGACAATTACGGACAATGTTTTTGTCTTAATCGCCATATCTTTTATATTTGCGATTTAATCGAAACAAAAACAGATGTTAGCGCCACCGCCCGAGATTGAACCATGCATGACGCACGCAGTGGGTTAATTCTCCTACATATGTTTCTTAATCGTGCATCATCCTAGGATTTCATTTCTATCGTGTAACCGTTTTGGAAGCTGAAGGAGTGCGTAACAACAATATTAGCTTATGTCAACACGTGACGGAAAACCATATAACCAATATGATTCAGCCATATTGGAGACAATCGTGCACAAACGAACGGAAAAGTTTGATTACGATTATTATATGTATATGATAAACTCACTCGTCGTCGTGCCCTGCCCTACTCCGATGAAGGTGCAATAAGATCGAAAGAAGTTTCAGATGCAATATCAGGTACATGGCATATACATACATCTTACGTGCATCTTCTCTAACAGTGGTAGAACTACACTGCAGTTTGTTTCTAGCTGTAGAATGAATGGGTCAGCTCTAACGGGATAAGACCATGCCCTCATAGAACACCAGCGTAAAACATCAGCATAATTCTGCTGTGTTTCTCGTCTGGTGAGTGTACGGATCCGGAGATCTTTACTACTGGTGACGAGGCATTCCATCACAGTCCTCAAGGGTGACAACGCATCTGCATTATGACTCCTTGTCAAGGGTGAATGTAGGTGTCATGAGCCGCAGGAAACACTTGTCATCAGGTGAACTGTGTGCTCGTCTGTTCGTGCTACTCTAAATGTAATACAAAACAAATACTATACTAACGATTAAGGTAAATACTCAAGTAACCTAGAATTATTTACCTTAACACAAATAGTTACAAGCAAAGTAGATTTCACGACATAATACAGCGTAAAGCATAGTAGGTTTTATATAAACAGCATTCTTTTATTACTATAGAATCATAAACTAGAATTAGACTTTGGACCAAGGTATTTATAGTGCTGATATAATAAATAATTAGTCTTTATTGGTAGTTATTTTTTTTTTATTGGAGAGACGACGCTAACATCTAATAGAGCGTTTAAATTGGCGAGCATGGCAAACAGACAACATGGTAGAGCTACACTGCAGTTTGTTTCTAGCTGCAGAATGAATGGGTCAGCTCGACCGGGGTAGGACCACGCCCTCACAGAATACCAGCGTAAAATAGCAGCTTAACGCTGCTGTGTTTCGTCTGGTGAGTGTACGGATCCGGAGATCTTTACTACTGGTGACGAGGCATTCCATCTCAGTCCTCAAGGGTGACAACGCATCTGCATTATGATTTCTTATCAAGTATGAATGTAGATGTCATGGGCCGCAGGAATCACTTACCATCAGGTGAACTGTGTGCTCGTTTGTTACTCTTAATGCCCTAACAAAAAAAAAAAAACAATTGACCTTAAGTAAGAAAACATTCGTAGGAATGGCGTAGACCATTCTTCAGAGAATATTTTTTTTATTGTATTGAAGGCAATAAATGAGCATGAGCAACATCAACAGAATCTGGATTTTATATATATTTCTTATTATATAGAGAGTAACAAACGAGCACACAGTTCAACCGATGACAAGTGATTTCTGCGGCCCATGACATCTACATTCCTCCTTGACATCACATGACATGACATCCTTGACAAGGAATCAAATATGCGTTGTCACCCTTGACGTCTGAGATGGAATGCCTCGTCATCGGAAAGGAACGATAAAGGAACCGGAACCCTGCACTCACCAGCGTTATGCTGCTATTTCACGCTAATATTGTCACGGCGTGGCCCTAGCCCGGCCCACTGACCCATTCATTCTGCGGCTAGAAACAATCGGCAGCGTAGCTCTACCACTGAAATACTGAATATATTTTTTCACAGTGAACGGAGTGACAAACGTACACACCAGTCACCATGCGGCCATAGACACTAAAATTCATCCTCCATAAGGAATCATATTCTGGATGCGTTACCATCCCCTTAGTACTAAGATGTCTGTCTTGTCACCAGTAATAAACCATTCGCAAAGAAGTAGCAATAGGCTACTCAACCTTCTACTTCTGTGTCCTTCTCATAACTCCGACTTTATCAACTTCTCCCTATTTGTTCAATCTGTTCTTCTCTAGAATGCTCTCCCTCCTGAAGTCAGGGCGGCTACAAATCGTTACGCGCTTAAGATTCAGGAGCAATTTGTCAACAGATTGGCAAAATCATCTTAATATTAAATAATTATGTATGTATGTATATATCATATATATTAGTATTTGTTATATATATGTATTTTATAATCTCGAATGGACCGTTTGGCGTATGAAGTGAAATTAAAGCACTTGTCCGCGACCCCCACGTGCTCGACAGCAGGACCTTCTAAGTTGTATTATGAAAACGTGGTACTCTGTTCGAGCTTCGTCTAGCTGAAGGGTGACTGTATTAAAAAAATATATATAGTAAGACACATGTGGTACAAATTAAATACATCGATGCGGGTTCCGTCTCGGTACATTAAGTACGCCGAGTTACGTTACCCCAAAATGGAGGTTAAATTAAATAAACTATCAAGGATTAACGGCCTACGACTTTATAAATGACGTAAAAAGAATGACCTACAGTATTTTAAGATGAGCAGTAGACGTGGCCAAAAATAAAGAAATTCTTTTCCTTGTTTGCTTTTGAATTAGCTTTGTAAAGGAAACAACAAATCGGTTAGTTTAACAACAACAACATTATTAGTCTTTTAAAAATAAAAAAAAAATCGCCATACTCTCAATACTATTTTGATAAGACGTTTGAGAGTTAGGAGACTATCTTGTGTAATATTTACATTCAGATCCTTGGCTTTAAAATTTACATCCAAATTCGGAAAAATGTATAGTCTATAGTATAATATTAGCATTGGCAGACTCCGTGTAGAAGGGGCAGCTAATGGAGCGACGAACTAACCAAGTTTACCGGAAGTCAATTGATACAAGTGGCTCGGGATTGTGCTTTGAGACACAATCTGTGCTATCCTTTTATCCTATTATACATTTATAAAAGTACTAATAGCTAGAATATTTTAAACGAATAAGATTATTGACAATCTAGTACCAAATACAATTAAACGGTACAGAAATTTATGTATTAATTTGAATAAAGTGACGAACTGTTATCTATACAGCAGTAATTAATACCAAAAGGTAGCGTGTCAATGTAAAAAATTAACCCCAAGCACCGTGTGCCCCGCCTCTACAATTAATGATGTAATCTAGCACACACGCCCTCATATATTAATTATATATAACAATGGCACTAAATATACTCGGATGATTGATGAATTATTATATTATATTAAAAAAATTAAAAATTCAATTAAAAAAAAAAATTAAATAACCGTAATTTTCAAAGAATTCTAGCAGTGCTATTAAACCATTCCAAGTTTTAATATACTTGTTCTAGGATTAGGTTAACGAAAATAGTCTAATGACAGATACCTACAATTATATAATTGTAGACGGTTCCCTGAACCATTAGATTAGTAGCGCTTCAATGTTTTTAAAAAAGAAGAATAAAGAATAAATTTAAAGGCGGATTACGGATTTTGGGAAATACTCCCCATTACAGTTACTCGACTCAATGAGGTCGGTAACTCAATGTTTGCTTTTCATAACGAAATCTTAGAAGATGTACGCGGTCTCGTCTCACCTATAAGAAAGTTCAAAGATTTCTTTAAATATTAGCTATATAAACAGCTTAAAATTAGCTTATAAAAAAAGACAAGAAATAATGAGCGAACTTTTTGTTCAAATGGGTAATAAGAAGAGGAAAAGGTAAGTGCAAAGACGGATTAGTGTTTAAGAAATTGTTCATTTGAAAAAAAATCCTGTTGTTCCTAAAATTTAAAATAAGTTGAAGACATGACGGGCGATAATAATTACGAAAAATAATCTTACTAAATCTTTAAAAAAAAGATATTTTATTCCAACTTTTCTAACATTACCGTAAACCAATCAAACGAAGCTTAACCGCTTGTTCTAGATGAATTGGTTCACGACACTTATAATCGAATAGCGGAATGTACCCTTAATCTTTATTAAACTAATTTATTTATATAAAACTAACCCGGTTACCCTTTAAAAATGTATAGGGGCAGACCTAATGGTTTGCGCATTATCTAAGTCTCTCTCTCTCTCGCTACGAGTAGAAAAGTAAATACTTTACATTGTGAATAATTTATATTTTGTTCAGCGTCAAAACTGTACTGCTAGACTATCAGAGGTTCAAAGGATTATTTATTTTCGGCAAATATTCCAACGATATGTACGGTACGACGTGATTTTGATTCGCCTACTCTCATGCACTCGTAAGTGTTTGTTCGGGTATAACGCACGGGTGGTGGTGGCGGCGGGGGTGATAATATTGCTGAGTTCGTCTTCACATTGGTCACCAGACGTTGGTATTTTTATTTATATATAATATTACGGATAACAAACGAGAACACAGTTGGCCTTTTGGTAAGTGATGGCTGCAGCCCACGACATCCTCATCAATCCTAAATACCCCTGAGAACTGAAATGCAATGCCTCTTCACCAGTGTAAATGTTTGTTTTCTTTCACCATACGAAATATAACGTTAAACAACTATTTCACACTGGTATTCCATAAGCGTGGTCCCTGAACAAGCCGATCTCTTCGTACAAGTCTATAAAAGCAACGTGACAATGCTACATAAGAAGTGCTATTCTATGAAATAAATTAAACACACAGTAAGGGGTAAATATATATTTTTTCCTTCAAAGACAACATCACCCTCACGCAGTGAATCATGCTAGCTAATGGACGAGGAGACTTTGGTGGTTAGTTTACAGCGAAATATTTATCGTTTAGGATAACGACACAAAATCTCTTCGCCTATAGATGGGGGCAGCGGCATCACTGCGTTCATTAACACAACTTAGTTCTTGTCCAAGCTGACTTGCGGGCCCGGGCACGGAATACCAAACATATGATATAATATCCAAGTGATTACGCACGAATCGCAGGTGCAGTGCATGTAGAGGCCAAGCGCGGCGAATAGCGCTCGGCGCGTGCGCAGCGGTGTGGAGATTTTTATGAGTGTGCGCGATTCACGCGCGGCGACAAGTAAGTTCAACCTGTTCAACTTACGCCTAGCCATGACAGTCAAAAACTTGAAGGATATTCCCTCAATCTCCAACAACTCCTATAAACTATGCGGTGCCATGTCTGCTATTTCGTTGTAACATGAATCTCTTATGCCAGTTTGAAATAGCAGCATATCGCTGCGGAGTTTTGTATGGGGTATGTGAGGGATCCGGGGATCAAACTACGGATTCCGAAGCATTACATCTTGGTCCTCATTAATGAAAACGATGAAGATTCATTGTGATTCCTTATGAAGGATGAATGTGGGTGTCACGGGATGCAGGAGTCACTTACCATCAGGTGAACTGTGCGCTCGTTTGTTACCCGTCAAAAGATAAAAGCAACTTGATATAAAATAGATTGGAATCCACGAATCACAAACGATGATTCATTGAAAGTCAAAAAACATTTACACGCAATATTAACTGTCAGCGTTTAGGGCGCCACGATGACACATTGTACAAGTATATGTAGTAGTAATAATAGGCAATTATAGTTCAGGGGATATTTTAACGGTTGCACTCCCTCTTAAAGAGGGTTGGAAAATCCAAAGCGATGACGTCACCACTAAAGGAAATCAATATGATTTAGTGATCAAGTCAGGGATACATAATAACATGTATAGTTTGAAGCGGCAATAGCCCAATGGTTTAAGGTACGATCTTCGAAACTTAATGTCGTAGGTTCACATCCAAAATTCCACTAATGTCGTGAAACACTTGTTATTTGTGTACGCATTACTTGTAAACTGCTTTGTTGTTTCTCAAAACAACAAAGCACTTAGATTGAAGTAATATTTTTAGTGTGGTGGGGGCTCTATCAGTCATAACGTATGTGATTTTATTAAAAAAATAATTAATATCATAAACCGGTGTGAATTCACTGTTACAGAATAAAAGTTTAATGCACAGTTTGATCAAGAGTGAAGTAACACCGATATATTAAGATGAATAACCTTACGTCAGTATTTTTAGTTGTAAATGTTTTGCTACTTTGGTAAATGAGCGCACATATGCGTCAATTTTTTGAGAACGTATTCGAGAATCTTTGGTTGTGTATTGTGGTAACAAGCAAACATGCCACTGTTGCTTAGTGATCGCGAAATCACATAATTTGTCAATAATCAGATAATTTAATGAAATATCAAAGGGAATGTAAAACCCGGCCTCGCGTAAAACATCACTGGCGGACGTACGCTATTAATAAATATAAACCGAACAAAACAATGGTAGAGTACTGCGACATGAATGGGTTGGCTCGACCGGGAGAGGACCACGCCCTCATAGAATACTTACGTCAAATAGAAACATGTAAATATCGCTAGACCTAATTACTAGAAACCGAAGCATTCCATTTCAGTTCTAAGGGGTACAATTATTTACCATTATGCCATAAATAAATTAAAAAAAAATTACCACCAACCAGTCCGTGAATAGTGCATTCGTATATCACCCTTAGTTATACGAATAAAAATAAAAAAAGAGTAAAAATATATATTTTCTGTGTGTATTATAAGAAATTAAGGTTTGTCTACCATAATGTCCAATGTTAAGATAAACAAAATTAGGTGATAAGTATATAGAACTTTCCACAAATAATAATCCCAAGCAAATACAAAGAAGTAGTATCCTTTTATTTCGAATATTTTGATATGTATGTATGCAATGTGTTTGTTTAGAGCTTTATCACAACGAATCCGGGTCGTCGAACATTTTATTTTAATGTATGAATTATAAGGAATAATTAAAATCTTTATGGATTAATAAGCTGTATTATAGTTGACTGATTTGTAGCTTTAGTGTTTTTTTTTTTTTAGGGGTGTTGAACGAGTACACAGTTCACCTAATGATAAGTAAAGACTGCGGTGGTCCTTCACATCAGGGGTGGGCAACATTTCTGTATATAAGATCTACTTTTTATCATATAGTGTTGCCGTCGACTTGTTGTTGATATATTTATACACTGTGTTTCAGTAAAGGTGCATTCAAGTGAGGTATGGGTAGATAGACGGGTGGATCGAATCGAGTGATAACCAGAAAGATATGATATAATATCTCGTCGCGACCTGCAAAAACTTTCAAGAGTTCGAATACTTAAGAAATGTGTTAATAGAAATAAATTACATATTTTAATACAAACGATTGAATGTTAACTAAATATTATAATTTAATTTAATAAAGCTATCATTTTTATTCACAACAAACACTGCTATATTTTTTGTGTACTTCTTACACCGTTGTAAAAGCTGAAACGAACGATCGAACCTAAAAATAAAATTGATTTGTTTCACGAAAGATAATATATCTGAGATATGTTACTTCATAACATCGCCATACATTGTTTACATGGTTACTCAGATTTTAAAGAGAATACGTGCAAACAATGAATGATCCAAATTAACTTTTTAAACTAGTTTGGTAGAATTCTAAATTTACGATAGTGAAAAATAGACGTAAATTTAAAATAATTGAAGCAAACTTTACTTTTGATTAGCCAAGCCCATTAAGCATAATAAGAAACTATAATATAAAACGAAAATTTATTTCTATTACGAGCGTACAATTTCAATTGTAATTAATAGGATAACCACTTACATATTTGAAGAAATTTAAAAATAAAACGAGCATTCAGAACGATGGGGGGTATCAGCCGAATGATACGGCGCGATTCGTCACTCTACACCGGAAATCCACATAAATCCTCCCCCCCCCAACCCGCCCCCTTACGTTGACACGTCACTGACATTTATTGCACCGATTCCTATGTTTATCACGCGTGCTTCCTACATCGCCATCGCTTTACTGGCCACAAGTTAAGAATTAATTATTATGTACAATGTACGTTGGCCTTAGAAAGAGGTTAAGCCATCAAAATATCCGATCTGATACGCTTTCAATTTCACAGTACACAAATAAATCGAGTTTGATCCACCACGAATGAAAATATTAATTACAATTTGAAGTGTTGATTAATCGACATTAATGAAAAATATTCGAAACACGGTAAACACGTACTACTCCGCAGATGAGCCACGTGGAGGAAGGTCCACAGAAATGAGATCTATACATTTTTTTTATTATTTTTTTTACTGTTGTACTGACACATTGACAGAATACCATATACCTGGTAATTTATTTACAGAAATCTATATACAGATATAAGACTTGTAAGTTTTACAAAATATATAGCGTAATAAATAGCATCTGATATTCACATAACATCTGTTCTCGAAAATCAAGTTAATGTTAAATGAAAAATATAAAATTACGGGTGACAAACGAGACCTGATAGTATGTGGTTCTTGCAGTCCACAAACATATATATTCATCATCAAGCCATATATATATATATATATATATATATATATATATAATATGGGAAGATATGATATAAAATATGGGAAGCATATACCCTTCATTACGGGACAAAACAGCTTATAGACACTAAGTAATACAATACAATATAGACATCAATGGTCACAGGGTACATAAGTCAGGCACTGAGTTACAGTAAAATAAAGGATTAAAACTTACTACGCTGCACTAATGGTGCAGTTCGACCGTAGAAAGACCACGCCCTCACAGAATATCAGCTTAAAATAGCAGCATGACGCCGCTGTGTTTTGTCTGGTGAGTATAGGGATCCGGATAGCTTTATTACTGACGATGAGGCATTCCATCCTCGTCATCATGCATGTCAACAAATATGCATTATGATTTCTTGTCAAGGTTGAATGTAGATGCCATGGGCCGCAGGAATCACTTGCCATCAGGTGAACTGTGTGCTCGTTTGTTACTCTAAATGTAATAAAAAAATATATATTAAAAGCTGTGCTCTAGATCTAAGCACTTCAAAATTGACATATCTTTTGAAAATAGATCTTAAATGAACGGTTTAGCTATTGTGGAGATTCTTTTACTAAAACGCACAGACAAATGTCTGTATACGGTTTCCATTATACGTATAATTACGACATAATATATACATATTTTCATTTGCATTAGAAAATATTGAAAGTGAAATGAAAAAGTGTTGCAAAATACTGACGAATCAGAATTAAATTCACTGATTAATATGCAAATGACGTGAAAATTATGAGAATGTTCAAATTTATATTACGATTATAAATTTTACATACATAATCATCACATCCATTTTTACGTGTCTTGTTAGCGTTGTAGAGTCACGACGCGGTTATGAACTGGCTGTAGCTTATATTTAATAGCTATGCTCGAGTGGGGCAGGACCATGTTATCCGGAGCACTAGCGTAAAAGCATTTAAACATTTTATTACTATGTTTCGACTGTTGAAAGAACCGGCGACTTATTACGACGTATTCCGGTCTTACTCAATGATAAAAACGCATTTGCATTGTGATTACAAGATGATGATGAGATATACGATGTCATGGACCGCCCGAATAATTTACCGTCAGAACTGTGTGCTAGTTTGTCACCCTTAATATAAAAAAAAAAACTACTCTAGAATGAAAGCATATCAACGTTCTATTTATAGCGCTATGAATATTAACGATTTACAGTAGATAAATTAACATTAAATGGAGTTCGTTGGTAAGCGCGCACATCACTTGAGAACTGCTGGACTATATTTTGTTTTTTTTATGTTTTTATTTGTTTATGCTTAGTATAGCTTATATAGTATATGTTTTTATGGACAGCAATAATGAATATGTTGCCCGAAAAATTGGCAAGGACAAACTAAAAGTTCTTTTTTCTATCGGATTTCTGTATAAACTCAAGACCATAATAACTCATGAATCGAACGATGTATAATTTTCATACATTCACAAAACAACCACAAACATATCAATAGCATATCGTCGGTTCAGTTAGTATTCTTCAAATATATTTGTATTTATAAATAACGTGTGGTTATAGTGACTATGTCACTAGATTCACGATCTAACGGCATGGGTTCTAATACAAGCTTTTCTGTTTTTAGAATTCCTACGCACAAGACATTATTCATATCAAACGTATCAGGGAGTGCCTATACCCGTTTGAGACCTATAACACTCAAAGTGAAACGCCAACAGCAATTACTAACCATGCGAACGTGTTTTTCCTATTTATCTCTGGGTGTGAGAGAACAATCTAATAGACATACATATTGTGTTTCTATTAGTTGATAATTCTGTTGTGTTTCGTAAGAAATAATAATTATAATAATAATATAATTCTTGAACCGTGCGATCTTTGGAAGCCGACGGTTGACGTATGAAAAGAAGCATTAATCACTTAAATGTGATATAAACGTATACAGATATAAGAACGATAATAACTTTAGACGTAAATCAGTCGTAAAGAACGGTATATTACTGTTACTTCAATAATAATAAAAAAATAAAATAAAAAAGAAAAAACCCAAAAGTAACTAACCTGGGTTTGTGGAGCTAATCTAGGCGCTCCACAGGAGCACTGCTCTCCGCAGAGGCAACCGTTGTCAAATGCCCTTCCAGACGCCAGGTCGCCTAAATGCCTTCCCGAAGGCGTCGCCACCCTCAGAGCTGATGCATCCGAATACGATCTGTGATGTCCTCTCCTCGCCGCCGGCCTTATCTCCTCGGCGAGAATGGAATCTCTCAGTTTAGCCGCTTTAGACCTTTTCGAATCACCACCAAAAGCCGTCAGTAACCACGCCAGTCGGAGGGAGAACTCTGCACTCTGCTTACACCTGTGCACCAGGTAAGGTCGGAGCATGTCTGCTACGTCGCCCATCTCTATATACATAGTCGCTAGCTGTGGCAGATAGAAGTCCACATCCTCGTACGGGAATGAGAACAGTTTGTTGGCCAGATAGGTTTGCACACCAGTTTCTTTGGAGTTGAATAGATACGAGATGGCCATGCTCATATCGAAGAGTTCGCTTTCTAATAAACGCAACAAAAAGCCCTTGTTTTTGGGCGTTTCGGCTGCTGATATATCGTTCGTGATGGGTGGTATGGTGTCGGGAGGGTCGGGGGGTTTGTCCGTTTCCTCCGGGTTCCCGGAGTCGAGGCTTTCCCGCGATCGGGCGGCGGCCGGCGGTTGGGGTCTTTCCTCATCATTGCCGTCTGGTGGGGTGTGTATGCCTGAATCATCGGAGCCGGCTGGTACTTCCGGTGGCAAGGCGAGCCTCGGCGCGGCCACCTCGTTCGGCATCCGTAACGGCGCGCCTTCGGGTGAAGTTGGTGTCATATCCTCCGGTATCCTCTGGAGAACTGAGTCCAGGGATCTGTTTCTCTGGTGGCCACATCCCGCCGGTGGCCCGTTCGTGCCCGTCACATGTCTGTGAACAAAGAACACAGATCTTTATAACAACATTCTCTTTCATTATTTTTTATTGCTGTAGAAAAAAGAAAAAAAAACTTAAAGAATCACGTTTATTTATATCGCGAACGTACTTGTAAAAAGGGTCTTCGTAATAACGTATACCGACAACGACAATTTTTCGAACCATTTGAACTTTTTTTTTCACGGATTTATCACGGAGTACGAACACTGCATCAACGCACGCAGCAGCACATAATACAATTAGAGTATTTCACACGTCCATGGCTAACACTCGACGCTGGAGCACAAGTACTACAACGAACTGACGTACGGCGATGTCTTTCGGACGTGGAACGAGACGGACGTCCTACCTCGATGCGAGCGAGCTGCAAACTGATTTGCGCAAGAAAACTACACACCGCCCCGCATACCATTCGAATAAGGATCACCTCCATTACGCAGCCTAAACGCGACCAAACAACTAACGCGTAAACAAAAGATATTTACAAGTAACAATTATTACCCCAACCGACTTCACTTTGTACTACTGGAAATAACGAAACTCAAACTATTCTGATATATTGCGGTTAAAACACTTGTCCAAATAGACGCACGCCTAAACAAACTTTAGTACACCTCGGACGTATATACCTTTTGCACGAAGCAAATTTGAATGAGATGCACGTGCAAAACGACATTTGACACTTATGACTCGAGTATGGATTGGAATTTCATTCCTACAGACATCATAAAAGGCTAACAATGATGCCAAATTAGCGTACATAGAAAGAATTTCAAATCATTTCCTCACAAGACATAACGTATTGGATTATAGCGTCGCATACTAACTTTAAAACAGTTACTAATGTAAATAGGTCTAATAGAATATGCAATATGCGCAGTATCTCACAGCTGGTCGGAACGATTTTCGTGACATAAGATTTACGAAAGCATATAAAAAAAGCGTGATGGTGAAAGCGGACGATGACCTCGTACAATTCGAAGCATTCGATCAATTTGAAGACGCGTAATACGTCCGGCGTCGAAACACGGTATCCGATCCAATGAATAGAAGCAAAGGAAATGGTTGTACACAAAGCACTCGACGGCATTCCACGGAGGGCGTGAGTGGCGTGAATTAGTTTATATTTGGAGCGTTATCGGGAATGAAGCATGTATGCCAGATGTGCCGACGATGAGCTAACGGCATTGGGGCACCGAGAGAGTACCCATTCAATTCTATTAATGGTACTTCTAAATGACCTTAATTTAAATAAAGTTGAAGAAGTAAAGTGTTGTAAACGGACATAGATTGTTAAACGTTTATTTCCCGACACCTTGACTACTCTTAGAACCGAAATGGGTTCGTACGATACCTTCTGTAGTTGAAACCCAAATAAACATTTTAAATGTCAAATTCGTGTCGTATGTGTACGCTTTACACAAATAGAACCATGGCGTTTTTTAAACTTTATATCAACACAATGTAAATTCTCATATGAAACAATGTAATTCTAATATATACACTTAGTTATAATAACGCTAATTTACTTAGTAAATAAAGAAGAGAAATTAACCAAAAGTAATTTTTCTATCTACATATAAATTATTCTACGTAATCTTCTCGACGGTTAAAATATGCTGCTGTGTTTCGGCTAATTGTGAGAAACTGAAAAGTTTGTTCCTGGAAATGAGTATTATAATACTCATGGGAATAACTCGTGGTAAATCAAGTTGGATGATTCCTTTACTCGATGGATGGATGCGGGTGTTTTTATGCCGCTTATATGCCATTTATTATAATGTGAACTGTTTGGTCGTTTGTCACCCCTAAAATAAAAAAAAATATTTCTTGCATGAAAATAGGCAGTCTTAACTATTTAACGGCAATAAATTGTGGTGATTTAATGATCGATTACAGGCAATGAAGGTCATTATGAGTTTTGGAACAATGCCAAATATAGACGATATGGAGATACCAGCTTCGTTTTTTTATTTTGTTAAAACTTGAAAGTTTCTTTCATGTTTATTTTTGTTATTACCATAATTTAAAGCAACATATATTCTCAACATTTTTTAATAAATGCCCGATTATTATGACCTAAGTTTGGCTCGGGTAAAAATACTAGGTATTTAGGATCATAATAGTAGAATGTAATTACATAAATTTCTTAGCGATTAAAATTCTTGAACATATATTATTGTGTGTGTATGTATATATATATACATATATATATATATATATATATATATATATATATATATATAAATAGTATGGTCAGTTTTAGAGGACATGGCCTGCTCTAAACGACACGGCGACATTGAGTCTTAAAAAATCTTTGGAGCACACAGTGGCGAAGTTTCCCTTGTAAACAGTGCGTAGATCCATAGATTCGTGGCCATACAGATCAAAAGTCTGTAAAAGCCAAAGGTGGCCATTTCGAATTGAATTTTTTTTTTTTTGCTGAGACTAATAAATATGTAGGTATAAATTTTTATAATATTACATTACTTCATTATTTATATTTATATATATATATATATATATATATATATATATATATATATATATATATATATATATATATATATATATATATATATATATATATATATTGCTTCTCAACTTATCTTATTGCATATGCACATCACTTGACATTACATCAGACTAGGGAAGGAGATGTCGCGTATTTGCTTTAGTGTTACTTAAATACTTTCATATAGATCAGTTTGTGTCATCTGAAAGATATGGCTGTGGTCAACCAAAAGCCATAAAAAAATTAAACCAATTTAAAAATAAATTACTGTTTGCTCTAATGCACACCATTTGACATTCAATTCTCAATGATGATAACAATTTTTTTTTACAAAGCCACAAAGACATTTGTTTCCTCAACAATTTTATAACAAAACGAACAAAAGAACTACCAATGATAAATAAAGATTACATTATACTTTTGTGTAACTCCGTGAAACATATTGCAAAGCGGATTAAAAAAGAAACATGGATGATTTCAAAATATAGTTGTATCAAAGTGTTTTAAATGCATTTGATGAGGTTAATAATAATCGTTACGTTACATGGATTTAGAGGAGCTATTGTCAGTGTGAACAGATTTGAAATTAAACTCTCAAATACCCGGACAATTTCTAAATTTACCAATTTACAAATTCCCTGCTTACGGTCGAACACTGAAACGTTACTCAAATTTTAACGGATTCTTGATGTAGTGAGACATGTAATTTTTTAAAACAGGAGGGACAAAGAAGACTGCTTCATTTAAAACTAAATAATAAAAATAACTAGAATAATGAAATCTCATATCTAGCTAAATATAATTATACGGCCGGTAATTCATGATGTCTTAGGTATCACAATGCTATAGACACATCCACGCTTATATAATATCATCATCGCTAAATACCTTTAATATAGTTTTCTGAAAATATTATGAAAAGAAAGCATAGATAAAGGACTGATTGGAATTTAATTTAAAGAACAATATAAAGTACCTTTCCCAATTTTACGGTTCGTCAAACGTCTTCGTATAATAATTGTACGTAATACCCGCTGTTGTTTTTAATAATTAGTGTGATAAACGAGCACACAGACACCTGATACGAGATTTCTGTGCCCATGTCATCTCGATCATTCGATAAGGAACAAAGTTTTTTTTTAATGTATCTTATGATGATACACGATTATACTATTCACTTGATTGTACCTACTATGTTCAAATAGTTTAGTAATTGTTACCAAGAAGTATTATAAATCTTACGTTCGTATTAATTTATATTGAGCTAGGACAGTTTACATTGAATGTCTACTTTTTTTAAGTATGCTATTATAACACTCACATATATACGAAATACGTACGTATATACGAGTCAGTTGGATTCACGCGCAGGGTAACGATCCAAACCGAGGCCGCCTCTCGGGAACCCTAGTGCCCAACTCATAAATAAAGATCTCAGCTGAGTGCCCTAAGCGCTCGGCCAACTTTCAACCCGGTAAAGCCTCGGGCTAACAACAGTGGCCATCAGCCATAAAAATAAATCCTGTTTACCACTCGAGCTATGCTTAAATGCTTGTGCTAAGAGATGCTTGTCCCTTCCTTTCTCTCATCTACCTTTGAAACGGGGAAAGCACCTGTGCCTCTGTCAACTTAAGAACGAGACGTGAGAACTTCTAATCATATTACATCTTATATTGTATAAGATTTTATTTATGAAACTAAGGACGAAAAACAAACACACAGTTAACCTGATGTCAAGAGTTGACTGTGACCTTTAAAACCTACAAATCGGCTATTTTATGAGAGATCCTTCCCCTGTGGTCGACCTACCGACCGTCCAACCTATTCATGTTTCATTTAGAACAAGTGCAGTGTGTTACTACCACTGTTAAATAGAAGATAGTATTGTTGTAAACAAAAGATAGTTCTTCATTGTCATGATGAGAAGATTTTTCCCATATAACTAACAATATATACGTCTAATCCTTTACCATTCTATTGGGACGTGATGTGGTCCAGTTTATAAACACAACGGTTTCCTTCCGTACGACTAAAGCCGACGAAATGGAGCTCGAAAGTACATCTTTTGTTTCAATTTCAATACCGAGATACAAGTAGAAGGGGCCGTCTAGTTTATTTATTTATCCTTTATGTGTGCGAGTTAAACAAACATACAAAAAGAATGGCAGAAATAAGGGCGGACTTGTGCCTAATGTTATTCGTACCTATGTTTTGATAGAAAATATAGTATGGGTACAAGTAATAATATATATATATATATATATATATATATATATATTTAATAAAAAAATACAATTAATTACTGTTCCAGCATTAGTTAATTTATGCCAGATCAACTGTTTAAAATAAACTTCACTTGACAGGAACACAAACAAAAAAAATTATTAGTTCACTAACTTTTTTATTTATTTAAGCTTTATATACAGTTATGGATACAAAGGCGGAGTTAGGCATTCTTTACCAGACAACCTTAGGATAAGTTAACAGAGATGAAATGAGGTAAGTGTATGCCACGGGCGGGACCACGGACACCACAGAATTCCAACGTAAAATAGCAACAATGTTGCTGAGTTATTGCTGGTGAGTGAAGGAATCCGGAGACCCCAATTATATTTACTGATGACGAGGAACTCAATCTCAGTCATCAGGGTGACAATGCTTTCTTTATGAATCTTTATCGTATATCTAGGATAAATATGCCGTGGGCGGGCCGCAGTGACCACTCACCATAGGGTGAACTGTGTGCTCGCTTGTCACACTCAATACAGCAAAACAAAATCTTAATTGTCACATAGAAGCGTAAAGATTTGCACATAGGGCAGAGAAAAAGGTGGGACGTGTTACATGAATTCAAATATTTTAATTTATGTTGAGAAATTTCTGTGGCTTTTATGCAATATAGCTACTTTAATGCGCACGTGTTGCGAATTTTAAATAATAGTACGCAATATGGATTTCGAATTGTCCCAATTCTCCATTGAGATTCTAAGTTAGTAGTAGTTATATTTTAGTAAAGTGATGGCTATTACTTTACAAATATAAGTAAGATTGACGACGTTCATACAATTTTTTTTATTACATTGACAGCAACAAACGAGCACACAGTTCACCTGATGGCTAGTGAATCCAGCGGCCCATGGCATCTACATTCATTCTTAACAAGTAATCATAATGCAAATGCATTGTTACCCTCGAGGACTGAGATGGAACCCCTTGTCAACAGTAATAAAGGTTTCCGGATCCCCACTCTCACCTGACGAAACATAGCAGCATCACGCTGCTATTTTACTCTCGATTTCTGTGAGTGCGTGGTCCTACCCCGATCAAGCTTACCCATTAATTCTGCACCTAGACACAAAATGCAGTGTAGCTCTACCGTTGTAACTGTAAACTGTACTTAATAAAAATTAAATTAAGGATAATGAATACAAAATAATTAGACTACTCCTTTGTCTTCCTTTTAAGGAAAAAAAAAATAACAACAACAATTAAAACAAATCAAAGTCGAACCTATGAAAGCTAAATCGTGACTAAAACGACGAAACCACTAGTCTAAATAAATATATAAAAATAGTTTCCATTATATGTTATTTACGTGTAACATTGGAAAAGTAAGTTACAGGCCAGGCATTTCTCAACGTAAGTGACGTCAACGATGAAACAATATATAATTGATTTAAGTCTACGCTTTGTATTGTGTATTGCATTTGCCGGTGAAAGCTTGTGGAAATGGATTTCGAAGAACAACAAGCGTTTATACTTCAGTTCCAGTCCTGGGAGAGTTAAATATGAGATAAGAAATTGCTCGAAAATAACAAATGTGTATCGAAAGTTGCATAAGACAAAGGATTTTATTTCAGTCTACATAAATTTCAGATAGGATTATCGTTTATTGGAGTGTTAAATACTGAAATAGAGATCTCCGATAAGCTATTTCCAAAATACTCAAACCGATGCCGAACCTGGTGATTAAAGCAAATACTTAAATGTTTTGTTTTCTGGGCTTTGTTAAACGCCGATGAAGATAATAGATCCGTAATAAAAAATATACTATCCATCCATCTGAAACATACTAGCCAAGTAGTTCAGAGGATTTATAATTTTTATTTTTTGTGCCTGCTGTATTGTGTATTCTGGTGTTAACTCCAGTCAAGAACAACACAAACTTATTGTTTCTTGGATCTGGATATTGTATATACCATATTGTACATAGCATCTGAATCATCCTCAAATCTTACTGAATATTCTCTTGCCCATCGAGATTCGACTAAAGAAGATTTTAAAGAAGTGCTTTGGAACGATGAATCCAAGTTTGAATTATTTGGTTCAAAACGTAGAATTTACGTTCTACGCAGTGCCCAAGAAAAGATGATGTCAGGTTGTGTAGTCCCAACAATCAAGCATGGTGGTGGCTCAATTATGGTCTGGGGTTGCTTCTCTAGCCATGGAACTGGCGATTGGATTAAAATTGAGGGAATTTTTAAAAAGGAACAGTACAAAAACATTTTAGAACAAAATGCCGTTTCTTCCAGGTTGCGACTAAATGGAGCTGGATTCATTTTCCAACAAGATAATGATCCAAAGCGTAGCTCAAAATAATGTAGAGGATAATTAGAACAGAAAGAGGCACAAGGGGTGTTAAAAAAAACATGGTTTGGCCTCCTCCGAGCCCAGATCTCAATCCCATTAAACTTTTGTGGGAAGGGCTTGATAGGAACGTCCGTAATCGTGGCCCATCCTCGCGAGAAGAAATGTGAATGCTTTATGCGAAATTTGGATAATATATACACCATTAACAAATTGATTGCCCGTATGCCGAGACTTGTGAAAAAAGTCATAAAATGTAATGGATTTTTTGATGAAAAATACGTTTAGCTAACTATAGCTTTTTTTTCATGGACTGTTAATATTTCTTTACGCTTAATTAAACGCCTGATTAAACAGGTTAATTAAACATTTAATATTTTATTGAAGTTTTTCTTTATTTTCCTACTTTAATTAAGGTGGTCTTAAACTTTTGGTCTGCAGTGTATGCCCAATTGTCATAAATAAATAATTTTAACAGCATTAACAACGAATGCCTCAAACATTAACTTGGACATCAAGTTTAAGTAAAGTTTAATTAATCAACACTTTAATTGCGTTTTACGATACAACATTTTATTTAAAAAAAAACCCTATTGTGTTTATAGAAACTTGGAATTACACGTTTAATTACAATTTGATCGAAACATTCAATTACTCTTAACATCTTACAAAAACGGCAACTACTTCGTGTAGCTTAAAGTACTTATAAGGAATAACTCGGTACAAGTTGCTCATATAGTAGTTTCTAGACTACAGAAAGAAAAAAAAAGTTAAAAAGCGTCTACAGCGCTGCAAACACATGAGTGGGGACGTTAACTTAACGTTAACGTGCCTAGCAAATCACAGAAGCGAAAGTGAACGCCTCTAGCGACCTTGTCGCTTTTAACGTGTCTACGACCATAAATACTTTCTGATAAATTTCTACAATTATAGCTATTTCTACTATATAGCTAACATGTTATATGTCCCTTACTATTCATTTGCTAATTGCGTAATATCCATTGGAAATAACTTTGGTTAAGCAAAAGCTGAATTCTTAAATACAAAACAAGACTAAAAACACGTCACTTTAAATAAAATATAACTTTAAATATGTGTATAAGTGACGTATGCAATTTGAAAAGATTTTATTACTCAGAGATTATTGTATTTACAAAAACTAACCCTGCTAATTAACTGTAATAAATTGTGATAGACTAAAGATTTTTTAATGGTGTACGATTATAAAACTTGCTGCTTTCTTACGTCCTAAAAAGAAGAATGACTGTCATCGTTCAAATTCGGGTAATTCTGGCACATATTGCTTGCAATTCTTCAGAAATTCTTACATATGTTATGCTGATTTTATTGACAGAACAAGAAGCCGACAAAGACTAGTGTAACTGTTATTTTGATTAAAATACGCTTTTATGTATTATATAATTTTTAAAATCTGGACTAGCTCGTGTCTATCTCGACACAATAATCGCTGTAATCGAGGGCGAGTTAAAAAGAAAGCCAAATGCCGGAGAAGGGATGTCTAAGATATCTAAGAATATAACCTTTTCAAGCAAGACAGATTGACAGAGACAGTCAGTTGCAGACGATCAGCGCTCAGGCCGATCGATTGAGACAAACTTCCCCAGTTATTGTTGTAAAAGTTGTATTAAAAGCATGTTCTCGAAGATGCTCATCTGAAGATAAACAGAAGGTACGAATGGCTATCTATATGGTATCATCTACGATCGTTTTGAACACTTTGGCATGTCTAAGGTCACACCGCTTCAGAAGCAATAAACAGAAGGTACGAATGGCTATCTATATGGTATCATCTACGATCGTTTTGAACACTTTGGCATGTCTAAGGTCACACCGCTTCAGAAGCAACAAACATAAGCTAGGAATGGCTATCTATATGGTATCATCTACGATCGTTTTGAACACTTTGGAATGTCTAAGGTCACACCGCTTCAGAAGCAATAAACAGAAGGTACGAATGGCTATCTATATGGTATCATCTACGATCGTTTTGAACACTTTGGAATGTCTAAGGTCACACCGCTTCAGAAGCAACAAACATAAGCTAGGAATGGCTATCTATATAGTATCATCTACGACCATTTTGAACACCTTGGCATGTCGAAAGTCACACTGCTTCAGAAGCAACAAACATAAGCTAGGAATGGCTATCTATATGGTATCATCTACGATCGTTTTGAATACCTTGACATGTCTAAGGTCACACCGCTTCAGAAGCAATAAACAGAAGGTACGAATGGCTATCTATATAGTATCATCTACGATCGTTTTGAATACCTTGACATGTCTAAGGTCACACCGCTTCAGAAGCAATAAACAGAAGGTAGGTATGGCTGAAGTATAATCTACGACCGTTTTGAACACTTTGGCATGTCTAAGGTCACACCGCTTCAGAAGCAATAAACAGAAGGTACGAATGGCTATCTATATGGTATCATCTACGATCGTTTTGAATACCTTGACATGTCTAAAGGTCACACCGCTTCAGAAGCAACAAACATAAGCTAGGAATGGCTATCTATATGGTATCATCTACATCGTTTTGAACACGTTGGCATGTCTAAGGTCACACCGCTTCAGAAGCAACAAACAGAAGGTAGGAATGGCTATCTATATAGTATCATCTACGACCATTTTGAACACCTTGGCATGTCGAAAGTCACACTGCTTCAGAAGCAACAACAGCGAGTACATTATTTGCGCGAATTGATCTTGTGTAGCGAGCACAAGGGCGATGTTCAGAACCGAATTGTTACATGAACATAACAGTGACACCTAAGAAATTCTAGGTATCACAATTGGCCTAGAAGATTATGGCTGCAGTTTTTTTGGGGATTCAAAGATTATATTGATTGGTTATAAAGATAAAGGTGTCAATATAACAGGAGAGTACTACGCAACCCGTCTGGAAAAATAAAAGAAGCCATTGATGACAAAAGTAGAAAAAGTGGTCTTGAGGTATGCTCCTTTTGGAAACAACGCACCCTTTCACAAGTGGCTGCCTTGCCTTACACGGGCAGCTTCGAAACACTAAAACACCCCACCCCTGCCTTTAGTTCAGATTTAATATCTTCCGATTATTATTTGTTCCAAAAAATGAAAACAGATATTTGAGGTAAAAATTATTCATCATAAAGAAGGAAAGTCGCAATTTCAACGTATATCGAGGGCCTTGACAATTTTTTTTTTTTTGTATTATGGGAAAATATATCGAAAAGGATAATAATGTTTAATTTCACCTTCCTTCCCGTCCGTTTGGCAAACGTTGTGTCCTTTCATTATGACAGTGTCTCTGCGCTCACTTCTAATATCGAGGTACGCCGTCATCCTACGTCCGATGCGCAGTGAGAATTTTTTTTTTTTTAAATCTTAATTATAAATTTTAAAATCTGGACTAGCTCGTGTCTATCTCGACGCAATAATCGCTGTAATCGAGGGCGAGTTAAAAAGAAAGCCAAATGCCGGAGAAGGGATGTCTAAGATATCTAAGAATATAACCTTTTCAAGCAAGACAGATTGACAGAGACAGTCAGTTGCAGACGATCAGCGCTCAGGCCGATCGATTGAGACAAACTTCCCCAGTTATTGTTGTAAAAGTTGTATTAAAAGCATGTTCTCGAAGATGCTCATCTGAAGATAAACAGAAGGTAGGTATGGCTGAAGTATAATCTACGATCGCTTTGAACACTTTGGCATGTCTAAGGTCACACCGCTTCAGAAGCAATAAACAGAAGGTACGAATGGCTATCTATATGGTATCATCTACGATCGTTTTGAATACCTTGACATGTCTAAAGGTCACAGCGCTTCAGAAGCAACAAACAGAAGGTAGGAATAGCTTTCTTTATAGTATCATCTACGATCGTTTTGAACACTTTGGAATGTCTAAGGTCACACCGCTTCAGAAGCAACAAACATAAGCTAGGAATGGCTATCTATATGGTATCATCTACGATCGTTTTGAACACGTTGGCATGTCTAAGGTCACACCGCTTCAGAAGCAACAAACAGAAGGTAGGAATGGCTATCTATATAGTATCATCTACGACCATTTTGAACACCTTGGCATGTCGAAAGTCACACTGCTTCAGAAGCAACAACAGCGAGTACATTATTTGCGCGAATTGATCTTGTGTAGCGAGCACAAGGGCGATGTTCAGAACCGAATTGTTACATGAACATAACAGTGACACCTAAGAAATTCTAGGTATCACAATTGGCCTAGAAGATTATGGCTGCAGTTTTTTGGGGATTCAAAGATTATATTGATTGGTTATAAAGATAAAGGTGTCAATATAACAGGAGAGTACTACGCAACCCGTCTGGAAAAATGAAAGAAGCCATTGATGACAAAAGTAGAAAAAGTGGTCTTGAGGTATGCTCCTTTTGGAAACAACGCACCCTTTCACAAGTGGCTGCCTTGCCTTACACGGGCAGCTTCGAAACACTAAAACACCCCACCCCTGCCTTTAGTTCAGATTTAATATCTTCCGATTATTATTTGTTCCAAAAAATGAAAACAGATATTTGAGGTAAAAATTATTCATCATAAAGAAGGAAAGTCGCAATTTCAACGTATATCGAGGGCCTTGACAATTTTTTTTTTTGTATTATGGGAAAATATATCGAAAAGGATAATAATGTTTAATTTCACCTTCCTTCCCGTCCGTTTGGCAAACGTTGTGTCCTTTCATTATGACAGTGTCTCGGCGCTCACTTCTAATATCGAGGTACGCCGTCATCCTACGTCCGATGCGCAGTGAGAATTTTTTTTTTTTTAAATCTTAATTATAAATTTTAAAATTGTAATTTAAAGTGTTGTTTTACGACGCGCCGATCGGTGAAGAAAAATGACGTGGCATAACTCACATGTCCAAGAAATACATAAAAATATTAGAAAGAAGACGATGTGAAAGTCCGCCAATTCACATTGAAATCGCGTTGTAGAATTATTTATAACAGCAAATTACATGAAACGGAAACGACGTATTTAATCTGAAAGATAACTTCATATCATTTCTCACACTTCAGATAAGATAATGTAACTAATTTGCAAATAAACCCTTTAGAAATATTATTAAATATAACATTATCGTCCAACGATAAGACATCGGGGGGCAACACGAATTCCGGAGAAAAAAAAATGCATTATAATCTAGCTGTTCCGCAGCTATATACTATACCGCAATATTAATTGATTGTTGAAATTTGCACATTTCTTTAAACTAATAAATAAAAAAAAGCTGTGTCTAAAAAATTAAAATGCGGAACATATGTATAATTAAATATAGAACAGAGATAGCAAGGCAGCTTGCCCCAGTATATCAAGTTACACTTAATACTTGCACTGTTGTTTTACCGGCAGAATCCACTTTAAATATAATATTAAGAAACATAAAAAGTAATAAATCCACAAAAGAGAAAAGTAAAAACTATATAAAAACTTATTTCAAGAGCATTACAATATGAAAATGTTTAAACACATCCACTATTCAAATTGCTTTCCTTTTGATTGATATGGTAAAAAAGAATAAAGCAAGTGTATATATGTAAATACCAAAAAAATATTAATACAATGAAATTACAGAAATAAAATAATGTTTATTGTGATGATTGACAAAAGTATATACAATTACTAACAGCGGAGCCCTGCAGTTCAGTTCTCAGGAAGTAACAAAGCACCTTGGCTCGTTGTCAAAGATGAATGTAGGTGGTCTGTGGGCAGCGGTGATCACATATCACGAGGTCAATTGTTTCGTACATGTATCGTGCCTTATCTTTTACGCCTATAAAACCTTGATATATATCTTAATAGCCCTACACGCCGAACCCTCCTCTCACGAGTTTCTCTGTTTCGGCAAAGCTGTAGAGACCATAGGGCCAACAGCAAAACACACACAACAAAATATCTATTAACAAACATCATTATAAATTCAGTTTGAATTTTGTGAACTTTAATTTAATAGGCCTAAAATACGAATCTGTTCTCTCTGTTTCGGCAAAGCTGTAGAGACCATAGGGCCAACAGCAAAACACACACAATAAATAATCTATTAAAAAACATAATTATAAATTAAGTTTAAATTTTTTGAACTTTAATTTAATAGGCCGAAAATACGAATCTCTCCTAGTTAGTCATAAGGGACGTTCGGGAACATCATTCGATCTGGTCCTACACTGCATTTGCCGATATTCGGTGCTAGTAATGCAACTAACTAACGGTGAACTAATAACAATAATTATAAGTACACACTGGTAGCCATGCTCGAATATAACCGTTAATAGATCGGGCAGTCAAGCTTATTTTGATCGATATTACCATCGCAAATGACGAGTACCTTGTAAAAGGTGAACTGAACAATTAGACGATATATCTGGATCAGGCACACGAGGTGACGACATATGGGTGGTATGCCGTCTGCCTGATCTGTCTCTTCATCTGCGGCAGTTGGGAATCCGTGACGGGCCGCTCCGGGCTCAAATACAGAAGGCGGTGCTCCTCGACACCGCCCGTATCGTGCACCGGATTCTTTTTTATCTTTTCCCCTCCATTCCCGACCATTTAGACGACCATGTCGACTACCGTTTGGTTGATATTTATAAGTTTATTTAATTATATAGTCTTCTATTAATTTTATTGATCCACCAGGCGTGGATTAAAACAAATATCCCATAAAATTATAATAATCTCATATTAACATTATGATTAAAATATTGGCAATACTGTTACATCTATAGTAATAGTAACCAATGTTTGAAGAGATATAAGGGTTCAGGTTAGAATCTTTGGATAGCAACCGTGTGCTTATTTCAGCTCTGTAAGTAGTTTAAGCTAAAAGCTCAGGCTAAGAAACGTATTTCTTTCTTATCAAAATTCAACAAAAAGCTATCTGCCCTTTTTGTATTACTGCTGCAACCCACATATGTATGAAGTGTTACGAAATATATCCTAATTTAATTTGTTTCATTCGCAAGGGATCAACCAGGTGAAACTGTAAAACGCCCTCAGGCCCTCAGCACGAAAAAAAAATCGCAAGGACATGCTTGTAAATGAAATTGTATGTGGTTGTACAAAATAAAACGACTAACATCTATTATCTCCCTATTTATCTATAGTATAGTTATAGGTTAGAGCGTACTTTTGTTTACATTTTACATACACTTTTCCTTTTGTCATTAAGCTCGCTTTTTTGTATACACGTAATACAATATTTGTTTTACTTGTGCCAATAAAGCATAAATGAATACGACGTCGAAGGGACAGACATCTAATATGGATAAAAGACCTTATACGAAGTTAAACAAATATAAATTAATGAATAAAAAAACTGTCGACCCTGTGTGAGAACTCACTTTAATTTAGGACCCACAAACGTATTACGAAAAATATCATGCAATAAAATTAATTAACACGCCTTAATGGATTGCGACATTGCTTAACCACCAGTTTGCTCAATATTCGTAAATAAAACAGCGCTTAAAATACATATTAATACGTATTATAGACTAGTATTTCTTTATTTGCTGCTCTCGAAATTCTATATTGTTTACACAGCTTTCTTCGTTTCATCATGACGACGAGTTAATCAGGTCTCACCTTGATTTTTAAACCGTTCAACGTTCTTCGTAATTATATATATTTTTATAATATAGTATATTTTTTCGTAATTATATAATTTATATATATATATATATTACATTGAGTGTAACAAACGAGCACACAGTTCGCCTGATGGTAAGTGATTCCTGCAGCCCATGACATCTACATTCATCGTTGAAAAGGAATCATAAGGCATGAGATGAAATGCTTCGTCACGAGTAATATAGGTCTCCGGATCTCACCAGACGAAACACAGTAGCTATTTTACGCTGTTATTCTGTGAGCCTAATCCGGTGGAGCTGACCCATTCATTCTGTAGCTAGAAACAAACTGCACTCTACCACTGTAATATATATTATTTTTCTAGTTTATTAACTACGAGGGCACATTGAAAAGTTTTGAGCCCGACCTTAAAAAAACGATTTTTTGCTAAATGATTATTTTATTTCTCTACAGTCTCCAGAATGATCTATACACTTTTGCCATCTTGTCTCTAGCTTTAGTATTCCTTCTAAAAAAAAAATCTTCAATTTAATCAAAATATTCAGTCACAGCTTCTTCTACCTCGATATTCGACGAAAATTTTCGTCCTGCCATGTGTTTTTTAAGATTGGGGAAGAGATGGTAATCAGACTGAGCCAAGTCCGGCGAATAGGGTAGATGCGGCAACAATTCAAAGCTACAATTGTGTACTTGTGCGATTGATTTCGCCGCAGTGTGGACAGGAGCGTTATCTTGGTGGAACAAAACTTTCTTAGACAACATACCAGGCCTTTTTATTTTTATTTCTTCACGCAAACATTGTAAGAGTGTGCAATAATAGTCCGCATTTATGGTTTTACTTTTTTCAAGGTAGTCAACCATAATGACCCCTCTACAGTCCCAAAAAACTGAAGCCATTACCTTCTTGGTTGACAAAACGGCCCGAGCTTTTTTAAGGGGCGGCGACCCTGCTCTTTTCCATTGCTTGGATTGTACTTTGGACTCTACAAACAATCCTGTGATACTGTTTGGCGGGTGCGTTTCGTGCGTTTGTTTTCGGCTGAAAGCAGTCTAGGTACCCATCTGGCAGAGACCTTAGAAAATCCAAGATCGTTGGAAATTATGTTCTGTGCTCGTTTATAGGAAATGCCTTTTGCTTCTGCTATCTCTACAATCGTCAATCTCCTGTCATTCAAAATCAGGTCTAATATTTTATTGGTATTTTCGTCTGTGGTAGCCGTCGGCGGCCACCCACTCCTAGGTTGATCTTGCACTGCTTCTCTGCCACGTTTTAAATCCGCTGCCCATCTTATGACAGTGGCAAATGATGGAGCAGATTCCCCCGAAGTCTCGTACATATCTTCATAAATTTGGTTTGGCGTTAATCCTTTTTTTTGTTAATATTTTATGACGGAACGGTGCTCAATTTTATCCATTTCTACGGAAACTGCAAACTTCGTTTGTTAAATCGACCACAAATTTTGCAATTTTGACAGAAGAAAAACAAAAGACAGCAGATTATAATTAAAAAAGAAAGGGCTATCACGTACTAGTATTATTTTTTCTTTTGAATTTAAATGTCAACCTTAGGCTCAAAACTTTTCAATGCGCCTTCGTAGTAATGTACTGTAACTGTGCTATTGAATATGGCCGCGTAATCGTTAGACTACCGACTGCTTCGTCCTGTTTTCCATATTCTTACGACACTATAAAATATGCTGCGTTGATGTCATCTGATAATAATCAGATGGTGATAAGCGTTTATATAATCTAAAATATATTATGTTACATTGTGTAGTATAGACATCGGTTTATACCTTCGGTCTTTTTACCCGATTGCCAAGGAATAGTTATGTTTTTCGCGCGTATCTTGTATGTATGTATGTTTGTAAATTTCTTTTTATTTAATGAGCAAGTAAGAATAGATCCCCGATAAAGAGCCAAGGCGCAGAAGAATTATAATACCCTAAGAATAACGATGGAGTATCTAATTGACAGCAATTTGAACACCTCCGCTTCCTTTAATCGTCATATGAAACACAGCAACCCAAAGTCATTATTTAAGACTATCATAACTTCTTATATATTAATTACGCAAATATTATCAGAAGAATATTACGAGAAACTCAAGAGTCGCTTGCATCATGGCATAACGTTATCCAAAAATCTTTGATAGCCTTCATCGCTATTACAAATCGAGGCTATTTGTTTTAAATTCAAATATGATACAAAACAGGGAAAGAATAAATAAATGTAACATAGAATTTGTTGTTGTGTCGTTTTTAATATTAATATCTCACTAACGTCGTATCTGTCGTTCTTTAATTAATGAAAGAAATAATTACAAAAATAGGGTCGAGTTAGAATAAATTGCTTATCAACTTTTAACAAAAAACGGGAGGGAAGCCCCATATGCAGTTGAACTAATTTAAAACAGAAACTTCTTCTCTCTTGTAGAAATAAAAGTCTTTCGTCGAAAGTAAACCTACAGCTGGGTAACTCGATTGAAAATAAAAGAATAGTTGTTTGGTAGGTTTGGAATTGGAGTGGCTTTATTATACATATCAAAATAGTATAAAGATTTTTTTGTTTGGATTTGAAAGTACAAAGTTGGCGTTTCAAAAGAATACCAAAGTAAAATACCACCGTAATATTGCACTCTTATTTAACTAAATATCAAGAATCGAAAACGCAATTACTCCAAAGAACCAGATTCTTCATTTAGGATACATGTAGGCGACAGTAATATTTTATTATTCGGACAATGTGTTCCTTTTGTCCCTTTCACTCATATAAACAAAGAAGAGACTAAACGTTTGTAAGGATACAACGAGAGTATTAATGCCCTTGCGATAATAACATAATTATTTCGGCTTGAACAGTAACGCTCGTAGACTTTTAATAAATACATGCGTTCACATTTATTTACGGCGGCAATCTTTGTTACGTCATAAATAATGTCTAATCATAACAACGCTACTCTCGCATCCAAAAACCAGTAGCAATCATTACATACCACTGGCCTCCACAGAATCTCCTGTCGCAACAATAACATGTCGCATTATGTTGCGCAAATTATATGCGAAACGGTATCCGCGTACTAATTATTAAAGAAGATTGAGTAAGTATATTCTCAAAGACTTCTGGACCGTAACGTGTTGTGCAAGCTTATAAGAAATAATATATAACTTTTAGGTTACTATATATTGTATATTATAAGTTTATTGCTTCTTTTTGATATTTATTGGTATACCTGAAGATATATGTCAATAAGGAAATAAGATATAAAGAAATATAGTTTTTGACTAACAACGTTTAAAAAAGATGTATTTCCTACTAAATCTGAAGCTAAAGAGATAAAAGATTAGAAATACAGTTATTTAATTGTTGTCTTGAACAAGTATTTAAATTAAATTCCATTAACTAAAAATCAAATAAAAATATAGATAATTTTAGTAGGACATCGATTAAATCTACATAAAGTAATATGTAGAACCTTGAAACGTTGATCATATTAATAAAATTATTTAAATAATATGTTCAAAAACTTAAAAATCGTATTTAAAACATTTTATACATATTACTGTTAGGTTGTACGTATGTACATATTAGTTGTATGCGAGCGAATGGTTTAATTTGGGAAACTATGTTACTTTCATATTGATAAATATCTGCACGGTGCACGGTTACTACAACATGCCTAATCCGTTTTAGCTAAATGCTAAAACTAGCAGTGTTAAAAATTGGATCATGGTTAAATTCCTTATCGCTATTAACATAGTACGGTTTGCACGCTTGGTGCATGGGCAATTTTCCTACATTGGAATAATTATAAGTTTAACTACATGTTTCGGGTTTGCGGGCTTATAAACTTCAGTTTATCGTGCAATTTATATTTGAATATATATTCATGGGTATCTTTAAAATAATGTACCAATAGTTTACCCCACAGTCGATCTTTAGGTATGCTGAATACTTATTTATCAATCTATAAGAGATAAGACTGTTGGTTGACAAACGGTAAAGTTCGTGCAAAAATATTATGACGATTTAATCCACCGTGACATTTCACAATGCACCCGGAATTTTAAACAATTTCACTATTGTTATACCTTTAGGCGTAGTTATATTATTTCCGGACCTTATTTAAAGTTTCAAGGTAACCATAGCAACCGAAAACGGTGAACATGTTATCCTAGAATGCAGATACGACTTCACGAACGACACGAACTCGACGAGTGGGTTCTTCTACCTATGCGCATATACCGTAGTGCTGTAAAATTTTAAAAAACGATTAAAAATTAAATATATCCTGCTATTTTGTTTCTGGGGCAGGTGAGAAACTAACAATGACACAAAATCTGACTATCTCTTTCGCTCTCCATGCCTTTCTTTATCGCCTACTCATCTTTACGTGCTTACCGTTTTTCTTTGTACGGGGTAGAGTAAGAGACGCGGTAATTCGGAGAGAACAAACCTGTTTTGATATGTTTTGCGGTGTCAAGGGTTACGGAAAGGAGCGACAACTTTTTTTCTGCGATGTAGACGTGGAAGTGTATGTCACAGTGTTACAAATAAAATTATTTTTTAAAAAATATTTACTGCATTAATACATGGTTATTAATTAATCATTTTAATTTGAATATTAAAATATTATTGGTAATTTGCATTTATTTTTCACTGTGGCTAGTTAGAAACAGCACTGGCATTTTTCTTTCTACCCACATTCTGAGACCTGTAATGTTTTCCTAATGGAATGGAACAGTCACAGAATACTGTAATATTTATTACAGTAGTGTATTTTCATGTTGTTACTTAGTCTAAATTAGATTTGTTGAATGGCGATCAAACAGGACGATACATTTGAATAGGCTTTTAAGATATGATAGCAACGTATTCCTTTCTATATCGTGAATTATATTTTTATTAGGTCAGAGATAAATATTTTTGTTCTCTTTATGTATTTCATAGCCAACTAAGAAAATAAAATAACCCAGATTATTAAGGCAATGGTCCTATAACTTGGCACAGGCCTACTGCATACAGTTCTTCTTCACTTCACATGTGTTTTTAAAAAAACAAGCTTCATAAAGATTTTCTTCACCGCCTAGATTTTATTATCACTGCAATGAACAATTTTTGAAGTAAAGACCGAGAGTTCTACGGTAGATTGATTTATTAAATGACAGAAATGATCTAAAAGAGTTTTATATATACGATTTTTTTTTTATTACATTGTAACAAACGAGCACACAGTGCACCCGATGGCAAGTGATTCCTGTAGCATATGACATCTACATTCATCCCTGACAAGGATTCATAATGCAGATGCATTGTTAGCCTTGAGATCTGAGATGGAATGCCTCGTCACCAGTAATAAAGGTCTACGGATCCCTACACTCGCCGGACGAAAGCAGCATTATGGTGGTTTGTTAAGCTGGTATTAAATGAGGACGTGTTACCCATGTCGAGCTGACCTATCCGTTCTGCAGAAAACTACTAGATACAAGGTGTAGCGTAGCTCTACCACTGTAAAATGAGTAAATAAATTATCCTAAAACAGTTATTGGCATGCAGGTTGTGTTAAATGTAAAATTTGAATGCATTTACATTATACATTATAACAGACAATTAGTAAACCCATTAACTTGTAACATCAGTGGCCCGAGAACAAACAACGTTTCACATGCACGCTGCATTAAAGCTGTTTATGTAACCATGTAAAAGAGCTTAGACTTTGTTGTTTATAGCTTATAAAAAGAAAAGCAAATGAAAGTAGAAAGCAGAATACACACACTAGAGCAAAATCTTATTTAAATTGATTACCGTCGTAATATCATAGCACAAATCACGACCTGGCCAATAACAACGGACACGTGCGATACTATCGCATTGGTTCCATTCAAAACCGATTAAGTGAATAAGCATCACGTTCGCCGAAGTCGTCGACAGTTGGTCATATAAGAGGTCAAACAATTTTCACTCTTATTGTAAGGCAAATCGATATACAATCGTCCGTAACATTTTGGTAAATCAATGTCCTTCGCATGTGGAACAGTCTCCCAGCGAGCATGCGGGAACTAATCTAATAAAGCGTAAGCCCGGTGAATCTATTCACAGTACGGCTTCTGTAAGGTTTGTCGAATTTGTTGGCGTATTGTTGTTGAAAACACGAGCAGGTGTGTGTTGTTTACACGTTTTATCAAGTCACGTTCTAGCGCATGTAATGAGTTTTTCGAAGATACCTACAAAATAGTTTTAACCTCTCGCGTGCCCCACCTTCATGTTAAAAAAAGTTGAACATGTAATATTTTTAGGTAGATAATGTAATATGGCAACTCAAGACCATACAGTATTATTAGAAGATCATGAAAATAATGCTCTTTGTTTCTAACAGTAGCATGAATGGGTTAGCTGGACCGGGGTAGGACCACGCTCTCATAGAGTACCAGCGTAAAATAGCAGTATAATGCTGCTGTGTTTCGTCTGGTGAGTACAGTATGCCGTACGAAAATTACTCAAAAAAAACCTTCGAGGAATAATTATTATAGTGTACCGTGAACCGTGACGTGACGAACATGTGAAAAAAAGTTACGGAAGGTAAGACGTTTTGCAGATCTTGAGATGAAAGCCAGAAAGACCGCGAATAGTTTCGTAGTTTGTGATTGTTATAATACAACAATTTAGTAGATTTCTGTTTAGATTCATAGACTCCACTACCATAAAACATAACCCAATAACGTCCTAAATATTATTTTAATATACAAATATGAATGTCTTACCTATGAGAGGCCAAAAATTAAAAGTAATAAAAACATTTATATATACTTTAGATAGTGGTTACTTTGTACAATACAATTAAAATTTCAAAAGAAATCCCATTCCGTTTTATCTTATGGCATTTTATGTACTAATTAGACAGTGTACACACAGGACATAAGCAAACACACAAAAACAGGAAAATCAACAATTTGTATAATACAAATATTAGGCTCTGTTGGTGAACCCAAAGCCTGCAGTATAGAAGCCAGGTTCAGTGACCTTTATTTATAGCGTATAAGATGACAATCGAGCGAGCACGCAATTCACCTGATAGTGAGTAATGATAATCCATAAACGAAGTACGTCGATCCTCAACGTGGACTCAAGACACACAAGCGTTATCACGCTTGAGGACTAGGATAAATACCTGGCCATCCGGGTTCCTCCAGCATCGAATACTGCTTTTTCTGAGAGAACATGACCTTAAACGGCTAAAATTATTAATAATAAACTAGCTTCAGCGTCGCTCAACCACTGTTAAACTTCTAATGTCATATGCAGAAAAAATAAAAAAAATAGTAATAAAACATGTAAAAAGAAAATAAACAAGTTGTCATATTTTAAATGCATACAAAAGCTTACTTAGTAAACGAACTACCATATCAGCGCAGAGTGATCTCATCTCCGTAAATGTCAAAACAAGTTCCGTAAGTAAAGCAACGGCTCCCCACACACACTTTGATAAAGTTTATGGCAACAACTAACATAACGATAAATGCATGCAAAATCCTTTAGTTACATTTCATTTAGAGAATGTTGTCCATTGATAAATTCTATAATATTAATAAGAGATAATAAAAGTCCTTATCCGATCACGCTTAAATTAACTGAACAAATAAATAAACTGAATCGTGAGTGTTACTTAAGGGATATCATATGAATTTCAATTTGTTTATATTATCTATTTTTATTATACATGACTGTATTATATGGATGACTATATTATATGGATTTTTTTTTATTACATTGAGAGTTGCAAACGAGCACACAGTTCACCTGATGTTAAGTGATTCCTGCGGGCCATGACATCTACATTCATCCTTGACAAGGAATCATAATGAAGATGCGTTGTCACCCTTGAGGACTGAGATGTCTCGTCACCAGTAATAAAGGTCACCGTATCTACAATCACCAGACGAAACACAGTAGCTATATACTATATTGATGTATATTAAGTATGTATAAAGAATCCTAAATATCATCAATCTAAGTAATGTTGTAAATATTTAGGATTGTTATTGGCACCTACTGTCACTGTTAATCAAGTATTGACTGGTCCATCCACTGTACCCCTTTGTTTTAATGAGGTGTTAACCAATGAAGATTAAATAAATAAAAAGTACGGTCATGAGGAAAGCGGCGTGTTTAGATTTCTTTTATGAAATTATGAGGTCACAAACGCGCACACACACCACCTATGACGTGATTCTTGAATCCGACGAAATAATCATCCTCAATAAGGAATCATACTGTAGATATGATGTCAACTATTAATCTTATAACGGAAAGCATATTCTAAGACCAACATTATTTACAAGACCTGGGAATTGCGTTAATCTGCGTTGCAATCCATCCTCTCAATATCCTTTTTGAAAAGGCTAAGCAGTGGGAGACATACATATAGGTAATATATGTATGACTCCCACTGCTTAGCAGCTATCAGGTAATTTCGTTGAGACGCTGACTCGATGCTCGTAATTGAGTGGGGGATAAACTGGGAATGCGATGATGATTCAATTAATGAATGGTTCGTGTAAATATATGGATGGTTCCATATCGGTGTAAGCTAACGCTTATGTGATAACAATAGTATACAATCCCATCGACTTGAGATAATCACACGAACAGCAGAATAATTTAAAAAGAAAACCTTTGCCCGGTGCGATGAGTAGAAGCAAAAATGACGTTGAAGTTCTAATAATTTTGTGAGGAGACAACTGACAACTGGTCTCTGCCCCTGGTAGATTCTCTAAGATTGCAACATGTACAAACAAAATCAGAAATGATGCAAAATAGTTGTAGCTAGTTTCGATTACATGAATTACATTTAATTTTTCATACGTCAGATAAATATTTACACTGCCATTATTATAGATCTATCTACCTCTACAGTGTAGGAAATGGCGAATTTAAAACTACCAGTCTATAATATTTTTCAAACTTTTACAAAAATAACAAAATATAATATTCAATTAAAATGAGTATATGTACATATGTACAGGTACAAATAAGGGTGATGTTGGTATTGTATCCCAGGCTTCCAGTGAGTAGCTCTTTGTCAATAAATAATAAAATAAGAAATTAACTTTAGGTTGACTATTTACGGGCGTATTCTTTTTACGATGAAGTGGTAGTAAGTAAAATATGAGGGTCATGTGTTGACACTAAAACTAGAATATAGATTGGAATGAAAATATAAATGAATTGTATATACATTATATATAGATAATTATTTGTTCAGATTTACACGCATTCATGATTTAAAGTGTCACCCAACCCGGAAATATAATGTGAATCTATATAGTATATAGACTAATAAACCTTGACCCCAATTATGTAATTATGTTGAAAAGCCATAATAAATATAATTTTAAACAGTCCAAACTTTTTATAAATTTCCTGTATCTTTGTAATATGTTTTAAACACATAAGTTTGAGTAGATTTGTTTAATGGAACATCACTAATATATGACAACAGATGGCAACATTAGCCTCAGCTAGTCTGCGATGTAAACTCTGGCGCGATCGTGTGCGGCTGAATTAATTGTTACTAGTGAGTTTGAGCGATTTTGTGATTTTAACCCTCGGGTGAATCCCCTCAGAACTATGGAGAGTTACAGAGAGTTGTGCGGGTCTCGGCGAACGTTGTTCCTTTGTAAGGGTTTTGGGTTCTACCCTACGTTCGTTACGCTCGTTGCCCTCACTTAGGCTACTTGGACGACGGTATAATGGGCGCAGCCGAGGTGTGGTCCTAGCCATGCGTTAACCAACAAGAAGTAAATATTAAAGCCGAAAACTTTTGCTTCAACATCTCGGGAGGTCAAACCGAACCCCGATCTTTAAATAACTACTAAAATACATAGCGTATAATACTAATATATATATATATATGATACTATTCAAAACAGTCTACCATTTTATTCAAATGACCTATCGGTTGGCGGACTGTCGTTCCACTTACCGTTCAATCAACTAAGTAAACCGAAAAAACAGCCCCAAGGAATAAAAGGCGATAGAGTAACAGAGGGCAACGAAAATTGTTACTAGGGCAAGAGCTTTCTGTATTTATGTTTATATATAACTTAATTAATCAAACGAAAAATCTGTTACGGATGAGTAACTAATGAGGGTAATGTACTGTAGTTGAAAGAGTTTCTAAAAAGGTATTCCCGTGAAAAAACATGTTCAGTTAAAAAATAATTTGAAAGTATACCAAGAAGGAAAATGCTCGTATAGTGTTACTCCAAATATTCGACAATTTGGGTATTTCGATATATCTGAGACGACTTTCATTTTTCTAGGTCGGTACAGTTTAAAGGACAAACGTGTGTCGAATTAAAAACGAATGATGTGGACACTTGACACTGCTATTCAGAAAAATAACTACAATGGGCACAAATAAATAAAATAGAAATGTTTGTTTGTTACTTATGAGGTTTCATTTTCTGCTTTCCTATTATATATTTACCCAAGTCACAACTATCGTGACAGAGAAGACCTTGTGGTCCATAATTGACAATAGTACGTCAGAAAAACTTCACTAAGTGAGCGGTGGCAGTCATGATACAACTTAAATGGATCGGTTTGACAGAGGAAGGTAGAGCTACGCTGCAGTTTGTTTCTAGCTGCAGAATAAATGGGTCAGCTCGACCCGGGTACGACCACGCTCCCGCAGAATACCAGCATGATGCTGCTGTGGTTCGTCTGGTGAACGAAGGGATCCGGAGAACTTTATTTACTGTTGACAAGGCATTCCATCTCAATCCTCAAGGGTGACAAAGCATTATGATTGCTTGTCAAGGATAAATGTAGATGTCATGGTCGGTAGGAATCACTTGCCATGAAGTGAACTGTGTCTTAGTTTCATAACAATAAAAAAACTGTCTATCAAATGGATCTTAATGGTGGATTTATTGTTATTTTATTGACACTGCAATTGTATTTGCATCATTCGCCTATTGTCGTGAACCATCTCCCAGCACAAGCATTTGCAGCTTAGTTGGAGTGGTTAACTGGAATATTAGTAATGTTAATAGAAGAATAAATAAAAAGAACATTGACTAATATTCTTTTTAAAAAAATGTACTATGCCATAAGTGCCAAGATTGCCTCAATTACAGCCACTTACAAAACTTAATGTAAGTAAAAAATGTTATATATCAAGTATCACAAGCGGTTATATATTTTAATCTTGAAGCGTCATAAGTTTAATGGTTTAGGGTACGGTCAGCGAAACTTGACCTTAAGTTCATTCAATCAAGTACATTCGAATCCACCGTTAGACTATATTTCGTGAATAATCTAGCACAAGCATTTGCAGCTTAGTTGGAGTGGTTAACTGGAATATTAGTAATGTTAATAGCATGACTAATATTCTTTAAAAAAAATGTTAATCGCAGTATCAGTTTTTAAGCCAAACACACGTAAGAAGTCGTCAACGTCTCAAGATACAATAGAACGGCATGTTCATTCCTTATTAAAGATGGATGTGGGTGTCGTGGACAGCAGGTATACTTACAATCAGGTGAACGGACTGTTCACGTGTGTTCCTTTTAACCTCAGGGGGGTGACATGTGTTGTGATTCTTTATTGAGGATGCAATCCAATCCAATCCAATAAACACCTACCTACGTGTTTATTGGCCGCAGTCATTATTTACCATCAGACGAATTGTGTGTGTGTGCTTGTCTATCATCGGTAGCTTCATATATAAAACAGTGACAAAGCTACACTGCAGTTTATTCCTAGCTGCAGAATGAATGGGTCACCACATCTCCATTATGATTCCTTGTCAAGGATGAATGTAGATGTCACTTGCCGTCAGGTGAACTGTGTGCTCGGTTGTTACTCTCAAGGTAAAAAGGTAGTTTCTACATTCAAGGCATATATTTTCTTCCTTTGCTATGTACGCCGATAATTCAGGGACAGCCATCACAATCGTGCTTATCCATAGTCCGCTGCTGTACTTATGCTCCCCCCCCCCCCCAAGGTACAAGCCGTACGTCCTATAATAATTGTTATATCAGTACGTATTTACTAATTATCACGTCAGTTATTATGTGAATGTGTTCACTGAATGGTCTTATCACTTTGTTTCAATTTAGGTGTGCAAATAAATTAATTGCTCAGCTATTTTACAAAGATAGACGACGGATACAATTATTGTTACATTATAGTTGGTACAATAATCGAACATATACCCATGCGGTATGAGGCAGCTGTACCACTGATAGGCTGCCTCGATAATCGGTTACAAAGGTGCCGTCAACCTGCTCAAAAAAAAAGAAAACCGCCGCTAAGAATGAAGCAAAAACCTGAAACCTTGTTACTGGTGAGGTGGCATCCGTCGGGAATTGCTGTTAGCTTGTATGAATATTTGTTTTTGTATTATTTACGTACAAAACATTATTTGTCAGCACTTACTCGTATATCCAATACCGATGTACTTGACGCTATCTGTTTATAACTATGGTAAGAGATATCGCGAACTAGACCGGGAGGACCGGACCACACCATCGTCGTTACGGACATTACTGAAATATACAAAGGTAAAAAAAAACAAAACATTTGAATAGTGGCACAATTTTATTGTAGAATCACAAATGGATCCTCCATTCAATAGAAACCCGAAGCGGTTGTGGTGCAGCTGTTGAAAAGATCAACACGCTATTGGTCCGGACGGTGCAGGCCAGCTGCCGGATCGATGCCGTCCCGAGATAACGACGCAGCCACAGCCACACGAGAGAAATACAGACGCAGATTTGTTATTCGCAAAACATCTGCCTTTTATATAAATAACATACAACCTACAATATATTAAGTCGATATTTGTGGGGAAAACCAATAATTAAACGTTTTTTTTTTATGATTTTAGAGGTAGAGGTACCATATAAAAAATAACTAGCGTACAATATAAACAATAGCTAATATTTAAGGTTAAGGTCTATGAACTAAACGTCAGTAGATTCGAATCTAATTTACAACGCTTGTGTTAAACCATCTGGTAACACAAGTATTAGCCTATTTGGAGTGTTCACCGGAATAGATATCATTCTTTCAAAAACGCATCATTATTATTAATTTAATAAATTTATTAATAAATACCAATAAAAGTTATTACTGTATTAGTAATTCATTTGCTCATTTGCGAGTTAAATTGCAAATGTTTCGATGATATATCATTGCAAAATGATAATATAAAAACATAAATATTTCCTGTATATAACATGGAATTATCCATTAAAACAATAACGTTTCTAAGGATAAATCATATTAAGAATGAAAAGGTGAATAAAACCAGAATCAAAGATGTCATAACTTCTACTTCAATGAATCATGATCGATGACGATAAAGAGATAATGATACGATATTTGTATCTTTTTGAAATGGACCCAATCTAAATTATACTTTGTTTTCTAAAAAATGTCAATTATGCGACTGCCCAACAAATGCATTAAAAAAGTCCATAATAGTAAATTAACGTATGTTTTCAGACATCGTATTTAAATTTACAGATTAAAAAAAAATATATTATATTATATATTTATAATTCAATTACATACTCAGTTCACCTGAAGGCAAGAAATGACTGAGCCACATAATCTAAAGAAAGACACAAAACCCTGAGAAATTACATGAAATGTTATTCCTTTGCGGGCGAGATACTTAGCAGGTAGAGCCGACCCATTCGTGCTTCAACTAGGCTTAAGATGCACTGTGGCTTTACCATATTCGAATCATTAATGTAATCTCGATTCGCAATTATGAAACACATCATGACGCACTTATTTTTTTTTTTAATTTTAAAGACATCTTTCTCACTTTGTGTACTCAAAACTCTTGATATAATCCTAGTAATAAAAGTACGATAAGGGGAACAATAGATCGGTGCATTATCAGCATCGCATTCATGAGCATGACGAGATGACGGCAGTATAGGTAACAATGAAGTTATAAAACTATATTCAATGTTTACATTACACGTGCAGCGATGAGAGTTGATGGTATTGAAAAAATCATATGACGACGAATTAATTAAACGGAAGCAGATATTTCTTTAATGACATTTATATTGTAGGGTCACGAGTATTGCCAGTGCGTAATGGCAGCATTAATACGATGATATGTTGCTATTTATACGATTGTTGTAATTATCATATTCTTTATGAATGAATTAAAGTACCATTAAAGCACGAAGCCGTACTAAAATGTGCTGACTATCGTACTGTTATAGCCCTAAACATAAGGGAGTAATGGTGACACAAGGGAATAATGTAGCTATCAAGCATTCTATACTGTTTTGTTCGAGAATTCCAAGTACGAAGTATATTATCTTCCGCTCAGATATCTAATTCCCACCGGCGAAGTCAAGTTAGTCTTGGTCGAACCCTCATACGTCGCGTTACTAATTCGGGACACATGTCAAATCTTTAAAAACCCTATTATAATAAAGTTTAATTAACTTCTGTGATAAACTGTAATTAATTTCAGTGAATAAAAAATCCTTTTTTTTAAAAAGGAGTTTTTCAATCTCGCTATAACAGTACGAAGTGACATTGCTTCTACCAATATCCAAATTGAGAACGGTCAAGACCGCATAAAGTGGAAACGTTTTTTACGAAAGCCGACCCAGGCTTCATTCGGGACTACCAACTCGGAGCGCTTTTCCTCGACGTGGCGAAAGCGTTCGACAAGGTCTACAACTTGCTCATATACAAACTGTATGAGCTCGGTGTGCCAGATCGACGCGTACTAATCATACGAGACTTTCTCCGCAATCTAACCTTCCGATATCGCGTCGAGGGAACGCGTTCCGAGGTTTACCCCATTCGAGCCGGAGTACCACAAAGCTCCGTCCTAGGTCCCATTCTCTACATACTCTATACCAACGACATACTGAGCACTCGCGGTGTAGAGCTAGCCCTCTTCTGGGTTCAAACCAGACGGTATCGTTAAACGCCTCCAATCCGCAGCCAACACCTAAGGCCAATGGTTTCGGAATCGAGGTTAACGCCACCAAAAATACAGCCATGTAGTTCTCTCGAAGAAACAAACGCCGCATCTCCCAACCATACCAGCTATTTGATCGTCTAATCCCCTGGAAAAAGACAGTCAAATACATAGTCGTCACATTAGATGAAAGACTCACCTTCACTCCGCACATCAACCGCGTACGAAATCGAGCAACCTTTGTTCTCGGTCGTTTGCACCGATTGCTTAATAAAAATAGCAAAATGTCCGTATGTGATAAAATTACACTTACACATTATCCCACTGATTGTGAGTGCCGTCACTTACAATCCCATCACGAATCACAATTTCACCCGCGTGCAAAGGAGACCGAGGCACGCCCTCGATGACCCCGACGACGCGACCAGTAGGGCCCAAGGCCCCCATAAAACACTACACTCATAAAATGGACCCTGGCCTAATTCTGGATTCGACTGAGAAGAAGGAAAATGCATGCCAGTTAACGAATCCGAAGATGCAATTCACTATCTTGCTGTATTTATACAACTTGCAATGATTGTGGTAATTACTATGTTCGGGATACGAATTTAAGTTCCAATAAAGTACAGGTACCAACCGTGCCGCCACCCTAAATGTGTTGTCAGGATATCGTACAAATGACATAGCTTCCAAAAATCACCAAATTGGGGACGCTCAAGACTGGATAAAGTAAAATCGTTTTTTTTGGAAATTCGACCCCGGCCCCAAGCCGGGATTAGGCTAAGAAAAGAATTCGAAGAGCCGGTACTCGTAAAGAGGAGGCTGTCCGTGGTTACAGTACTCGACATATAATTAACACAAAATACAAATTACTGGTTTTGAAGTGTGTCGGACATCTTGAATCTGACTCCCTCCCGAATAAACCCGAAATTTCTTGGAAGTAAGAAATCAAATAATTAAAACTCATTTTTACAAACCATTTTAGACTAGATACAACGACGGTTAGATCGAAACTACGACGTCCTCTTGCCACTACTATATATCTGATCCGATACTGACACAATGTTTTTAATTATTTTTAATTTTAACATCTTCCACTTTATCTAAAAAACACATTCAACTAGTTATGCTATAGTGTGACAACCGCGTGGTATAGTTGCATCACAGGTCCTGGTTTCGATTGCCAGTCAAAGAACAATATTTGTACATCGAAAATTGTTGGTTTTATGGTCTGGGTGTACTGCGCGCCATGGTTATTTTTTATAACATTAAAAGTAACAAACGAGCACACATTTTACCTGATGATAAGCGATTCCTGCATCCCATGACATCTACATTCATCCTGGAAAAGGAATCATAATGCATTTTTGTCACCCTTTAGGACTGAGATGGAGTGCCTCATCACCAGTAATAAAGATCTCCCGGATCCCTGTACTCATCAGACAAAACACAGCATCATTATGCTGGTATTCAGCGGGAACGTGGTCTTACCCGGGTCGAGTTGACCCATTTAGTCTGTAGATAGCAACAAACTGCAGCGTAGCTCTACCTTCCTCTGTCAAACCGATCCATTCAAGTTGCATCATGACTACCACCACTGACACTGTCCCCTATTGAATTTACTCTGGCGTACTCTTGTCAATGATAGTTTTGGTCTTATATCTAACGATGGTTGTTTTCTGCTGATATTCTGTAAGCGCATACGGACCCCGATCTAGCTGCAGTGTAGTTCTACAAATGTTTTTTGATGTTCTTTGACACTGCATCTGAAGCTACCTCCGACCTTATTGCACATGCATTACATCGGAATAGTAAAGGGGACCACGATCGAGTGCCTCTGTGCTTACTCTGTGGTAACTTGACGCCGTGATCGAAATTGGCCAGGTGTACATCACTATACTATAGTACGGTGCATTTAAACGATCCACATAGAAGTCTCCTAGGTATAAATTATTTCGTAAGTGTTAATGAAACAATGAGTGTATTGAATTACAACATCATATTCATAAACATTATAACAAAGGCCAAGCCTGGGATCGACATTGACAAAGGTCGGACTCGAACCCTGGCCACATGAACAAGTGGACCGTGTCATTATTTAAAAATATCTAATCTTGTTACATATTATATTGACGCGTCAAACTTTTATAGTTGTTGAGCCAATTAGTGTAATATCGCTTGATTTTAGACTTACTTGGGTGTCTTCACTCGCAATAATTGCGGAATAAATTGAGAGTTTTAGTACTTGGTATACTTTTTTTTTTTATAACAGCTAAGAGGCAAACGAGCAAGACGGGTCACCTGATGGTAAGTGATTCACCGCCGCCCACGGTCACCAGCGACGCCAGTGTGTTGCCTACCCTTCAGGTAGGAATATGCTCTTTTCTTGAATAACCCAATATCGCAGTTGTTGGGGAAGACCGCTGATGGCAACGAATTCCAGAGATTTACTGTGCGTGGCAGAAAACTGTTTTTAAAACGCATTGTAGTGGAACGCCAACCATCCAGATGGTGCGGATGATAGTTCCGGCGAGACGATCGGTTGCGAAAATCAGCGGCTTCTATTCAATTGAACAACTCCTCGGTACACTCCCCATTGTAAATTCTGTAAAGTATGCATAGGGAAGATAGATCCCTACGCAGTGCCAAAGGATCTAGCCGATTGGTAAGTTCAGGATCGTCGACAATCCGAGATGCCCTACGTTGGATTCGGTCAAATGGAGATAGCTGATAACCCGGAGCCCCGGCCCAAAGGTGGCAACAATACTCCATGTGAGGCCGCACCTGCGCCTTATGCAGTTTAAGGCGGTGAGCCGGCTTGAAGTACTGTTTGGCCCTGTTGAGTACTCCGAGTTTTTTGGAGGCCATTTTAGCCTTGCTCTCCAAATGACCGCCAAACTGGACAACACTCGAAATGTCGACGCCCAGAATGCCAATGTTTGGCTTGGCACAAAGGCGAGTGTTTCCGAAGAGTGGCGTTTGTTCCGACACTCATCGACGAGATCCCGAGAGATATGGCTGCGGCCGAAATGAATGCCACTGGTATGCAACAAATCATTGATATGCAGAATGAACAATGTCGGGGATAACATGCAGCCTTGGGGAACACCAGCATTTATGGTCCGGGGGTCCGAGCACGAGCCGTCTACGACAACTATAACTCTCCGTTCTGCAAGGAAACTGCCGATCCATCTACAAAGTCTCTCAGGAAGCCCATAGGAAGGAAGCTTCGATAGTAAGGCTTTATGCCAAACCCGATCGAAGGCCTTCGCTATGTCCAAACTAACGCCTAGTGCCTCACCCCTACTCTCAACCGCCTGCGCCCAACGGTGAGTTAGTAAAGCCAGAAGATCACCAGCTGATCGGCCTTTGCGGAAGCCATATTGGCGGTCGCTGATCAGCTGGTGCTCTTCCAGGTAGCCCATGAGCTGGCGGTTGATTATGAATTCCATAATTTTGGAGAGTAAGGAGGTGATAGCGATAGGCCTGTAGTTGGACGGATCTGAGCGGTTGCCTTTTTTAGAGATCGGGTGTACTAGAGCCGTCTTCCATGAATGTGGTCCGTAGCCGACGGTTTCTTCAAAGCAGGCCTGTGAGTACCGTTCCTCCTGCCTCCTGTACACTCTTCTACGCCTATCATTGCAGAAAAGGCATACCCTCTGTCTCGTCTCGTCGGAGAAGAGTACAAACTTTGGTCGAACATCCAATCCACGTGGTCTCGGGCAAACTGAAGTCTGACTCGCCTTTGCTCTGCTGTCAATTTGGGGCCAGTAGCAGCCCTACGGGTCTGGATAGCTAATGACCCATAATTAATTTTTACCCCCCCTTTTATTCGTGTCCAAGGTGGCACAAGTAGTGAGTCCTCTAATGAGCTTTTCAGCACTTTTTTTTTAAAGACCCTAACGTTTCGTGATTATTGTTTTTACAGAAAAGAACGATACGCGTTTTTAAAGTGTATTAATTGTGCTTTCAAATGATATAAATTTTGGTAGGGTACAATAAATAAGTTAAGAGTATTATTCGCTTGAAGTCAAAATTTCAAAAGGTGCGATTTTTTTGACGCCGAGTGTATATGACGATACGCTAAGAATAAAATAGAACGATACAATAAGTTTTGTTCAATCATGCAAGTACATATTATTATGTAGTTTTTATAATACAGAGGTTGACTAACACACAGTCCACCTGATGGTATGTGATGACTGCAGCCCATAACCACCGATATTCATCCTTAAAGATTCTGCTACAAGATAATTAAGGTGGAACGTCTCGCCTGGTAGCCAGAAAATCTGTATCTTCAGATCCTACATGAGCATATTCTTTCATAGTATAGGCCATACTCCTTTGGAACAAATAACATGTTGAGAGCATTAAACAGTGAACGAGCAACTCTAAATGAGATTTCCAATTTCATAATTTTTAGTCCCATCTCGATATTTAACTTCCATTGTTGAATGTACAATAAGCAGATAAACAAGATCAATATAAAAATATCGCTCTTAAGTAATCTTCTCTCCTGTAACCTTGAGATTACGACATTAACTTTATTTTTAGCCATATATTTAACATTAATTAAAGATACGCCAATGATGCTCCAAGTCAGAATAACTTCTCACATTTCACAGAGTAGCGACATTTTTACGTGCACGAAAACGTCCGTTTCTTTCCGCCGGTATAATGGGCAATTACATTACTTCCTCCGAACACAATGCCATGTAAAAACCAACTGTCACGGCTGGGGGGAGCAATAATTATGAATGACGGGGGGCGACGTGACGTGCTTAGTCAAAGGGACGTAATTTTATTGGGAGAGGTTGGATTAGGGTAATGTCGTTGGTATACAAAACCTCTAGGTAGATATATAAATAGAAAATTAAAGTCAAATGATCAGCGTTCTAATTGAAGTGAATTTTGACCCTATTATTATTATTTAAAGTGTATGAACGAAATCAAGGCATACTTTGTTAATAAACCTACTGAACTGATACGTTTTCTCATTGGGGATAAATTCACCGTAATTTAAAACATTATGGGCTTTATGTATATTAGATTGACATGTACCCGTTGCCCGCTGCAGATCGTTCGCCGATCATTGTCCGGTCTTAGATCAAAGTCACGCGAATCTTTTGAATGAATATTTTTACCTCTGCTACATTTCTGTGAAAATAATACCACAATAAGTTAAACTAGCCGATAAACAGATAATTCATTCTCATAATTATTGTCCTTAAATCTATAGTTTTATTTTTAAATCTTTTTTATTTTTTAATTATTTTAAATGTTTAAATTTTAAATAGTACCAAAACATTTAAAGGATCGCTGAATGTGTATGTTGATGAAAACACAAAATGTTATTTGTAGATCGAAAAATGTCATGAACTCTTTCATGACATTTTTCGTATGTATCTCATAATATAGCATAAAAACTTTTTCTGTTGTATTTTGCAATAATTTGTAATACTGGACGTTCTTTCATTATTATATATTTTTTTAATTAACTTAAAACGCTTGTACAGTAAACACGCAACCGAAATTAATTGTGATGAATTATTTATTTATCATTCAGGGCGTGTTTATTAATTTATTTAATCACCGGATAAAAATGACATAGTTCCCCTGTTTAAGCTATTGCAATATGATATGTAAAGTATTTGAACGTAAGCAATATTTTGTCATAACGTTGTCATACTATTTATGAAAAAAATACATTACTTTTTCATCAAATATTGTATTTATCTTATTATAATTTAATTATATAAATATATTTATCATGAAAGGATAATACGTTTAGTTTCCTGTATTTAATTATTTTAATTACATTGAGAGTAATAAACGAGCACACAGATCACCTGATATTAAGTGATTCCTGCGGCCCATGACATCTACATTCGTCCTTGACAAGGTATCATAATGCAGATGCGTCGTCACCCTTGAGGGCTGAGATGGATTGCCTCGTCATAAGTAATAAAGGTCTCCGGAGCCAACACTCGTTCGAAACAGCAGTATTATGCTTCTATTTTACACTGATATTCTGTGCGTGGTCTTACCCTGGTCGAGCTGACCCATTCATTGTACAGCTAGATACAAACTTCAGTGTAGCTCTACCACTGTTAAAACATATTTTACGTGTTATTTTAACTAAATAATGTCTTAAATTGAGACTATCTTTTTGTTCTAGTTTATTTGAAACATCTGTAAAAACTTTCGTCTCGCCCTAGGACACGTCTGCCTGAAGACAATAATGTCTAAAAAAATCTCTTTACCAATAGTGCATTTGCATTACATCAAACTTTCTTCCTAACGCATTAAAAACCCATCATACAATTCGCGTTCACGTAGTGTCGGTCCGTTGCGGTCTCAATGTCACATGAAATTTATGACGAGCATGACTCGGTGCTTTCAATGTTCTTATTACGCAGCTAAAAGAACTGGCCTTTATCCTAAGCAATAACAATAAAACCATGCATATGCTTTTGGGTTTTGTTGAGATACACAAAAATCTACTGCTATAGTATCACTCACTTATATCTAAAAAAAATACGTTTCCTCGTACAGTAATTGTAATTATAATGTTTTCCTGGTCAATTTCGATTATGCCATATAGTTTAATTACATTTATGTAGTTTTGTATTACTGGAAATATAACAAAATCGGCATGTCAACGACGAAAACTAAGACCACATGTTATATAATCAATTCACCGAACATTTTGTATTAATGTCATTTATTGGGTTGGTTTTAAATAAACTATTTATAAGTACTAATCTATAATTATAGGGATATGAACAAACATATATATATAGAAGAAAGATATTTTTAAAAAAAATTCACGAGACTATTCGAATTTAATTAAGTTAAAATAAAATCTTTATTACTATACAACTACACAAACTTTAAAATAATAAAAATATACTTATTTTATATTGTAAAGCATAAAGCGGCCTTATCTCTTCCAGGCAACCTGGGGCTTAGGTAAACTTTGTTCGGAAATGAGGAAAGGGGTGTACCAATACAAAAGAAAAATAAAATACAATAATATATACGAAACTAGCACACACCTACATATATCGATAGAGTAGCGAAAACTTTATTTTTACTTAAACCCACGTCCCCGTAATGCATCAATATTGGTCCCGTCAGAGTAAGTTCGTACAGCGGATATCCTACGAAGAGTGATTACACAAACGATTCAATAAAGTTAGAACGTGACAGGATAGGAAAGCAAATACAGTCTTTTAAACTTATTACAATATTTTAATTCCATAAGACAAAAATGAAACCGACACACACTTTATTACGTATCATTAATGAAATTATTAAATTACTATATTTTATTCGACGCACGAATTCACAATCATTTATAAACTTTAATGAAATCGGTTATGCGTTAATTTTAAAAATAAACTACATATTTTGCTTTTTTAAATCGATAGCTCTGAAATGTTAATGAAAACTACAGATAAAAAACTAAATTAATTGGTGAGTTTTAGATCTGACTCCCAGACAATAAATATTTTTATTGTTTTCCTTTAATATCGTATCTATGCCAGTATGTAGGTATATGATACAAAATCTGTCCCTTTCTAATAAAATAATTCAAAAAGAATATTTTTTTATCAAGTTGATCACAGCAGATTGAAAGTATCGACGATTATGTTACTTAGGTCATTTCGCAGATATTATATTTATGATACATTAATTGTTTGTCCGGGTTGTACGGCGGATGCTGCATCAAATCCACACTTGAGGCCTTCGAATATGCATTCTTTGATTGCTCCATATGCGGACGCATTATTGTGGTGAAGGACGATTAATATTGTCGCACAGAAAAGTTCGTACTTTTCCTAACGCGCTGGGCAAGCAATTGTTTTCGTACCAATCTACTGACGTTTGGTTTTCAAGCGAAACTGTAATGTGATGTCCTTATTTTCGGTATACATTTCTTAACTCTCGTCGGCAAGCTTCAAAAAAAAGACCCATTCTGCCGACTGGTTTCATCTTTCCGTTTCAAAGTAGTAGACCTAGGTTTCGTTACCTGTCAACATATTATAGACGACAGCCAATGAGTGACACGCAGTCGTTTCTAGACTTTCGATCGATCGTGCGGTATCCATCGATTGCAAAGCTTCCGAACCTGCAGATGCCACATGCAAAAGATTTTCTCATTTTCTCTTGGCTCATTCCAATGCCTATGAAAAGAAAATTCTATCTACAGTACGGATTTGCTCACAAGTAATTTTAATGAAATTTGACGTCGACAAACCACCACAGTTCAGCTTGGAGTAGTTATAGCCGCGACCTATGAAACCCACATCCATCCTTAATATGGAGTTTTCATGGAGATGCGTTGTCTGTCACCCGTATCGGACTAAAGAGCATTCCATTTCTTTATGAGCATCTCCGGTGTATATTTACTAAAGAATAATAAAAAAAATTGCCCTTATATGGCTAAGTCGTATTCGTTTGAGTACAGAGAACATTTATTTAATTTATTTCGACGCGTCAACAGGCCCTTGTGTTTAAGGTACGGTCTGCGAAACTAAACGTCGTAGATCCTAATTCTTCTTTAGACTATTGTCGTGGACCACCCACGGACCTGGCATAAGTATATTAAACATAGTTGGACTGGTTAGTGTTAGTTGTAGTAATGTCATGTATCATTACTATAAATATTTTGAAAAAAAAATTATAAAATTATTTAAAAAGCAGCTGAGTTTTACCGTTGACTATTTGATATGTCATAAGGTACTTATAATTGATTGAAAGATTGGTGTATACCGCCTTCGGACAATGTAAACATACTTATTGTATAACGTCTTACATTTATTGAAGTTTGTCATTTTTTGTTTGATTTTCAAATATTTTTTGATTTTCTCATTTTATTGTATTATAATTAATACTGTTCTAAAAAATGCGTACAATTGTAAGTGCCGTGTACTCCCACAATTGGTACACACATCCGACCGAAACCTATACACTATCTTTATAAATATATATTCTATGTGTGTTGGAGAAACTTTTATAAATAAATATTCACCTGCAAAGACTAGACTATATTTTGATGGAGTCCTTAAGCCAGCATAGGACGATATTTACCTAGAAGAAATAGAAAGCAAATATTAATATGGCGGTAATCGTAAGTATCAATTGAACTATGCAATATAGCTCATCAGTGGTCCACTGCTGAACATATTCGTCCCTCAGAGAATGCCACTACTTTGCAGCTTCCCGCAGACTTAATATATTAAACTATACAATTAAAAAATAATGGCAATACGCTTGGCGGGAGATTAGGCAATCATGGGTGCCGAACTCGTTGCACAATGATGCCAATTATTGCCAGACATTAATCGCAATGGTTATTCCATCTCCCGGGTACTCCCCTTACAACACGAGAGAAGGAAGAAGTGGAAAGAAAGAAAGAAGAGAGGAGCGGAAAGAATGTGCTTTCCTTCTTAGTCACCACCACAGGCACCACACACAATTATTTTATGTATAATATATTGGAAACCTCACTGGTTACTTACTATGCATTTCAACTTCGTTTTCGTGTTGTTGGGATGACGTTTGCGTGTTAATTTCTTAATACAAGCTTATGTTGGTATTTTAATATTTTTGTACACGTAGGCCGTAGTGATCAATTACCAACAGGTGACCAGTAGGTTCGTGTCTCACTCAAATTTCTTAAATAATAGATTATACAATGTCTAAACATCCTCTACTTCAAAACCTCAACTCGATTCACATTGAAACATATAATAACAAATCAGACATCTGTGAATCGCGTACACTTTTTTTATTGATATACCGCATGCAGCTTGCGACTACCTGCTTACCGATCGCAGCGTCAGTCGGCCAGCTGTGAACAACACGTGGCGCATTAAGTGGAAATTATCTTTTTTCTCACTCGTCAACGTCCATGTTCGGCACTGAGCGATTAATAATTGAGGAAATGTCTGTCGAGGCAGGTGTGTATACTCTGAAAGGTGAGATTTTTTTTTTTATTTAAGAGGTATAAAATTCCGCATTTTTATTTCAAGTTGTAATTGTATCGCTTTATATAATGTATTTTTTAATGTAATGAACCTTGACAGATAATTGGCAACCGTCTTATATTTGGTAAGCCATAAAACCTGCATTTCTTGCATTTTCGTGTATTTGTTTTAGATACTAAGTCCTGATTTCCAAACGGCGGTCAAATATTACGTATAACAATGGAAAGAAAACTATAGTTTAGAAATGCTCCAATTAAAAAACCCTGTATAAGATGTAGGGGACACAATACTGCTAATTACCACTTTTAAATTTTATACAGAATTAAGTTATTTTTATACAAAGTAAGGGTGGGATTAATTAAAAAACGGTGGGGCTACGTTCTACGTACGACCGTGAACGTCGGGTCAGTACCATATCCTGATAGAGTATCATCGTGAAATAGCATTCTATCTCAATCCTCGGGAGTGGCAACGAATGACAGTTTAGAATCATTTTTGAAGTTAGATGTAGATGGCACTGACCACAGTCAACGCACCATCAGTTGAACTGTGTGCTCGTTTTACAACCCCTAATATTATTGAAAATTATAAAAATAACCTGGATAATCCGTCATAAATAATTGCTACATTATTTATGATCGGAAATCAGAATGCAATATTATTGATAAAAAATTTATCATATGTACAAATGGAAAGAATACATTTTCACCCTTGATATTTTTAAATATGCATACCTAAATGGCACAAACTCAAATGCATTAATGTTAATAGAATACTAATAAAACTTTATCCCTTATTCTTAATAATGTTATTGTACCAAACGTGGAACAATTACTGAACGTCTCGTCCAAGGATCGACGCCAAGGGTGGAAAATATTAAGGGTGACAAAAAGCCCTAAGCCACCGTAATCTTTACACTTTTAAATAAATACATTTTAATTAGTAAGTGAACAAACGATCGTGTTCTACACGCTTAAAAACTCTTGTCGACCTTTGTTCCACGGCCGTTAACTTCACAAGCGACCTTGTGTAGAGCAACAGTTGCGTTCAAATCCGACGACGGGCACGAAAGTAGGGTTAACATAAATGTAAAAGAGAAAACTGTAATAAAGTTTTGGCATTTTTATTGTAAAGTTACGTGATTTAATTACTAATGATGAACTTAAAAAAGTATGATAATTCTACGTTTGTTAAGTATTCCGAATGCTCCAGCACACGGATCTCTTCCACAGATTGCCACGAAGCATTATCCTTGAACCATTAGCAACCGTCGACTTTCCGCAACTACCCGAAATACTAATAAAAAACGAGCACTGTTGATATGATACTACTAAACGTAAAGTTTGGTAACCCTACACAAAAGAGGATTTTCAAAAAGATATTTTTTTCATTGACCGAGATAATTATCCTAACAGCCGTTACTGAGATGTCTCGAAATAGACTTCGTATTATTTATAAGTATTATTATTCCTCGTACTCCCCCGTCGTGGGTGAGAACCGGTGATTGGGTACATCCGTCCATTGTGCATTCCCTACCTTTCATTCGACCCGAAGTGAGCCTACACAATACGTAATAGTGAGACCCAAATTGTTTAGGTCAAGTACCGACGCTCTTAACGTTCCTTGTAAAATATTATTTTTGCTTATGAAACTAATCTATTCAACATAATATCATAATTTACGAAAACAATTTTGGAATGCATGGGGATAAAGTATTTAGTTTTATTTAAACTTTATTGTAATAAACTAATAGGCTGATTAAATGCCATTTGCCATACTCTGATACGCAAGCCATAGGTATTTGGGGTAAATTTGTTAAAAGTATTATTAATATGCATGTCATTATGTCATAAGCAACAGGAATGTCTTGTCATCGGGTGAAATGCGTACTCACCCTCATAACATAAAAAATATACTAAAAATAAAGCATAAAATAATCAATACATAAAATTACCATTAACATGTTCACATCAGCGCTGATAACAGGGATTGCTCGAGTAACGATTTAACTAGAAGCGAACGCCACGCCGGATACACTGAGCTACCACGGCTTAATAACCCACTTTTACATAATTTTGACAAATAGAGGAAACGATGAGTGTCCTAAAGATCTGCGGGTAAAAAGTCACAAGGACAACCAGTAAAATGAGAAATATGCGGGTTTTCGGTGTTGATCGCTTTGGTCTCCAACTGTGTCTAAGTGCAATGACGTACAGTTACGTGCGTTACAAAATAGTTCTAAGACAGTAAAAACGAGATAAAATCATTAAAATAAGTTTTGTTCAATGTACAGTATTCGCGTAAATATAATAAATCATTTGTAAAGAATTTATTTTTACATTATTATACAAAAGGCGCAGAGTCATACAGTATTAAGGTAAGGTAGATACAATAGTAACACTTTTGTTGCTTCGAATGTATAATTCCAAACAGTGCATTTATCAGGTCTCCGAAGGCATATAAACGCCTCGGAGGTGTTACGTTTATTCGATTATGCAACTCCTGACGTCTTGTAATAATATCTAGAAATATGCATAAACCCTTTACATATAATGTTATAAAACAAAGAAGATACTTCTCCGTCACAGGTCAATTATAACTTAAATGTTTTAAGACTACGTTATAGCTGAATAAAGAGTTCCTTGATTAGTAATACAGTGGTTTTTTGGTGTTAAAATATTGCTGTATCATATTCTGACAAGGAAACTACATATTTTGCATATGAATGAATTTTAGTATTCATCTGCAATTTATATTATTTAAATGAAAAAAAATTAATCAATAAAAACAGCCAAATCTTTACCAAGATTTAGATATTAAGTTTGGATCTAATAGTCGGTTCTAACTTTTATTCATATCGGGTAATAATTGCAATGGACATTAAACAAAATTTATACTTGTAAAGATCGTTTCTTTTTAATTTGAACATGTTCAAATGAAGCAAAATCTCTCACACCAGGAGCCACCTTACAAAGTAATATGAACATAACATTAGGCCACCTATACATTGTCGGGCGGCGGCCGGCTCTCCCACATTTACGGTAATGAAAGTACCAATAGAAAATATTTTTTATTTCGCTCTTAATGAGAATTTACCGAAGTTAAAATGTTACGACACTAGTAGGTAATTGCTTCTTACGATAAGTTATATATTTTAATGACTTAATGTCGTTTATAATATAATCTGTACTGAATATCTCTTATTACTTTCTTACATTTCTAAACGATTAATATATCTGTCAGTATTAATGGGAGTTTGATGATTGCAATGTCATTAAATGTTTGTAACTATGTGCTCGTTTGTCAACCTCACTTTCATAAACATGTATTCAAAACTTAAAATATTTAATGTATTTCACTGTATGGGTCATTTTTTACCTTATTTTCATACCGAAAATCTTTTCGTTAATTTATGAAGTATACAAGTACTTTAGGGTGTTATCGTAGAGGCAAACTTAAATCAAATGCCAAAGGCATAGACACAGAATCCCTGGACTTGATAAGGTTATCTCTTCGCCATACCTAATCCTTGTTGAATAGTAATTTCCAAGAATTTACCTAATAAAACAAATTATTGACCATAAAATGATGATCGACGTGTTAAGAAGTTCCCCTGTTCGTCTAAGATACTTTGAAATTTCTTGAATTTGTATCATGTTGCCTTTTTGGAAATTTCCAATAAAAACTAGAACTACTATTTAATAATGTTTACCGAGTCTTACTATCATTTCGATAAAAATAAAGTGTATGGCTCTACTAACCAAATATCCTTGAAGCATAAGAATGTGTGACCATCGTTTGTTTGTCAGATCTTTATATATATAGATGACTATGGCTTAGATCAACTCTACAATTGGTATGAATATATACGGGCTTCCGGTAGATAATGGTTACAAGTGGAGTCCAGAGCACAATGACCTATTATGCGATCTATACGGCAAATATACCTTCCGTCATCAATAACGGTAAATATCATATGGATGCCTTAATACTTAAGTTTATGTTCGAATATAATGGGAAGTTTGTAATCTTCTTATACTAGCTGCTTGGTAAGTTTTGTTTAATAATATTATTTCTGTTATTTTTGTTTTCATCACTATAGGTCGAGTTGAAATACCGTAATATGGTATCCGCTGTAACATTAAAGCTGAGGTCGGCGCCTTTGGGTAAAAATAGTTTCTTAACCCCTAAGTAAGTGTGTTATATACTAATTATTTCTAGTTATGGCACTGATTTTCTATTTCTTTTTTTTTCACCCGAAAGCTGACCGATATCTATTAAATAACTCAGAAAATAAAGCAAAGTTAAGCTACTATTTGAAACTGGAATATTGAGCCTTCCGGTCTGTAGTTTGTCTGTATCGTATAAAAAATATATTATGGTGCGTATTAAAGTATATCAAATTAGAACCACAAACAAATCATGACAAAGTACCATATGTCATGATTTCTAATAAGTGAATAACACACTCAATTAAATTTGTATGAAATCTCTATGAAATCTAAAGCTATTGTTGTTTCAAGCAACCACTATTATATGTGTATATATGTATGTCAGACAAAAGGTCAACAAATAAGATGACGGATACAATTGAACCACTGTAAACCAAAAATGTAACCTACATAGAATTCATTAATAGTAAAGTTATCATTAATGTGGAATATTCAAAATTGACAAACGATTGGTGTTGTATATATTGATAGAAATTTCACTTTTACGACAATAGGGGTGCTAAATATGTTCACTACTTATATATGTTATGTAGGCTAGAGGTATATAGGACAACACTGACATATATATGTTAGTGTTGTCCTATATACCTCTATCGTCTATGATAAGGCCAACAAGTGTTCTTGACATCAGAACAATCAAAGATAAATCAATATGAGACGGCCTAATTGTAGAGCTTCGACATAGTGGTGTCATCGACATGGTTTGTTTTATATCGAGATCGGGGTGATTGTAAGAAGGGGTGAAATGAACTCGATCCTCAGGTCAAACACTATTAACATGAGCATCTAGGACATTAATTTGGGCCAAAATATCGACCAAAATTATTGTAAAAATTATAAATAATAAATAAAATTCAGAAGGGTGTCTGCCCTCTGACAACAGATGAGGGAGTATTACAAACATAAACAAATGATAATTAAAAAAAACTAATTGTGATATCAACTGGAAGGAAATTTATGCTTTTTTTTTAAATATTATTATTAGTATTCTTAACTTACTAAGTCATGTTATAATAATACACTGTAATGAATTATTGGTGTGATTGAATTATATACCTGAGTACGCACAGTGAGTGGACATCTAGCTGTCGGACTCACATATACAGGTAGCAAGGCATTCCATCTCAGTCCTCAGAGGTGATGATAACGCATATCCATAGTACACATACATATATATATATATATATATATATATATATATATATATGTCTTTATTGAAGATGGATGTAGGAAATTGTCGAACACAGTTACCACTTGTGATTTCGATTGTGAACTATGAGGTCGTTATTTACCCCTAGCCTTATATAATAAAATATGTATATCATGTGTTAAGTGTGAGGAAAAAGTGTGGAGAGGAGCTAGCTTTTATATATTTTCTGTATCTACGACTATAATAGTAGTATTATGTAATATTACGTATGTAATACACCACAAGGCGTGCGATAACATTCCTTGCTCTAAATATCAAATAAAACAAAGCGCGTGAAATCACACCGAATCCACACAATTAAAAATATTTCGCGACTCATGAGTAATCGATGACAGAAATAAAGCTGATGTCTCAAAACCTGTAGACGTTGGACTCAATAACAAGAATAAAGATTTTTTTTGGCTGATTTCTGAAACAAAATACGTTAGTAATATAACAAATTGAAATGTTGTGTCATTTCGTAAGTGAAGTTATAAATATTCTATGATTACAATTGCTCGAAATGAGAAATTAGACAGTTCACTATACGGAATATCCATGAAGGGTTTATTAAAAAAACACCCAGCAACAATATAAAATCTTAAGTTCAGTAGGATTAACTATGATTAAGTTGTTGGTCATACAAATTACAATAGTTCCGTTAGTAATGACAGAGCATTAGAATATAATGATGATAAATTATTTGATCGAGACCAAGTTATAAGGTGCTGAGAAGTGAGTAATTCGAAATGAGGACATTAGGAGCACAGCCAAGCACTGAATGTAGTCAAGCTGAAATGGCAACTGGTGGACCACGATGTTGCTAAAGCTATATTCAATATATAAAATAGGAATATCCCTTTCATAAAATAGGAATATTCCTTACCCGATGACATTAGAAAGGTCAGTAGTAATAAGATAAGTTTTAAAAGTTTGGTTCGTGACTTACTTAAGTTACCTGTAGTCAGATCGACGTATGGAATTTATTGGTAGCATATAGTATTGTCTCGTATTTATAGATGTATTTATGTATGTATGCACATATGTTTTGTATGTATATATATATATATGTCTTTATTGAAGATGGATGTAGGAAATTGTCGAACACAGTTACCACTTGTGATTTCGATTGTGAACTATGAGGTCGTTATTTACCCTAGCCTTATATAATAAAATATGTATATCATGTGTTAAGTGTGAGGAAAAAGTGTGGAGAGGAGCTAGCTTTTATATATTTTCTGTATCTACGACTATAATAGTAGTATTATGTAATATTACGTATGCAATACACCACAAGGCGTGCGATAACATTCCTTGCTCTAAATATCAAATAAAACAAAGCGCGTGAAATCACACCGAATCCACACAATTAAAAATATTTCGCGGCTCATGAGTAATCGATGACAGAAATAAAGCTGATGTCTCAAAACCTGTAGACGTTGGACTCAATAACAAGAATCAAGATTTTTTTTTGGCTGATTTCTGAAACAAAATACGTTAGTAATATAACAAATTGAAATGTTGTGTCATTTCGTAAGTGAAGTTATAAATATTCTATGATTACAATTGCTCGAAATGAGAAATTAGACAGTTAACTATACGGAATATCCATGAAGGGTTTATTAAAAAAACACCCAGCAACAATATAAAATCTTAAGTTCAGTAGGATTAACAATGATTAAGTTGTTGGTCATACAAATTACAATAGTTCCGTTAGTAATGACAGAGCATTAGAATATAATGATGATAAATTATTTGATCGAGACCAAGTTATAAGGTGCTGAGAAGTGTGTAATTCGAAATGAGGACATTAGGAGCACAGCCAAGCACTGAATGTAGTCAAGCTGAAATGGCAACTGGTGGACCACGATGTTGCTAAAGCTATATTCAATATATAAAATAGGAATATCCCTTTTATAAAATAGGAATATTCCTTACCCGATGACATCAGAAAGGTCAGTAGTAATAAGATAAGTTTTAAAAGTTTGGTTCGTGACTTACTTAAGTTACCTGTAGTCAGATCGACGTATGGAATTTATTGGTAGCATATAGTATTGTATTGTATTTATAGATGTATTTATGTATGTATGCACATATGTTTTGTATGTATATATATTTAATATCTACATATGTATGTATCAATCTTTATCTGTATATTTTATATTAGCTATTTTTTGTGCTTTCTTTTTTATTAATTAGTTTATTGCCAAAACTATCACATTATCTCACCACACCTTGGGTTGAATGGTAAAGAATGTCGTTAGCATTAAGTCCGCCCTTACTAAAACTTTAACTTTGATCTTAAGGTTAATGCAATAAAGGTAAATAAATAAATAAAAAATATTCTCTCCTATTCAAATCCTACAAAAAGACACGGTGTCCTGTTCAAGTCTGCGGGTTACCGCTTGATGATTTAATTTGTTGATTATATTGATTGTATATGGAGTATGGATGGACCTAGCTGAGGATAGTACTTCTTGGTTATTAGAGATAAGTATAGTTCAAAACTACACTAGTCGGTTTGAGATCCTTTTTTTGATATTTTACTAATGTTCACTATTTTTTCATATTTCGCATGTCGAAGGTAGGAGAACGAACTTTTTATTGGTGATGAGGCATTCCATGTTAATCCTGAGGAGTGATAAAGTTTCAGAATTGTGATTGCTTATCCAGAATGAATGAGGGTGTCATGGATTGCAGGAATCAATCACCATCAGGTGAACTATGCGCTTGATTGTCATTCTTAGTATCACAAGGGCAAACGCTGCGAATGCTACGAAACTAAAATCTTATCTAGAGCAAGTTCTTTTATGTCAAGTTATCATCAGTTTGAAGGTGCATAATGATGCCGTGAGAACCGGAACCCACGTTCTGAAACTTTGAAGAGACGTAAATGTTTAATAATATACTTTTATTTGATCTTACACAACAATTGCTCGGAGCTGTAATCTGTGGAGTTGATATATTTTATTTATTTAACTCTGTGTGAAGTACCATTATAATGTGATATATATATAGCATTCAGTGTGATATATAGCGAATAGTCATATTAAACGCTTAACGTACCGGTGCGTTGTTTTGCACGTCGAGTCCAAGAATCCTAAAAGCCAATTCGAATTCTCCTCTATCATGATAGAGCTATGCTGCAGTTTGTTGCTAGGTGCAGAATGAATGGGTCAGTTCGTCCGGGGTTCACAGATAACCAGCGTATAATAGCAGGACAATGCTGCTGTGTCCGGTCGAGTGAGTTGTGTCCGGTCGAGTGAGTTGAGTCCAGGGATCCGGAGAGCTTTATTACAGGATGGATACGAGGCATTCCATCTCAGTTCTCAATGGTGACAACGCATCAGCATTATGATTACTTGTCAATGATGAATGTAGATGTCATGAGCCGCAGGAATCACATATCATCAGGTCAACTATGTGCTCGTTTGTTACTATCAATTTAAAAAAAAGAAGCATTTCACCTTCGTATTGACATGATGTTCATACTGACAAGGCATCTTAATCTTGACTCGGCGTCAAGATAACATCTAGTGATTATGTATCCTTCTTTTTTCACCCGTTCCTAAATAAAAAGGTTACACATACCTCAAAACAAACGCCTACATCCATCGTCAATAATAATTTAGAACGCACATTCGTCGTTCCTATTCCGAAATTATGTGCAATAACCCACAACCGAAAAACAACATTTTGGAACCATCAATAGCCTAGTAGTTTAGAACATCGGTTCTCAACTACCCTGTCAAAGATTAACAAACGAGCACACAGTTCACCTAATGGTAAGTGTTTCCTGAAGACCATGACATCTACATTCATCATTGACAAGTAATCATATTGCTGATGCGTTGTCACCATTGAGGGTTGAGATGGAATGCCTCGTATCCATCCAGTTATAAAGCTCTCCGGATCCCTGCACTGAACTCACTCGATGAAACACAGCAGCATTGTGCCGCTATTTTCAGCTGGTATTCTGTGAGGGCGTGGTCCTACCCCAGCCGAACTGACCCATTCATTCTGCAGATAGAAACGACTGCAGTGTTTTATTTTAATTTTTTTTATTTCTTGTTTTTATTTATGGGGGGTATTTTACATGTTAGTGTTTAAGGTGTCTTGAATTTGTAAAGAGTATGTTATTGCGTCGCTGAGTAAAAAGATTAAGAGCAGCTGTTTTAGGATACGGTCTGCGAGACTTAACAACATTCTTTCGAATTCGCCATTCGATTGCTATCGTGAACCTTATCCTAGAATAGGAATTTTAATCTTAGTTGTAGTCGCTGTCGGAAATTTTACTAATGTATATATCATAAGCCATAATTTTTTTTATTTAACCATTTCACTGTACACGTTATTATCCTCGTTATCAAAGCATATATAATTGTTGTCACCAAAACTGATGATTGCCAATTATATTACCAATTGATAAGATACGTTACTTAATATATACATACTCTCTATATGACTTTTTTTTAAAAAATATAGTTCCATATACTTAAGGTTGACAACATCAGCATCTGCATTATGATTCCTTGTCAACGATGAATGTAGATTTCGTGGGCCGCAGTAATCCCTTGCCATCAGGTGAACTGTATGCTCGTTTTTTCTCAATATAATAAAAAAAATATTAAATTTCATTTATGACAAGATCACTTACCAGAACAGAACTGTGTGATCGTATCGAGCTGTATCCGAAAAAAAAAAACATAAATCAAATATAATTTGTGATGGTAAACACAGAGCAGGGTCATTACATAAACTATATCTGTTAATTACAATACGCGTGTGCTAAACGTTTTCACTACACGTTTGCAAGTTGACAACTTTCGCTACTCACGACTTGACAACTAACTCATACTAAAATCAAATGTTCATAACATAGTCATGTTCCTGTTTTATAAAGTCATCTTCAAAGGTGACAATCGAGCACAGCCCATGTGATGATAAATTTCACTTTTGCAACACATTCATACATAGTCGAGAATCCAAACGTGGTCTCGATAAAACATCTGTGCAACAATATGTACATAGTTGAGAATATCCGGATCATCCCTATATGAGTAAAATATTTCTATTTTATTCTGGTATTCTATGAGAACAAGGACCTAAGAAGAACTGATCTATAAGACTACACATAAATTTTTGTCCATCTCAAGTCCTACGTAAAATTTTCGCATTGCAATTACTTTATTTCGAAGAAAGAACTTTCATTATACAAATACGCCACTAATGTTATTTATGTATCTTACACTTTTCGCTTTATTTTTGTCCACCTCAAGTCCTACGTAATTTTTTTGTATTTTGTAGAAACGCATTGCAATAACCTTTAACATTTCAAAGAAAGAACTTTCATTATACAAATACGCCACAAATGTTATTTATGTATCTTACACTTTTCGCTTTTTTTGATAAATAGTTTTTAAAATTATTTACAGTGGTAGTACTGCTATTCACATTACAGTTTATTTATAGCCGCAACATTAATGGGTCAGCTCAAACGATGAATTAGTAGCAAAAACACTGTATGCGTATAGTGGGTGTTGATATCCCGAGACCGAATTACAGATGTAACGAAGCATTCTGTCCCAGTGTGTGTGCATTTTTAATATTCGTTGAGGATGGATTTTTTATTATTTTGTTTATTACATTGAGAGCAATAAACGAACACACATTTCACCAGATGGTAAGTGATTCGTGATGCGTTGTTACCCTTGAGGACTGATATGGAATACCTCGTCACCAGTAATAAAGGTCTACGGATCCGTACATTCACCAAACAAACACAGCAGCATTATGCTGCTATTTCACGCTGGTTTTCCTTGAGGGCGTGCTCTGGTATTGTCGATATCCACAAGCGACGGTAATCACTTACCATCGAGTGAACTGCTTGTTCGCTTGCCACCTATTCTAGGAAAAAACATTAAAGTATATCAATGTAAGTCACGCTTAATTTTAAAAACAGTTTGATTGAAGTCCATAGTAGAAGTAGTAAGAAAAGCCAAACTTTCTTAGAATAATATATTTTATTTCTTTCAATAATATATTTTATTATCAAAGTTATTTAAAAAAACTCCTATAGACGAGCATACGATTTTATACGGCCAAAACTTCAGCATATAGGTTAAGCTTTGCAATGTTTTTAGCTACCTCGCTTTTACGGCAGCATGCGAGGGGGAACTCTAGTGCACTCTTGTGCGCTACAATAAAAGAAAAACAAAAGAACGGGCCTTAACCGCCCAACTACAACTCCTTGTAGGCGCGACCGACCCAGATATAAGCCGTGGGAAGTTGCAAGCGTATCTCGACGGTGTCACACGATGTCTCATTTGGCTTATAATAAGACCCGTTATGTGCCCAATGAGATCATTAATTTGAACTGTTGTAATCATAGCGAAGTTGATAGCATGAGATGACACTAGAGTTAAACGGTAGTTTCAATCGTATATTTTCGTATTTATTTAATTATATACACTTAAATTTTATTGTTATAGAACTAGCCTATTACACCATCCGCATACCAATTATTTCGTGAAAGAGAACTAGTGATATATTAGCATTGCTAATATTCCAGTTAACCACTCCAACCAAGCTGAAAATGCTTGTGCTAGGAGATGGTTCACGATCAATAGCCGAATGGTGGATTCGAACCTACACGACCTTAAGTTAGACAGACCCTAATTGACATTACAGACAATAAAAAGACCCTATTGAAGCTTCAATTTTATTCAACTTTTCGCTTCAATTAAATTATAACATATGTTCTCATGACTGGTTTCGTCCGATGCGATATCAAATTCCGAGGCATTGAATGCGACACGTTCCGCAGAAAAAAATCCTCGCCTTGGTGCGTCCAAGGACTCGTACAGAACGTAGCAACGAGGTACTCTCATCACTACGCCAGACGATTGACATTATTTAATATACAGCACTTAGTGATGATTTTCCCATAAATCAGTCTGTTCGTGACAACAATCCAATGTGCTTTTAGTGTTGTACTTTACATGTTCTTGCAATAACAGATAATTAGCAATAGCATGTATCCTGTAGCCGTCGTTAAGTCGAAACAATAGTAAAAGACAATGTACTGAGATGCATAATGTTCGTGTATTTTTAAAGTAATACCGTACTTATGAATACATTATCGGCGAATACAGACGAATGGTCACGAGTCCTTTACACGATATAGATTTTCGGGTGAAACAAAACTCAATTATATTATTTTCCTACTTGTCATTATGTTCTTAGTCAACTGACCGGGCGTCGAGTCACGACGCTCTAGCGAAACACGGTAACGGTCCAAGCCGAGGCTCACTCTCGGGAGCCCTTGTGTTGGTTACCCACTAATAGAGGTCTGGACTGAACGCCATAACAGCGGTCAAAAGCCCGAAAAAAATTGTCATTATTATATATTCTAATTTAAAAAAAAATTAAACCCAAATTGTAAATTTCAGAAAATCAAAAGTGGTACTTTTATCCAATATCTCCAAAAATATTTATTCTACGAAAAAAGGAATAGACACAATTATTATATCAGAACGATAATTATGTGCAGGCCACAAAGCTGAGTTATCATAATTAAGCAGCAATAACGTTCATGATTCAGCGGTGTTATATCAACAAATGCGTCATTCGAAGATGTTTTTGTGTCATTCCAATAATACAGAACGAGTGCAATGGAAATAGTGTCGGGTTCCTTTAACAATGAATCTGTTTCTTATGAACTGAACAATAATATCATACTATGTAAGTCCCATTTGAAATTCACCAGTACTTATATTCTTCTATTAGAGTTCTCTATATAGTTGATACTGCCGTCAACGTATCGGCGTATTTCTAATATTTATTTTTTCGTATTAAAAAGCGGAAAACTTAATATAGAATCATTGTCTGTCAATCTGTCCGTCCGCCAGTCACATGAGTCTTTCTCAAATATTGACGTTGAAGCTTGATATATATATGTATATACATATGTATATACATATATATATATATATCGGTATTGTATACTTAGAATGTGAAGGAATTTAAAGACTGTAATTGTAGAGCGGTTCAACAGACCCACGATATCCGATATCAGGATCACTATCCGAACACGCCCCGGCGAACAGACGACGTCTACGTCTCGACAGTGATATGAGACATTCTCCAGCGACTACTGTAACCTTAAACTTGTTTTGTGTTCAAAAATGTATTCTTATATGAATTATTCTACGATTGTTGAACGTAAAAAAATATACAGATATTTACTACATATCGTTTTTTGTGGCTGTCAAATTAGCGCACAGTTCACTCGATAACTGAAACCCATATGGTGATATCAAAATCTTCAATAAGAATTCAAGATTCAAATACGTTGTCACCCCTGAGGACTGTGATGGCTAGCAGTAAATATGTTGTATTATACTCATATAATGTACCATATTATATTAGGATATTAAAAAATAATAACGCAAAGAAATATATATAAATAAATATAACCGTTTAAACTTTGTTAAAGATTAACCTTTAATTTTTAAGTACTTAATCTGCACTTTGTTCCTTTTTTCATATTTATTTTATATAGTCATGCCGTGTACACCTACTTCGGTTTAAAACCTCGCTTCTTGAACTTATTATTCTCATTTGTAATTATGTATTTAGTTTTAAGCTGTTTGGTGAACCTAATAAAATAAATAAATAAATATGTTTTTATATACTTTGAATGTTTATCAACAAATCAAAATATCATACGCGAAGTGTCTAATATAATGAATAAAGCAAGAACGCAAGTGAAATCGCTCGCTAAGCATAGTATACCATAATTGCTCTGGCGCGGAAGCCGTCTCGGCGGGAGCACTACTCCGCCGCGTGATTGTAAGACTGCACTTGATACTAAGTACACGAAAAGAATATAATAAAACCTTTTTGAATATAAAAAAAATATAGAAAAAAAAAATTTTGCAACTCTTTATGTATTGTTATAAATTAAGCTTAACTAACTAACTGCTTGTCTTGGTTTGGTCAAGTTTGATTTTAGAAACCCAATAATTCACAATGCGTTGTTCCATATGATTTTCCACAAGTATCAACGCCTTAATCTCTTAAGAATGTAACCTTGATACTGTCGTAGCGACGTGGTATTCAATCTTATGGGTGCTCAGGGTTGAATCATCTGTGTCATATTACAGTGATCATTTGACATCTCTTCATTTTATTCTTCAAAAAAACAACATATTTTACGCTTACTATATACTGAAACATACATTAATTGCGTTGACACAGAAACCGTTCTCAACGGGAGCACTAGCCTCACACGTGATAGTGTACGTACGTAGGGCTTCGCACTCGGCGCCCCGGTACACGTGCACTGCACCAGCGAACGCGACGGATTTATCAAGTGACGCGCACAAATGTCTAAATACACTGTTGTGGTAACCAGACTAATAATATATTACGTGTTTGTATTGACACACTGTGTTCCGATGTATTTTTTATTTTTTTTTATAGAACATGTGGCAAATGAGCTTGCACCTCACCTGATGGTTAGAGATTACCGCCGCGTTTGAAAAAGGAGTAGTCATCTCTTTTCTTGAAGGTCTCTAAGTCTTATAGGTTTGGAAATACCGCTTAGGGCTGATTCCATAGAGTAGTTATGGGTGGCAGTGAATTTCGCGTGCAGCGCACAGTGGTTTATTGCCAACCTTCCAGATGAGGATGAAATTTTGAATTCTGTCATGATGTACTATGTTTGAATTCAGCAGTTGGAATTAATACGAAAAACTGTTCAGAATACTCCCCATGGAAAATTCGGTAAAAAATGCATAGCCAATGCCAGCTAATCTAGCCGGGCGGAAAGTACCTGATCATTAAATAAACATGTTATACGTTTTAAATGGGATATTTTGATTGTATGTTTTAATGTAGTTGTTAAATAGCGGTTGGCGGCGTGGCCGGGCTAGAATGCAGTTATAACGACATTTTTGTATCTTTGAAATCCTGTCCCATCCAAAGGTTGTTTAGAAGAGATCGTTTTTATCTATAAGACTACCCATTGCGCATCTAAACAAAATGTAAAATATGTGTACAGTATGTTCTATTTTATTCTATTATTTATTATACAAATAAACCATAAACAACTAGCATACAGAGGTGAACTATATGTTGTTGACTGAAATTAGGGATGGCAAATAAATATACCCCTCTTTGATCTCTTTTTTTTTGCAAAATAATAAAACTTAAAAAAGAAGTAAATGAAAACATATTTTTCTTCCCCAACATAACATAAATAATCCTCTGTCAGAAGCAACTGACCGAGCTGAGGCTCCCTCTCGGGAGCCCTTGTGCTGGTTACCTATATATAGAGGTCTCGACTGAGCGCCATAAGCGCTCGGTCACCTTTCAACCCGGTGAAACTGTTAAACTGTTTCCTCGGGCTAACAGCGGCCATCAACCCGAAAAAAAAAACTTGGGTTTGAAAACACATGTACATCTTAAATCTTTCTTGAGTCCAATGCATGTAGATGTTTATGGTGTTGTGTGATCGTTTGTAAAACTTAGTTTAAGAAAACCGTATGTTAGAAACTACAAAATACTTTATCTCTTTACCATATAAGCACCTTTGCACCCTGTTTACCGGACAAGGAAATAAAGACGTAAGTTTATGTATGTTTTGTAAAAAAACAGTCTGCGGTTAAGGACTATTTATGCGCTTTTATATTTAACCACTGGGGGATATCCCGACAAATCCCACTATAATCAGTAAGACCTATTCAATCTTGTACGGAAAGAATCGCTAAAGGTACTTTACATTTTAATATAAGTTATATATATTTAGGAAATTTATATTAAAAGCCCTTTTCTTATATAGCTAGAAATCTTATGAACAATAATTAAGAACGTGACTTGCAGGTTAAAGAAGATATGTACAGTAATTTTTTTAGTAATAAAAAACTTACGTTACTCGCTCACGCTCACAATTTCCATAAAATGAAGCATTGACGAAATCCAAGTAAGCAGAATTTATGACAAAGACACGTTGCAGCTATCAGGCCGTAGCAGGAGTTGGTTTTGTTTTTTTTTTTCGGGAAGGACAACGCTTTATCAGAATAATTGCGCAAAAGAAAAAACGATAGTCAATCCTTCTGTCCTTAAAGGTGACAGCGCAACTGTAACAGTACAGATGCGCTTTCACCTGCGAGGATGCTGAAGATGAATGTGAGTGTATTAGGTCATAGAGTTAATTGGATATGTGTGTGTTTGTATTCAATCTGAAGATAATCAGAACATATGAATGAGGTATACAAGTATATTTCTTTTATATTTTAGAGCGCTTTGTTTAATATTTTTGCACGACAATTGCGGGCCGTGTTATCGCCGCTTGTCATCGTTGCAAAATTTTAATCGTTTTCTATATCCCGTATCAAGAACGGGCATACTTTTGTATTTAGGCACCCTTTTTCTGTGCCGCTTAAGATCAGTGACAATAAGTATAATTGATAGACGCGTATTTACAAAGCCGAGGCTTAAAGATCAAAGAGCCTTGATAATACGACAATAAATTATATCCCTTTTTTTAAAATGTCAATGAAATTATTTAAACAGACTTAATTACTGTATGTTATATGGCTGTGAACGTTATCGAGTCAAGGATACAGATAAAAAAAAACGTTTGATAATTAATCACTAACATAGCTTGATGACAATCTATGGGTTATATAAAAATCAACGTTATGACATACAAAACAATGTATTTGATAATTATTGCTGTGAATTATGTGAATTAATGATATGAACTAATGAATGTAAGAACAAAACTACAAAATACCAACTTGTAGAGTACCCGAAATACGCATACATCCTTATTACGTATTCTTATGCTTTTAATAATATATTTTTACAACCTTATTATAACAGTTTACTTATGTGTACCATGTAATTGGCATATATGTTTATATAGATTTTATGCTCATCTTGCTTTGTTTTGATTTCTATTATATGCTGATTGTGTACCAATAAATAAATAAAACTGTCTTGTTACGAATGGATATTACTTCGTACTGATCGTGAACTTTTTTATGTATTTAATTAGGCGACAATCGTGATGATAAGACGAATCCTGATGGTAAGAGTACTGCGGTTAGGTATGACATGCAAATTCATTCTCAATCATAATACAGATACGCAGTCACCTTTAAGAATTACTGTTAACGTGCAAGGCATCCCATGTAATAGTAAAATAATATGGTCTCCGATATCTTTACTCAGGACACAAACGTATCGACTGAAGTCTATCTTACTCTAACACTCGATAAAACTATGATACCTCCGCTCCGCTGTAATGCTAAATGCTGTGTTGCTCTATTATGCAAAATATACGTGTGTGCATATTTCCTGTATCACTAGCAAATCAGAAAAGTTATTTCGGTTTGAATATTTAATTTACAATACTTCTACTACTTCATTGGTCTACTATATATTATATATTATCAAGATCTAGAAAAGAGAATATTATGTTAACTAATACTTTAAATATGAGTGGAGTGGAAATCGGATTTTAAGAGTTGAGTGTTAACGTACGTTAGACCAATTGCGTGCCGCATGCCACGCATGCCAGGGCTGATTGGCAAGCAGGCAAAGGTTCAATGGAATTACCGAGCTAATTGCCGGAGCACTCATTCATACAATCAAGACCGGTAATTAGAAAAAAAAATTCTTACAGTCACGGACGTTGGGTTCGTAGTCGATGTAATTTTAACTTTATTTTTAATGCGTGCCACAAAGGACTGGAATGACTTGCATGCCTCAAATGAGCACTTTTGGAGCTCACGTTGTGAAAACGCACTAAGCGTTTAACAATACATTCTGAAACAGCGGTGGAGCATCGGTGCCGCTGGTTTCTGGCTGCATTATAAAAAGAGTCGAATATTAGCTTGAAATAGCAACATAACGCTCCAGTGTATCGTACGATGAGTGCGAGATTCGAGGACCCAATTAAGGTAATGGAAGCAATTCCATCTCAGTCCTCAAGGGGACAAAGCTAATATGTTGATTATTTGTAGGGGATGGATATATTTCTTGATTCTCTATTGGTGATATCTTATATGTCATGGGTCGCAGTCATAAGTTACCATCAAGTGAACTTTGCGGTAGTTAATCATTTCAAATTTTATAATAAAAAAGAATTAATAAGGTGACACACATTGCTATGTGTCTGCTGTAAGCTATTTTATCTTCGATGCAATAGGAACACAATCGCGAATACACATCACATCATTCTTACATTTTTAACCGTTATTTTTCAACTAAAATTAAAAAAAATATATGAATAATATAACATAAGATCGCAAGGTTTGATAGCCGATATCAAATGATCATGAAGGTAATAAATAAGCTATACTTGAAACGTTGCTACTCAGCGGGCCCTCGCTCGCGAGTCTGTTTCACTAAAGCCAGTAAAGTAGAGGTCAAAAGACCAACAGCATCACACAATACACAAAAAAGAAAAACTTGAAAAATTGTGTTTTAAAATATTTAAATTTTTTTCACTAACACGTGCACCCTAATTTGTAAAGTTATAAAGGCCGATCATACAGGGGTATGAAGATTTAGATTGCCGAAAAGTTTTTCTTTGGCGGCTGAGCAAAACGACGAATACTTGGTATATAACTATATAGGAAATTTTATTCTGTCAAATTTGTCTCTTATTGACAAATCAAAAACATGAGATTAATATGAAATTCCATAGCCCGTTTGTTAATTAAAGCTGTGAACTGAGACTAATAAATGTAAAGACAAATAACGCTGACCAAATATTCAAATAAAAGAAACCTGGTCGGTTTGCCTATATATTTAATACACGTTCGAAACTCGCTTCTTATCATTCTTCATACACATACAAGTAACAAGCACGTTTTGATTTTTTTTTTGTTGATTCTTACTGAAGGTTCGGCCCTTAAAGAAAAGGTTATATGATAAAAATAAATATTTAGGTCCGATTGTAGTTCTACGTAATAAAAAAAATGTTTCAAGGTTACTTGACTACATAATTATATTATCTTATGCACTAACTTTACCTTACTTTCTTGGGCGCTGCAGCCCTCTATTGGTCTTGGTCTTACTTAAACAGTGTTTTCCCATGGCCCTGAGATCTTCCTCAATCTTCTCCTCTTATGCACTAAGTAATAAATTAGTAAATAAATAAAAAATTAGTAAATAAATTCAATTTATTGGAACTTACTTGTTAAACTTCATAATAGCCCGTCCCCTATTGTTGTTTATTTCTGCTTATATAATATATATAAATTATATATAAACATTTTGTAATATAAAAAACGCCTTTATTTTGTCCTGAAGTGTTAAATCATTGATTGATGTCCACAACAGATGTTTTTATCGAATAAAAAAGCATTTCCACTTATAGATTCATAACAATACAGGCTCGGAAGAAAGCCTAAAAAAACCTATACAAATTCGAGATCATTTGAAAGAGCCTGGATCGATCATTTACATAATTTTCTACAAACACATTTTACAAACATTTACAATTTTTACAATCGCATATGCTGCTAAGCTGAGTCTCATCGCCAGATTATAAGTAAGGGAGCTCCATTGCCAGTTTAGCGTATATGGTAACGCTAAGGAATTCGATGGTGTCAATAGGATCTAACCCACCAACTTCCCCAATTAAAAAAAACAAAATTTTTACAAGTTTAACATTGGGAGTTGTTTTAGTATAACTAAAGCAATGAAATACTTTAGAGAGAGTATCACTTAGATAATCATTTATAAAGGTAAGTCGTTTAACTTTAGTAATTAGTGTTATCAATAAACAATATTATCTTATTATTACTATTCACGAGACGTGGACAGCTCATTTACGTAAATAAGGAAGAGAAAATTCCCAAGAATATCTCTTGCTTGACCATCTACTTTTCTTCTTTTTTCTTCGGGCTGATGACCCCTGTTAGCACGAGGGCTTTTACAGTTTCACCGGGTGGACAGGTGACCGAGACCTCTATTAGTGGATAATCAGCACAAGGGCTCCAGAGAGGGAGTCTCGGATTGGACGCTTACCCTGTTCCGCTAGAGCGTCTCACTCGAGGGTGCCCAAGAGGGCCGAACCTCGGCTAGATCAGTTGCTTCTGACTAACAATTATCTAAATTGATCGCCTACCCTCCAAACTCGATGACTCAAGTATGAAGGCAGAAGATTAAAAGTGCGGTAATCTCTTATATCCCATAATAGATTTAAAGATTTAAACGTATTAACGATGTCATTCTCGCTTACAGTAGTAAAATTAAAAAATTCTTCACAATTTTTTTATTTTTTTATTTAAGTCTCAGAGGAGATATGACATTCGATAAAAGCTTGTTTAGCCATTTCATATTATTAGTACGGATACGTATATTCACACATCACAGTTCAGTTAAATATATAGCTTTCAAAAAGACGGAAGTGTTAACGGCACAGATAAAAAATACGTGGGACGAGTTTCAACTACAAAGAGCAATATGATAGATAGACAACATTAAAACTTTTTTATTCTGTGTGCGCTTATAAATAAATTGTAGATTATACAAGGACGCGTTTAATGTAGGCGTAAAAGTAAACAACGATTACTATAATTTGTACTTTTTGTATGTGAGTATTGCTGTTGATCCAGAGACCTTTACAGCTTTATCTAATTAGACTCGCGAGCGGGAGGCCCGCTGAGTAGGCATTTGTTTTATATATTTCTAACTTAATAAGATTATTACCGTACAGAAATATGTATATTAATTTAAAATGTTAGATATTTACAAAAACAATAGTAAAAATACAAAAAATTGTAATTTTTTTAGCATCCCGTGAATTATAATGGTAAGAAATTTGCTGCCGGCTTTAGTATAAGATGTTTCACATATTGTTCATAATAAGTCGTTTTATAAAGACAATGGTAGAGCTACACTGCTGTTTGTTTCTAGCTGCATAATGAATGGGTCAGCTCGACCGGGGCAGGACCACTCCCTCACAGAATACCAGCGTAAAACAGCAGCATAACGTTGCTGTCTTTCGTCTGGTGAGTTGCAGGGATCCAGAAACTTTTATTTCTGGTGATGAGGCATTCCATCTCAGGCCTCAAGGGTGACAACGCATCTGCATTATGATTCCTCGTCAAGGATGAGTGTAGATGTCATGGACCGCAGGAAACACTTACCATCATGAACTGTGTGCTCGTTTGTTACTCTAAATGAAATTAAAAATAAAATGCAATTTATATTCAACAAACATTTGTTCGAGCGTACATGCATACATATGGTTGACGTCATTTTAAGTTGAAAATGTTTCTTTTCCTGTCATATCTGTATTTATGCCTTCGTTTGTGTTTATTTTCTTCGTGCGATTGTTGAGGTAGATCGATTTCAAATAACCTCAACTGCACAATATATATATTATATATCGTTGTGCCGAAGTATTTGCACAAACGCATACGCACCCAATAGCAGTCACCTTGCCTGCGTGAGTCTAGACTAGGGCGACACGATTTGAAAGATGTGATCAGCGACGCGGATAATTTACAAACCCAAACTTATTGTTAGATAAATATCGATTATTGCTGAGAATCGATAGCAGGAGGAGGCTGTAAATTTCTCTCCTCTCGTATCTCGTATAGAATACGTCAGATTGTAATACATAATCATAACCTGAATAAATCTTTCAACAAGCTAGTAACTTTCTGGTATCAATGATTTTACTAATAAATATTATATAATATAAAAAAAATATATATTTATTAATATAGTGTAATGTTGTCCACAAATAACATGTTTTCGACCGTTATTAAAAGTTCGCAGTATAGCTACAGTTGTTGCCTAAATGATGATATAAAAACATGGAAATTAGGTGTTTACACACATATGATCAGCAAGAGAATTGTTTTTTATAATTTATTGTTAATAATTAACCTAACTTATGTATTAAAAATTATTAGATGAAAATATGATATTTAAAAAAAAACTGAGTCGTTCACGTTCTAAGTAAACACCATTCAAACAAACATCATTCGTAGTTAAATATTACATTATAATTAAATATGACTGTAAATTTTTAATTCGTATCACTTTTTCCGTCCTTTCGGATTGAAGTTGTTTTTCTTTACTCGTAGTATATAATTACGTGATTCAGTCTGAGTTGTTATATACTATACAAATTATCATTTGAGGAGTTACAATACGGGTATAGACCACCTTACACATTGTCAGTGACCTAAATTCCTGAAGAGACAACAACATCTTTGATATCATGATCAACTAAGGAAAACAGAGACGGGAAGAGTTAAGTTGCAACGTGCAGTATTGCATGGCAACAAATTGACGCGTCGCGAACTGGGATTCCGTTCTCCGGCAATCACTAAACGTTACTATTATCATTATTATTATTGAATATGGCAACGTATGAATAGCTTTAACGGAAGAGCAATCGCCTTGGCCGGTCCACTGCGCACCGGAGTAATAGAAGGCCGTTCACAATCTATTTTAAAAGTCAATTGTCTTTGATTGATCGAGTGCAAATCACAAGTCTCCGAATTACTGAGCGTTCATGTCAAACTCTAATTAGAAAATTAACCTCCGTGACGATAGTATATTATTGTTTAATAATACGTTATTTCATATATATGTAAGGCGACCAAGAGTAAATATTTTAATACTTTTTTTTTCAAAAAATACGATGACACGAGCTGACAGTTCACCAGATAGTGAACGATTTTTGCAGGCCACGATATCCACATTCGTCATTGAAAACTAATCACAACATGCAGACTAGGATGAAATCCCTCGTTTCCTTTAATCGCATCTCCGGTTCTGCTGCTTTTTGATCTTGGTATTCACAGAGGGCTCGGTCCATACCCAGTCGAGCCGACATCGTCGCCGAAGCATAAACGGTATGCCAATTGGGTTTATATACTACTATTAATAATTAACCTAATTTATTAATTGTTATAATAATTGTGACATTTATTTTAAGAAAATCACAGCAAACAAACGTCATTCGTAAATTATATATCATATTCGTGTTTGTTTGTATGAGCAAATAAAAAGGGCCAGATAGTTCCATGCTTAATATATGTAAGTCTTCTAGATTTAATAAAGCTTCAAGTACACGTAAACACAGAACCAGGATAGTACCTTATCTAGAAGTAGACTTGGATTTTTCTATATATTACAAACTAATAAAATACTCCAAATTACTAGATGACAAGCATGACCTTATATGATTACTATTATAATATTATCATCAATTCTAGTAATAAAAATCAACAATTTTGTATAACTTAAATTCAATATCAGGAATGGAAGGCAAAAGTACAATCCACTAGTTTCACGGTTTCATCAAGTAAAGTACAAACGCTTACCTTTTACTGTAGATGCGAAATCCGATACAAAGAAAACAAAATTGTAACAGCTTTTTATCTTTTTACTATATCTGATCGCTATAACTAGTCTCACTGGAATTTTCCAGGAGGGTGTGTAATAATTTAGTACACAATAACTTCGACAGTCAAGCTAACACTTATTAGACATAAACTATAAACTGAAAAATTAACCTTTTCTTAGGCTTACATTTAAATTGTATTTATAACTGTTGGTTTTATTGATAATAAATAGTTGAACAGCTTTTATCACTCCCAAAACAATGAACACAAGTCCCACTACCGGGATTGAATTTTTTATATGTATCATAAGAGTAATATTACATCATATGCGAAATAAAAAATCCTTCCTTGATTTCGTGAAAACAACATTAATACTAATTCTCGAAACAATGGCGCTCACAAAACCGGTTATTCTCGTTACGGAGTGAAACGATTTTAAATTAGATTCGTCGACTAGTAATTAAAATGAATAATAAGATCGACCTTCAAGGAAACCATTAGTGATGGTGGCTAAGTTCTAAAACAAAGGCAAAAAAAAAACCCAAACATTTTTGTATAGTTACAAATGAAATTGAATTGCAAATGTTGGTATCTCATTTACCATTTAAACATTTCATTTCGAGATGGATTTTAGGAAGTCTCACAAGTGTATTATAAATTATTGAAATCTAAAAAAAACCTACTGAAAAGCAATATAACCGGAATTGTATTACATGGATAAACATAATCTGAACTCTGAATTCTGAACAGTATTATCTTGTAATTTTTTGACGTGTACAAAAAAAAAAAAGTCGACCGAAATGAACCTTGAACAAAGCAATGTCAGATACAGTAAAGATATTTACAAGAAAGGTATAACAGAAATTAACAAAAATATGCTTTAACTTTTTTTGTTTCCAATTATGTTATTTTGTTTCTTGGTCACATTTGACTACATATAATTTAAAAAAAAAATGCTTAAAATTCATTATTTAAAAGTTTAATGGAAATGTTAGTCTTACTTAATACTTACTTATTATGTAAGACAGTTTTCTCTTCGCAAACATTGTTTGTGGATTGAAATATTACATATATACATTTATTATTATTATTTGTCAGATATTTGAAATATGATCTTACACGTACATTAAAACATATCTAGAAACTATTTATTATCATATTCTATATATTCATAATTAACCTTTAAAATATAGGAAAATAAGTGACATTTTATAATTTAGCCGAACGTATTATAACGTATGTACGTATGTGGGTGTACGTATGATGGGACGCAGGAATCACTTACCATCAGTAGAACGGTATGCAACGTTTGTCACCTTCAGTACAATAAAAAATTGGAAGTATTTGGACAAAATGACACGCCCCTCATGAGGTCCCGGCCTAGCACCGTGTGCTTTATTTTTGTTTGCAATAATCAAATACTCGTTATGATACAGATAATACAAGATTTTCTTAACAATACCAATTATATTATGATTTATTTTTTCGAACAAACTGATTTTTTATATGTTATAATAATGATAGAATATCTTTGGTAGAAAGTTATACGACCGTAGCATACGAAGAAAATCCAGTTATCCTCCCAATTATAAACCCTGATTTGGTATTGTCATTTATTAGTTTCGTAAAAGGTATTTTTTAATAATTTATGATTCCGCGTAAAAATCATATTTTATATAACATGGAACCTCCAGAGCCTATAGTCGTGCGTACTCGAAAACTATAAAATAGATTTTATTTAAGTTATTGGACAGATACGACAGTTCCCAATAAAGGTTTGTATATTTAATTTATATAAGTTGTCAAAATATAACACACGTGTTGTGTGTTATATTTTGACAACTAAAGAAAACGGCTGCGTGACGTGGCGGCAGATTATCTGGGTCATTACTTCTGGGAAATAAAATTCATTACTTCCAACGAGGTATAGGCCAGCCATAGGGCCAAGGAAGTTTGACAGTTTGAAAATTCCATATTTGAATATATTGGGGACGGTTGCTTGACGTAGTCAAAGTAACAAGTTTCTAAATCGAGGGTCCTGAGTTCAAATTCCTGGTCGAGAAATAATGTCGTAATATAGTTATGCTGTGTTATGCTCACTCATACTTTCGACCAGGAAAGGTGACAATTGTAACTCTATAATATATCCTAATCTGTTGATGTCACATAATAACTCTAACATCAGAAGATACCAACGTGGTGGAATTATCAAACTGAAGACTCCAAACAATTCCGGGCCAGACTCCTACTATTTTAGGATGAGAAGTGAGTGAGTGAGAGCGACAAAGCATTCCATCTAAGTGACAACATAGATGCGTTGTCACTTGATATGACGTCACATTATGAATCTTTATGAATGATAAATGCATTTATGCAACCATTTGGTGAACTATACATTTTTCATCGCAATATCCTAAAAAAATATCATATATTAGTACAACAAACGTAGTACCAAAAAATTATCATAAACATAGGGTTCTCAAAAACAGTATTCTCTCATAAAGGTTACTGAATTTAACTTTTGTTTAACGCAAGTAAAATATTTGATCAGTCCAGTCGATTAACGGCGCCCCGACAGCCCTGAACCAGTAAGAGCGAGCAAGTAAATATTGATCACGAACTCACCGGTAATGAGTCACAGCTGGCTTAAGAGATTCCTGATGTGTGAACGTTAAGATTAATAAACAATAATAGCGAACATAGGGACATATTCAAATTCTTATAACATCAGTGAGTATTCATAGATCAATATATGCTTGTTTATTTCTGTAATTAATTATTTACTCAGAAAGAAAGAAGAAGGATATAAAAAGACTTAATAGACGAGTAGAAAACGTCTTTAGATATAAGATCGCCACTTCATACTTTATAATAAACAAAGATACAAATATATATATAAATATATAAATTATATAATAGTATATAGAAGGTAAATAGTGGTAGAAATAAAATCGATTAAAAACTATTTACAGTGCAAAGGGCCGCACTGCACATTACCAGATCACTATTCTGAGGTTTTACATTATTCTTTCGAACAGGATAACATACATCTTATATTCTTGATGTATCTATTTATTATTTCTTTGGCGATTTAATGTTACTAACATCATGAAGCGGTATAGTACGCAGATAAACAACGTTTAATATTAACAATTACAATTATTTAGTAGTTCTAGTTTGAATTATGCAGTTATTGTCAGACTTCTTGAATAGTTACACGATTTTTTTTAATGAAACTAACGACGACATACAAGCAAACAGTTAAACTGATGGCAAGTGATTCCTGCGGTCCATGACATCTACATTCATCCTTGACAAGGAATCAGAATGCAGATGCGTTGTTACCCCATGAGGACTGAGATGAAATGCCTCGTTATCGATAATGAAGATCTCCGGATCTATACACTCACCAGACGAAACACAGCAGCATTATGTTGCTATTTTACGCTAGTATTCTGTGAGGGCATGGTCCTTCCCTGGTCGAGCTGACCCATTCATTCTGCAGCAAGAAACAAATTGCAGTGTAGCTCTACCACTGTCAAACTGTCACTGAGTATCAGGATACCTACACTTACCAAAACGGAACAACAGATTTATGCTGCTATTACATGTTGGTTTTCTGTAAAGTCATGCTCCTTTCCCGATCTAGCCAACCCATTCATTTTGTTGCAGGAAACAATGTGCAACGTGTCTTTTCAGTAAACGCACATTTGAGAAATATTCAAGACTAAAATCCAACAAGCAGCCGTACATTAATTAGTAACTAACTATCACATCAGTTACACGATAGTTCAAGTTTGTAAAGAAAAACATATCATCATTAACCAAACAGTCTGTGAGTTAGTAAATTAAAAATTTCTTCTCCCCGATTTCCATCTCGCATACGAAAGTACGTCAATAGAAACGCAAATGTACACCCACCCGTGTACCGTCAGCAAAAACGTACGCTGCAACCGCTGATCGTCAGGAAACCGTCGGGCGACGCTTTCCGTCGGCGTCCACTTTTACTTTCGCCAACGTCCATTCACCTGAGCGGCCGAGGACTGGCCCAGATAACGATCGTGTTTACTTGAACCCTCTACACTCCGTCATGGCCCAGATAGTACGCCGGAATGCGACGCGAATTAACACAGAGTTGGACGAGAGTGCTTTTGAAAGAGTACAATGTTTCTACATTTTTTTTGCATACATTTGACACTTCCTATCAAAATGAGGGCAGGTGAAGGAAAATATTGAAAAAAATCCATAATTAAGTAGTGGAAGAGAGTGAGAAATAATAATAAAATTTGAATTATAGAAAAAACATTTAAAAATATAGTTATAATTATTCCGCAAACAAATTTACCCTTCCTTATTTTACCTTCATTATTTTTTTATCCATTATTGTAAGTAACCACATAAACTATATTATATTAGTGTTAAATCAATTCATTAAACAACTATAAAAAATATATCAAACAATGAATATACATAATGATATAGATGTGAGAAAAAAAAATCATGTCTTAGGAGGTCAGATTAAAAATGAACAAAACAATGAAATCATGTGTTTTGAGCTAATCAATACTATATATTATACATTAATATCATATTAAAGTTTACTACAACTTTAATATATTATTGAAAGAAAAAGTATTTTATGCTTGCAGAAGTCAAAGATGGAGAAACAAGGTCTGTTATAACTTACTAATTAGGTGGACTGTATGCTTTGTCAACATAATATAAATTAAAAAATAATAAGTCACAGAACATAATCACACAGATAAATCCATTTCAATATTAGAATAGAAAAATATGCAGAAAATAGTAGTTAAGATATTAACACTGCGTGAGAAGCTGTAACTATACCAAAGTTAAATCATGTATCAACTCAATTAAGGAATGTCAAGACAGGTTTATGAAATGAAATGATATGTTTATTGTAATAAGTATTATATACACTATAAGCACCCAACCTTTCAAGATTTTGTTTGCCTATTTGTAAAATAAAAGACCTAAATTTAAGTTTCAGAAAGCCTAAAAAACATAAGATTCTACAAAATCATATGTTAAGAATGTATTCAAATTCAAGTGCAATAAATAATTTGGAATTTATAGAAACCTGTGATGATAATGTCATGATTATCATGAATTTATCCAGTCCTATCAGTCACTTACTTCCTTGAATTTTAGCTAAATACAACAAACAATAAATATATATAATAGCATACCTATTCCAATGTCTGATGATAATATTAAATACTAACTGCTCAAGGCAAAAAAAAAAAATACATTTTTAACTTTTTTTTAAAACAGATTAACAATTATCTCTTCCAGCCAGGCCCTTATAATTATATTTGCACTATAATTACCAATGGTACTTTATGATAACATTGATTTAAATTATTAAATCGAAATTTAATGACAATGATTATGATTAATAATATTGTTTGGTTTAACATATATTATGATCATCATCACAGTCCATTACAAGTCCACTGTTAAATAAAGACCTCTCCCGCAAAACTTTACTTTCCATTTACTTTCTGCAAACTTGCATTGGTTGCCATTCCATCTACTGGGAAGTCATACAATGTGTCTATTTGCATATTGTGTATTGCAATGTGTCTATTCTTCCCTATTGGTTATTGGGAATAGGGAACTCTATCCTGCAAAAAAATACTGAGCAAAAGCCTCTCCATAACTCACTTAGTGACTTTGTGTTAGTTAGGTCATAGGGCCAACAATGTAATAAATAATACCACCAGTGATAAATTAGGTTTCATGACCTGCTAATTGTTCTTATTAATTGCAAAAGCAACAAAAAAAAGTTAGTACAGAACTTTTAATGGGATCTCCTAATATATTTTAACTTAAAAGGAATCAACTGTTCTAATTGAATGATTTATGATTCTAAAATTAAGACAATTGTTATAAAATATATAACAATGAAAAAATCCTTTGTAATCTGAGTAGTAAACAATATATTTTAGTTTTGATAAAAATTCGTTATTATGAATGGAAAATAGCACCAGTAACAACTCCGAATAAAGAGAAGGAGCTTGATAACTGATGTTTAATTGTAATGTTTTAATAATTTGAGAAATGAAATGTGTTATAGCTTAGAAGTTTACATAGGACCATTTATTTTATCTCAAGTCCAATAAGATATTAATAGATTAAAAATTTAGAAAAGTATGTATAGCTAATTCGTAGAAAAATAAATTCTATATACAAATATTATTAGTTATTATGTAAGCTGAATCAGAGGACTAACATAGAAACAGGTAAATAACACTTGTTGCAAAACTCCAAAACTATTATAATGATAACATATGATATCTTCATCTAAATAACAATGATATGATGAGGTTATTACCTCATATTTTTATTATAATTTTGATGAAATTCACTAATTATAAATTAATGAGTTATCTGTTAGAAGATAAATTTGTTATTTGCTCACTTTACCCTGTATTTGCTACTTAAAAAAAGTCTCTGGCATAATAATAAATCTCTAGTCAGGAACTATTAGTTATTGATATATTATAAATATATACTTATAGATTTTTCATGCACAGTTTTTACCAGAGAACTTTGAAAATATATATGAATTAGTCTGTTTTGAAATAAAGTATTTAAAACCAACATTTCCAGAGTGCCATCTTATCTACATGAAATTTAATGAGCAAACACTTTATGGTATACTTGCTATAGTTGCCTACTAATTACATGTAAACTAAGATGATTGATAATTGACTAAACAATAAACATCATTTTAAACAACTTCATGATGTTGATAAAAACAAAATAACCAATACTATAATGATGTCTGGAGATCAATATATCCATCCAATTAGAAAGTTTAAAAATAGTCTTAATTGTAAACAAACAAATCACAATTGTTTAAAGTTTTATTATTATCAAAGTTCATAAAACAGAATTAACCTTTAAACAGTTTATAATAATCATAGAAGAAATATTATCTGCGTATAATGTAAAATCTCGACATTCTCGACGTTAATCTGTTGTTTAGATTGTTTGTGTATGACTTTCAAGGTTGTTTACGTGAGCAAATTGATACGAGAATTATAATACTAAAGATATTGACAATCTATGTAGAGTTATTTATGTAATATATAAAAACATTGTACCTACATTCCAAAATCTAATACATTGTTTATATGTATTAATTTGTTGGCTTATAAGAGCAAAAATTAGGCATGTACCTGAAATCCAAACTGAGGTTCCGTTGGTGCGTCGCAACCTTTGGGCTCCTAAGATCGCTCCGACTTCCGTGCACAGGGACATCTTCCAACATGCTCACGCACTGATTAAACACCACAAAAGTACACCCATAACAGGATTCGTGTTGAATCAACTAAATGACAACATGGCGCCGATACGGTGCATCAATATACGTTATCCTCGTTTAACCAACGGTTAAATATTATGTTATCGCTATTAATTCGTTTACTGCACGCTCATAATTTATCTATTCACAGCCGCTTTTGCCCTACAACTTGACAACTTTTAAAAAATATATGGCAATTCTTCTAAGTTCTACTTTACAGAATTTAGTGAAGTTTTAATATTTAAATAAAATCTGCATAACAAAATACACTAAAAGTATTCAAACATACAATTATAAGTTAACGCGTGATAAAAGAAATAAAATCGAAATTAAGGAAATCGATGACTCTGTCCGAGGCGACATCCTAATATTTTTTATTTTGCCGTCTGTCAGTGTCTGAAGATACGCACGATTACGGCAGTAGATATTCCAGCAATACACACAGAGTACTACATATCACACAAACACAACAACACCGTGTGCTATTTACGTACAATGGCAGACCTACTTGGTGAGATAGGATGACACAGTGTATGTTTGTATAACCGTGTACACATATAAAAATATCAGTCGCAGATAAAATCAATGTTGCCACTTTTCGCCTTGAAAATACTTCTATATAATATTGAGGTAAACAAAAATTACATATAAGACTACTTTGTAATATCTTTTATTAATATATTATTTAGACAAATATTTTGCTAAAAAAGAAATTTTACCAAGTACAGTAGTTATGGCAAACGTAATTTAATGATAGTGTGGTTGGTTGGGATATAACGGAAACCACCTATTTTAAATCTTGATAAATAAGTAATATACAAAATATATAAATACTAAAAAGTCAATTTATACATTTTACTATAATCAGGAACTACATATTAAAGGTGTACAGAACAGCTATTACTAACATATTATTATTATAGCCTCTCTATCATAATTTAATTTTATGGATATGAATATGTTACAGTGGCATGAACATCTTTATAGTATTGATGATGGCGCAATAATAAAAAGCTGGAACTGTTCGTTTGAGAATCAGCAGAACAAAATCGAATACATTATCTGCGATTTTATTGTCGATAAATATGGATAATTTAATTGTCAGTTTCAAAAATTTCGGTTCATTACTTGTGTATGATGTTAAGTTGATAGTGTTATAAAACAACGGATCAATGTTGGCCAAAGAGGAGACATGTCTCTTCTTCGTCCATAGTATGCTGGTGATATGGCTCACTACTTGCAACGATATTATGCTGTTAAAACTCAAAGGCATTATTAATAATTCCTTAAATCGACTATGATATAAAAAGATTGTGGTCAAATACGAAATTGTTTCAAGTGGGTGTACAGGGACAAAAAGATGAATTAAATGTAAAAAAAAGTATGAAATTTGATGAGGCTAATAATTGATATCAACAATTGATCCATATTGAATGCTTAATTGATACATTACATACATATACAATACATTAAATATTAAGATGATTTTATAAATAATATAACAAAAGACATTATAACCTAATTTACTTTATTATATTAGGCCGAAATAAAATAAATATGAAAAAACAAAGTAACATTTTAGGCGTGATTTTATTTTTGATTACATTCTAGACAACTGTCCATCATTACCATGAGCATTTTTTCATTAACCATCAGATGAATGCCTGTTGTTACCCTCAAGACAAAAGAAAATGCTCGATACATAATATATAATTTAATATGTTAATAATAGCTTTTTGATGATTGCAGTCAAAAACAGTAGTTATTTTTATGTAAGAAAGCTGCTAAACATTATAAGATTAGCATATAAATAAATGGAGGAATGGCAGGTATTTTGTGTTAGTAAATTTTATTATATAAAGTTCTAAGTAATAAATAGACAGCATTCTATTCCTATTTATCATAAACAGGCGTCCCTCGGTATAACAAGGTTAATTTGTAAGTTAACTTCAAGATTTTTTTAAAAAATATATGAAATTAAACATTATGATGGAATTTTAAAATTAAAAAGTGCAACATAAAATATATTCAAAAATATAATAAATATTTGAAATTATGTCTAATCTCAAGTTAAATTCATTTTACAATAATCGCGAATTTTATAACAAGTAATATAGAAACCGTTTTTTACAAGTTCCGCATTATGTTAATAAATTAAGCCTTAAGTGGTTCTTGAGATTGTCTTGATGTCTGCCTCTTATGTACATTTGGTTTTCTAAGTCTGTGGTAATTCGGCATTACTTTACTTAAGAAATCCAGTTGGAGAAGTTGAGATGGTTGTTTCTCTAAAGCTTCTCTGTTATGGTGATCTGAACCCCAAATTACAGTATTATCTGCTAAAGTTTGTGATACATTCAAACTGCATGCTGCACCTTGAAAAAACAATAAAAGTATGTAATATTAAGTATAATAATGTTAGGTAAATCACAAATCTCAAAAATCTCAGTTAATGACATTTTCATTGTTGGTGGAAATCAACTTTGATTTACTCATGTACCCAGAAGCTTATTTTTATGACAGAGGAAAAGCAAGGGGATCCCAAGTATACATGTTTGGTTTATACTTACTTTATATAAAAATTGTTTTCGTCATAACTAATTTTACATCTACTTTAATTCATCATCCTAAGGTTGTAAATAAAAGAATAAACCAGTCTAGATGGAACAACAGGACCTTCATAAATTTGAGTTTGCATTATATCAATCTAGTGCATAATATTATAAGATGTGTATGGCTATTCCTCAGACAATTTGGCATTGATTTGGACAACTCAACATGATGCTGTGAGACATTCTTAAATATTATATATAAGATCCAAGTTGGTATCATAGACAAGTAGGCAATGATGACAATTTTGTCAAAACTTATGCCAAGGCAAAGTCATAAGCATCTTCCTGCATGGTGTGGTTTGTGAACCAAGGCAATTGACTTTGATTTGTCACCTAAGACCACAATTTCAACTGAGAGAATCTGCTGTTGGAAGAAGCTAGTCTACCAACGAAATGGACATGTTAATTATTTTTATTATTATATTAATGCCATGAGATCAATAGTAACATGCATAAACCCAAATGTGGTTATTGCATTCTAGCTACAAAAAATAGAAGAGGCAGGCCCCTTTTGAATTTTGCAAGGCTTCAACGGCACAAACTAGAGCTTTTGTAGTTTGAGTAACATCTTTATGATTTATCCCCAGGAGAAGACATCTATTGACATCTGAAGATGCCTGAAACAAGCACTGGGTTACTACGGCTCCGTACTCAACAATGTACCCTCTAATACTCTGTCTGACTGTATGTGTTGTAAGTCATGAGAAAAAATAATTGTCATTAATCTAAAATAATCCCTTCATAAAGAAACCATTCAACTATAAATAAAAAAGTTTTGATGTACAAGAAATGTTCATTATTTTTTCTCTTTCATTATAAGAAGTTAGTAAGTGCAGAACTAATATATATCTCATGTTGGTTTATGTGACATTATTATAAAAGATGAAATGATATATTATATTGTTGGATGCTAATGAAGACTAAAATTGAATGCATCAGTGTGATGATTTACAAAGCTTTATGTAGGTATGTTACACCGGTATATAGAATATTATTATAATACATACATATTCAGTGTAAAGCAAATAGTATAAAAATAATTGTTACTATTAAACTTCAAATTCATAATATATACCAATAACACATCCACTGCCAATTTTTACATCAACACCAACAAAAGATCTGCATTCAAACACATTGCTTTCTCCAATGTGACCACACGGTGACTCCAGCCTGCATCCCACTTCAAATACATTGTGTGCACCAATAAAAAGGGGCTTAGGAGGATTTTCTTGCTTATCACTTTTCCTGAAAATATATTTACTTGTGTGAGAATAGTTATCTTAAGTACCAATAAAACTATATATAAGGGATGAGTTTAAAAACTCAATACTAAAATTATGAGTAGATCTCATAATTTGTCTCTTTAATAGAATATATGAAGTTCTCTGAATATTACTGAATTTGTTTGTCTAATAAATTGAATAGTCTTCTGATGAGGCAATCCATTATTGAGCGATATTTCAATATTTGGATGTTTAATCTTATTGCTATATGAAAATACATATTACAATATAATATATTGTATATACATATATATAATAATAATAAATATATATAATAACACCTGCTGTAAACCAAAGGAGATATAATTGCAAAGAATAATTAAAAAAATAATTATTATTACTTATGTATAATTGTAGAATATTCTTCAATAATACAATATTCTGCTATGATAATAGGTCCACCCTCAGCAATAATAGTTACTCTTGGATGGATAACTGTTCCTCCCCCGATTGTTATATCTCCGTCTAATGTGCAATCTTCACAAACAGTAGCACCAGGCAAAATTTTGATACTGGAATAATGAAAAAATAAATTAATTGTTGTTATATATAAAAATTCCATAAGATCTGCTTATTACGCACTTGTGCGACATATCAGTATTAATGTGTTGAATGTGTGAGTGTTAAAATACTTAATTAAGTATTATTTTTGAACAATATGGAACAATTAAAATAATTCATAAATAAACCATTGGAGTTAAAAAAAGAAAGATGGCACTATTATGAGTAACAATTTTGACATTGATAGTTTATTTTAGTGTTGTAGTACTAATGACGAATAATTTATATATAAATTTAAAATTTTATATTTTGGATGAAAAAATCTAGGTATTCACATTACATATGCCATAGGTACATCTCATTACATATGCCTTATGTCAGACTAGGGACCGAGCGGTTGAAATTTCTTTCCTTTGTGGCCGAATAGATATGACAGATCCACTCAATTGATAACATCTGGTAAGAAATAAACGGTAATGGCATTCTATCATCATATTTCAAGGTTAGCAACGTATGGGCATCTTGAATCTTATACAAATATCTATGAACCACAGTTATCGATTACCACTATTTTATTATCAGCTGAACTATTTGCAAGTTTGTCCAAAAAAAACAGATGTAACATTATAATTATATTACACAAACACGATATAAAACCTATTTTAATAAATAGGGTGATAAATTCTCCAAATTCTAAATTCATGCTTGGACATAGAATACTTTTCAAAAATCTTTAGTATTTTTTATTAATGGCATTACATTAGTAGAAACACGAGAGATATAATGACTAAAGTCATAAGAGTACGCATAATCATTTTCGAATGCCAACAAATTCACATTTTACATAATGGTTAGAAATGTCTGTGGCACTTAAAAAGTAATTTTGGATCGCAGTTATCTATTCATGTATTGCCACCCCTGAGACATGACAAGGAATGCCCGCTACCATTAACACACACCAAACCAAACAAATGATTTCACACTGGTTTTCTCGTTACTTTAAGGTTTAGAACTAGTGAACAAAGTTAAGGGAGTTGCAATTTAGTATTAGTTATATTATCCAAACATAGGGCCATATACTTCGTTATCCGTGCCCTTCTTTCTATGAGTGGTGACTAGCGTAATCCTGATTGTACGAGGCGGTCAAAAAGTTCGCGGAATGAGAATGGAAGTTGAGGTTAAACTCCAAACTAATTTTCCTTGTCAATATATTCTCCCTTAAACCTAATATATTTTACGGATCTCGCAAATAATTTGTATATACCGTCAAAAAAAATGATTTGTCTTTGGTGTCAAAATAGGCCGAAATTGCCGACTTGACTTCTTCATTGTCGTCAATTTTTTTTCTCTTTTATCATTTTTGGAAATAAATAATAGTCACTAGGAGCCAAGTCTGGACTGTAGGGTGGGTGATTCAGTAATTCGAAGATTTCGAAGCCGCAACGGTGAATGGCAGCCGTCGCAACATCACGTGTGAATAGGTGCGTTGTCGTGCAAAAGGAGCACACCTTTTGACATTTTCCTCTTCTTTTTTCCTTGATGGCTTCTTTCAATCTTTCCAGTAAACCAACACAAAACAGTAACACCACGTTCTTCATAATCGATAAGTAAAATTCCTTCTGTATCCCAAAAGACAGTTTCCTGGATCTTTCCGGCTGATTGTACCACTTGTAACTTCTTTGGCGGAGGTGTGCCTTTTTATGCCACTGCATCGACTCTTGCTTGGCTCAGGTTCAAGGTGGTGAACCTAGGTTTCATCTCTAGTAACGTTCCGGTCCATAGCTTCTTCCGTTCTCTCTCCACAGAGCTCCAAAAACTGACGAGAACACACGTCACGGTGGCGTTTTTGAAGTGGCGTGAGCATTTTTGATGATGTAGGATATTTAAAATAGTTGATTCGGACACTCCAACCATTGCTGCAAGTTGTTTCTTCTTAAGCCGGGCATCTTCCAATACAAGTTTTTCTATTTTTTCGACAATTTCCGGTATAGTGGCCACAATTGGCCGTCCGGAGCGGGGGTAGTCTTCAATGGACTTCGTCTATGTTTGAAAGGACCATGCCACTTGTAAATCATGGTTTTACCAGGAGCAAAGTCCGCGTAAATCGATAACATCTCTTGAAAAACAGTCGAACTTGGATCGTATATCGGCTTCCTGCTCGCGAGTCTATTTAAATAAATCTGCAATAGACCAACAGCATCACATACCTACATAAAAAAAGTCTTAAATAAATATACTCTTTCGTTGCTGACAGTTAGCTGCCAGAAGTGACAGCGCGCGAAAATCTGAGTGCAATGAACCTTGGCTTCAGTTTGTAATTTTTGTACTCATTTACTCTTGTAGAATATTATAGACATTTTGTTTTGTTGTTAGTAAATACGTTTGTCAACCAGTTACATTTTAACAAACAAATGTCATCATTATATACATGTTTTTATTCGAACGGCTAAGCTATGAATCATATTTTCCCTTTTCCCTTCAAAGCGTATGCTATTCAAGAAAAGTTTATGAAAGAATTATATCTTACAATCGAAGAAAGTAGGTTGGGCATTTTCGAAAGTCCTACAGGAACGGTAAGCAATTATTTGCATTGAGTTATTATTAAACAAATGTTTTTTGTTAGATTTTTTATTTTTATTTTAATAATTTATACAGGGTAAATCCTTAAGTATTTGTTGTGGTAGTCTTCAGTGGTACCAGGATAATAAGAAAAAGGTAATCGGAGATTTACAGAAAGAAATTGCACAAATTAAAGAAGATCTAACTAGTTTTACAGGTAAGCTTAAATATTTCAAGTATGTAGTTTCAATAATAGTACTGTACACTGATTTATTTTGTGATATATTTTTCTCATTGAAACATCAATCACTCAACTCATTATTGGGAGAACCAAGTACTTTTTTGCCATTGTAAACATTATAAACAAAAGGAAAATAATCATTTTTATCAGTGGCATGAAGTATTTGACTTTAACACTCTACCAAGTCTACATGTACCCACATGTGAATATAATTTGTATTTAACTTGCTATCAAACATATTCAAAATATACAGATTCAGGTGACTGGTTACAAGCAGAATATGATAAAATTAAGAAGAGCCATGCACTAACAGAATTGGAGTTGAAATTGGATAAAATAAAGAAGCAGGAGGAATTATTTAATGAAATGAAAAATAGAGTTGTGAAATTAAAACATAATGTTAATCAGAAAAAAATTGTAAACTACATCCAAAATGCTGAGCAATATAATAAATATGATAAGGAGCCTGGATATAATAAGGAGAATATTCCTGAAGTTGAAGAGAATAATGATGATGATTTAATAGTTGATATCTGTGATAAGAAAGATGATTCTGATGATGAGTTAGAAAATGATCTTAATGATGAGCAGGATAGTACTTATAAGGTAGGTAATGTTCAAAACATTACAGTTACTGTTTAAAAATCTTATGCTTTATTTGCTATTGCTGGGTATGCTCATAAAATTATATTAATTATTAATTACATTAGACAAATATGCTAATATTAGCATATGTGTAGAAACAAGAATTTCACATATTATGGCACTTGTCGAAAAATAATTCATTTAATGCTACTATATTTTTATAAAATAAATAAGCACACACTACCTGAAAGTAAGTGATTGCTGTGGCTCATTGGTAATCATTCTCAATAAGATAAAGATGCTTATGAGTTTTAACTTTAGAGACTAAGATGGAATGCTTTGCATATAATCATATCAAACCTTTTGAATGAAAACAACAAATCTCAACAAAAAAGAAATGTAGTTTTAACACAAAATATATATTTAATAATCTTGGTCCTGTTTATGATTGCCATTGATTATAAAAAAATATAAGCAGAATACTGAGTGCATAGAAATCATTGTTTTTAAATTAAACTTATTTATGACATTTTATTAGAAAATGGTAAGCATAAATAATTAAATAATAGTTTGGGTAAATGAAAACTGCAAAGGGGACTGCATTCCATGCTTATATCTTATTATCAAGTAATATATATTTTTTGAAACATAGAGATAATGGCTATAATTAAAAACCAATTTATCTCCTGCTATTCAGATCCTTGGAATGTTTAGTAAATATAAATTCTAAAAAGATAATTGAAGTTTAAAGGAATTCTAAAAAATTTGAACATTTCCAAAAATCTTTTTGAATTATTAGGAAAAGTGTATATGAATAGATATCATAATATGTATGTTTGTGTTACAGATTTACATTAGCAGTAGAACACACAGTCAGTTATCTCAGTTCATTGGTGAAATCAAAAGAACAGTATTCAAGGAAGACACAAGGGTTGTCACAATTGCCTCTCGTCAGCATTACTGCATTAATTCTGGTGTAACAAGACTGAAAAATGTTAATTTGATCAATGAAAGGTTACAATCTTTTTATAATTATTTATATTCATTGGAACAATTCAGTTTCCGGGAAGAGCCTGTTTGACATAATCCTTATATTCTTTTATATAAATGTATATAATGAACTTTGTTCCCAAGGTCTTTATCAGACTAGTGTAGTAGTAAACATAATATGCTTATCTGATCAGTACACACATGAACTGAGCAATTATAGATTGGTGAATCTTAATTGCCTTATAACACTGTCATATACATCTTAATATTCCATGTAATAAAGTTCAGTATCATAGACTTACACTTCTAACTTGGACAGAGAACATTTCACGGCATTCATTTCATCAACAACTGTTGATGAAATGAATGCAGTGGCTGTTATTAATTGAAATTCTCCTTTTTACAGATGCTTGGACATGCAGAAATCTAAAATAAAACCAACATCAATAGGAGATGACGGTAAGGTTCTCAAGAGGACTAAAACAAAGTCATGTTCTTCATGTCCTTATTATATTCAGAATAATATAGCAAAACTTAAAGAAAGACTTTTAGTTGATATTATGGATATGGAGGATTTAGTTAAATGTGGTAAAGAGTTGAAAGCTTGTCCATATTATGCTTCTAAAATGGCTTTGGATGATGCTCAGGTAGGTTGAATATTTAGTTGTTTTGGAAAAAATGTTGTTGGTCTATGTTAAAATGCAAAAGATAATTAGTATATTATAAAAATTATTTCAACTTATTTTAGGTAGTACTTGTAAGTCATGCAGGAATAGTCAGCTCTGGTGCCCGATCAGGATTTTCCCTTAAGTTGAAGGATAATGTTCTTATATTGGATGAAGCTCATGGTCTAAGTGCAGCCTTAGAAAATGCACACTCTGCACCTGTTTCATACAAACAACTGTCTTCTACAAAGACATATCTCAATTTTTATATAAATAAATACAGAGCAAAATTGAATAGCAGAAATCTTCTGTTGCTGAATCAAATGAGTTTTGTTGTTGGAAAGCTTTTAGGTAAGCTTGTTATTTTTTTTGCAACAAAATGTTTAGGAGTGTATCTTTTAACTTTTCCTTTGAATGCCAATTTCTCCAGGACTATCTAATGGTACGCAAATTTCAATGGAATATTCAGAAATCTTAATCTTATTAACTGCCCTCAAATAAAACCATTTGGGGGCAGTTTAAGGATACCATACATATATTGAGATGTAGATATGACCTAGCTCCGCTTTAGTAGCTTTTTTGGAAAGTGTGTGTCCTACAGTAGACGTGGGCTGTGTAATATTAGTTATTTGTATTTTTGTTATTTTGTGGTTTATGTTATGATGTATACTTTTCTTAGTAGACTAAAACACAAACAAATAAATAATAAAACAAAATAAAAAAATACTTAATAAATATGTTAAACTTTGTTCAATAATGATGTAGTCACATCTGAATTAAATGTTGATTGACAATTATCATTAGGTGCTTATTAACTAACTATTGTTGTCCAGGTCCAATTTTGTATTCATTTTGTATTCCAAACATAAGTATGTTTAGCACATCTGTTTTGATTTGACAGCACCCAAACTTTATCAGATTGAATGTATCAATATTGTGCACTTCAGGCAAATACTTGTTGCACTTTAATATATTCTTCTGAGAATCTTTAATATAGTCTTATATCTTGGTATGCAGTAGATGTTAGTCCAGAAAATATTTTCCTGACTGAAATATAAAAGAGGTTGTCATTCATAGTCATCTAATAATATTATTTACAGGTATAGTCAAACCAAAAATAGCCCTTGAAAAGGAGCACAATGAAACTAAAATATACTCCCTTGAAGACTTTGTAATTAAAGCTGAAATAGACCATTTAAATTTACGCCCGCTAGTGGAGTTCTGTAGAAGTACTCGACTTGCTCCCAAACTTCATGGTTTCTCAATGCGATACAGTCAGCAAGTTCTTGAAGAGGAGAATAAAAAGAGTACAGTTAACCAAACAAGTTCATTTGAAAAGTTTATCAATAATATTTCTAAGAAAACAGATCAAAAAGATGCCAATGAAAATAATGAAGAACTAAAAACAAATTCTTGGGTATATATTTAGCATATTATTTAATTAGTGCATATATTCTATTGTTTATCCAAGCAGTTAATGAACTAACAAAACTTGCTCACCTGATCGATGTTATCTTTGACTATGCACAACTACCATATTTTTTTATATGCACTTTCTTCAAGGTAACATTTATAAAAGAAATATATAAAAAAGATAGTATATGTTTGTGTTAATACTTATTAGAAAGTTGTTGCTCAAAATATAGCAAAAGTAGATATTGTCTGGAGAACATGTTTACTGTTACATATCAAGCTCTATCTCAATTAAACATGTGCATTCTGGCCTTGTCGTGGCGGGGGGGCTTAGTAACCGTGGTTTGGAGTGAGCCACGGTGAAGCTATGAGGAACCCACGGCCTGCCTAAGGCGCTCTTAGGCCGGCCCAAGGAGGCCGCTCCGGGCGAGCTAGAGCTCGCCTCGGATGCGTGTTGGTGGGCTGCGGGGAGTGGATGGATGGAGCGAGGCCGTCTTCCGCTCAATCCGCAGCCAAGGTGGAGGCGGGGAGATGGGGTGGCGGTGCGTTAGGCACCACCTGGTCCATCGCATCGTCGCACCCACCCTCTGCATCCGAGACGGAGTCGCGGAGGGAGGGTAGTGGTATGTCCGTATCCTCCGCGACTCAGGCGGAGATCGTACCGTTGGAGCGGCCGCGGGGTAACAGGAGAGCGCAAAACCGCTCCCCCTGTTCTCCGCAGCCGAAATTTGGTTGGCGGCGGAGCCCAACACCAGATCCGCTGCAGGGGCTGGGATAGTTAATTCCTGGCCCCCATGGCCTCTGGGGGGCGGACTCGGGGGAGTCCGCTTCCCACCTACAGAGGTCGAGTTGGAAGGCGCGTCCTTGCCTGGAGGGGTGGAGAGGGGGATTTCCTCCCCCCGGAGGAGGGGCCGCCTGGTCGGCCGGTGCAGGTGGGATCGCTGATGTGGGCGAAAGCGTTCCCGTGACCCCACCATACGCGACGAAGGTGGAACACCATGGGGTTTTAGTCGGTGCGAGTCTGACATAATCATTCCTTGGCCCCGCAGGGGTGGGTATGCGTAGGCATTTCCACATGTAAAGAAAAAGGAGAGGATTGTCAAAACTACTTGTCGCAGTTTTTCATATCAGATGTCACAAAATTTCTACAGCAATGGGATTATGTATTACTATCACTACCTACAAAATGGCAACAAGTTATCAAACAACTTTTTGACCGACTCATTATATACAATACATAATTTTTAGAATTTAGGATTTTTTAGGATACCACCATACAGATAATTTTTAGAAAATTATATTATTTATAGGTTCCAACAGAGACATCGGCTGGCAGTGGTCTTTATGCGGTATTAGACTTCTTAGATATGTTGTGTGACCGGAGTGAAAATGGCAGAGTACTAACTCAGAGGGGGGACGATAATACAGCTCAGTTGAAGTATTTGCTTCTGAATACAGCAGAACACTTCGCCGATGTCGTCTCGCAATGTAGATCTGTAAGTACAACTATACATTTTTCTCTTAATAATCTTAATCAAAGGTTTTTTTTTGATATAAAAGGGGACAAACGAGAATGTAATTCGCCACATACTTATATTACTACTATGATATAAGTCTAGCGCTGACCGTTAATGCGCAGAAGTCGAAATTAAGGTATCCCCGTGAGTCAAGGGGCGCGGGCGGCGATGCGTAAGCGCTTATTGGCTCTCCAATCGTACTCTGCCTCGCGCACCGATACAACACCCCGCCCGCTCCTGGCGTACATTCGCTTTCAAAATTTAATTCTAATTCTTTTTTAAATTTAAACTGTCACACTTATTTTTGCGGAAAGTGGTACACTGTAATGTAATGTAATGTACAATTGTAATTCATAAAAAATCTACTAACTTCCGCCCGCAACTTATTTCGTGTAAAAAAAGTAGCCATCCAGACTATAATCTATGTCCGTGCTAAATTTCATCCATACAAACATCCAAACTTTCTCATTTATGATATTAGTCAGATGATGATGATGATTTATTATATAACTATACGCCGTCGACGCATTATGAACTGAGGCTTCGCGTCATAAATCATATTTGTCTCGCTCGCACTTACAGGTCTTATGGAGAGGTGTAGTGATGTGCGTAAGAATTGTAGAAGTGCATATCGATAACGGGATATGTACGATCGATATGCTAAATTATTTTAAGTGTTAATAGGAATAATTTTTCGCTATCTGAAAATAAAAGTTTTTAATTTGTAAGATAAGATTTTTGTTTCGCCGTATAAATTCATCATTGTGCGTATTGAGTAACGAAGCGTAAGTAGAAGAGTGTCATAACAAAAAATCTTATATTTATAGAAAAACAACAACCCTTACTCGTACCGACCAATCAGGAGTCAGAGTGCTAATGAAGGTCACGAAGCATCGACCCCGCGTGCGCAGGTAGCTAAGTATCGATAACGAGTTGCATTGCGTGCACATTCCTACTGTCAGTGGCATTTATGCCCGAGGACTCAGTTTAAAATGCGTGGACTATAGCTTAAACGAACAAGCTTAGACATAAAAAGTACAAACAAACACACTTTATTCGTAATCAATTTGTAGAAATTAATGTTCGCGACAATACTCATGCGCAGCTATCCCCTTCACGTTTCGTTCATCGCTAGACTTATGTGCCGTGACCTATTTCAATATTATTTGACAATCATAATACAGATGAATTGTGTGACATATAATGAATCAGTCATCAGATGAAAAAAAAATGTTTAATGTGAAAGTATGTGTGTATTCAAATCAAACAACTTATACGTAAATAGCAGCGCTTGCAATACTTAGATAAGTCAAAGTACTTACATAAAATAATTTATATATTTGCATATAATTTATATACTTGGTATATACCTGCTTCTTTGCTATGCTAGATTGTCAGGCGTCTCTGTTCTACGAGTTTTACCACAGCGAATAAAGTAAGGCTACATCTTATTATTTATTGTGTATGTAGATATTATCATTGAATAAATTTGATAAATAGAATATAAAAAATAATTATTCTGTTATGATATATAAATTAGGTGAAGAGATAGTATATTGCTTTGATAAATGGAAAAACCGATTTCATTGCGATGGGATGTACCGAGACAATGACTATAAATGATCTTCTGTTTTATTTAAATTATTATGTTCAAAATTTTTAGTACGCAAATACGAGATACTTGAGAGGTGAGAAGGTCAAACATAGCATAGATGCCAATCGCCAATAATTTGTTGACAAAGTTTTATTGTATATCATATAGACAAAGTTATTAAATTTTTTTCCATTTATATATTATACCAAGCTAAAATATGCACATCTGAATCATCACCATCAACACCGATAGATTGTCATAGAGTATGTATCTATATGTAAATATAACAACAATGAATGAAGTATGAGCCAACAGCATCCATCGACTTCCTGTGAACTTGCATAGGCAGTCTCCGCGTGAGGACGATCCTATATTGCAACTGTTTGCCAGAGATTACAACTCTTTTAAAGAACCTTTCTTCCCAAACTGAATGAAATATATGATTGAAATAAGTTAATCTATGGTGGAGATATGTATTTGAACGATCTATAACAGCTTCCATGAACCGAAACACCATTAAAGGAACAAGAACTGTAGAAGTATGTTAACAGAAAGTTTAGCAAATATAGTATTTTTATCTACACCTAAATAAATACAAGATTGGAGATAAAACCTAATAGCATTTTCCTCACGTTTTACTCAGATTTTTAGTTAAAGATTATAATTTAAGGTATTATTTGACTTTAAGGTAATACTGGCTGGTGGCACAATGGAGCCAATCAATGAGTTCCAAGGGTTGCTAACAAACAACACAGTAGATAACGACAGAGTCAACGTAGTTAAATGTGGACATGTGGTGCCTTCGGATAATGTTCTGGGAATTTGTTTGTCAAAAGGACCTTCCAATGTCACCTTAAACTTTTCCTATGAAAACAGGATGTCTAGTGAGTTGGTAAGATATGAGAATGATATATTACTATTTGTTAGTTTTAGTCCGCAGCATTGCCTACTTAACTTTATCTATATATATCAGAAAATTACAGGTTCACAACTAACTATATAGTGTATGCCATGCAATGAGAATGCATCTTTATTTGATTTCCGTGTTTGTCTTCGATGTTTGTATAGGAGCTTCGTGTTGAAATTTCAATAGCGTGATTTAGGCACCGCGGTCGCTGATTGGTTTATTTGAAAAAGTTCTTAAGACGCACATGGTATGTATAGTCGTAATTGATTAATTGGCGGAGAACATTTTTCTCTCTCTTATGATGAATAAATTATTTATTCATCATATGAAATTCAATTATTCACAAAAACAACCCTCGTTTTTGTGATTAGTTGAAATTCCCATAGAGCTTTAGTCGCAAACATTCTGTCCACGCGGTTGAAGACAAGAGATGTAAAATACATTTATTACTACAGTATATTTAGATTTTGAATGACTTTATTACTGAGAAAAAGTAAAGTTTAAATAATATTCCTATTTCCTCTGCAACATGCACAAGTCCCACACCATATCGCCATGGGAGGTCATGGGAGCTGGAGAAGTGAGCTCTCTGAAATCTTCTCTCGCGTACCTCCCTGCCGGAGGATTTGGTTTATGGTTGTTGTAGTATCGATGAGAATTTACAGCGTCGCTTTCATAGACGCGATGCTATCGGCGATGTTTCAAAGTGTCTGCACGTCGTTGTCTGTGACCCTCTCATGTGACAATTTGAGGTCTTCTGTGATGTGCTCTTATATGAGGCCACATCTTTGGATGCTCCGCGTCATCTTATGTAAACTCGTTGACCGTCTTTTAAAAATCGTTTTCGCGTGAAGTGGGTTGAGTGGGGCTCTCAGCGCCGACTAAGAAGCTAAGTCTACGTCTTTCCAAATCCTACTACTGTATCTTGTACGTAACGTGTCCCCAACGCTGGCTGTTTGTTAATTTTAGCAAATTTTTCCAGTTAGAATATTGTCAAAAACTATTTGTTTTAGAATTTCTCGAGTGCCAGGTACCAGTGGGTGGGTTATGGATTCTATTTGCCATGACATGTTATGTGAAAATGTTCAATGCAGGGTAGTGTTTTGAGAAGCTGCTGTATTAAAAGATTTCTTTTTAAAAACATCTCTTCCCTTTACTTTCAGTTGAATGAAGTCGGCAGAATTTTAAGAAACATCTGTAGTATAGTCCCTGGAGGGGTTATATGTTTCTTGCCATCATATTCCTATGAGCAAACTGTGTATGAGCATTTAAAAAATAACAAATTTGTCGATGGTATCAGTAAGAAAAAGAATATATTTCGGGAACCTAAATCAGCTACAGAAGTAGACCAAGTAAGTATCCTTTATTATTTTAGTATATCCTTTGATGTGATGATTTTATTATTGATTTAACATATACAAATTTTTAAATTAAAATATATAAATCCATACATTTTACTATTTTTTTTGTAAAAATCAGTTAATTTACATTAATTGTGTTCACCAGTTACTTGTGAGAGTTCAGTATACCCGGTCATATTCGTTGGTCAAAACGATACAGACTCCAACATGAATAAATAGCATCAGCTCATTTGCTTACTTTATGGGATGGGAATTGTGAAGCTTTCCAAGTTGCCACGAACTATGTTCCTATGTTACTTGCTCAGAATTCTATTCTCTATTGATTTCCCGCATACTTCTGCAATTTGGTAGCAAACCTTAAACATATTTTGAAATCATGTAACTACCATTCATTTGTAACATGTATGTATGAATTACAGGTGTTACAAAAGTTCGCTACGGCGGTGAGGAATAAAGAAGGTGATCGGAATGGAGCCTTGTTGCTTAGTGTAGTTGGAGGAAAATTAAGCGAAGGACTGAATTTTAGGTACGCCTGATTTACAATAATAAAATCTTGTATCATCAAAATAATGACTGGTAGAGAATGCCAAGAATTTTAAGGCTGTCATTGTAACCTTATTGTAATTTTAAGGTGTTTACAATAATTATAAAATAACTAACTTATGGCAATTATATGCTGCAAGAAAATCACAACAACCACGTAATTCCTAATCATACTGTCTCGCTTTAACTATAAACTGAGTTTGATGATAAGAAACATGAAAATACTATTTATTTCGTTTCTGTCATGAATAATCTCTTAATTATTTGATGTTCAAAGAGTTCTAACATATTCACTCAGCAATTACATCAGTTCCAATGCCTCGGATCGAATGGCTCACAAACCAATTTCCACTTAACCAGCATAAGAATATAGATGCGTCAATAATAATGTTGTGTTAGACCCTTAGTTCCCAAAGTTTTTCAGGTGGACCCCCAGGGTTCCCGTTCGACCGGGGTCTACGTTGGCGTGACAAAAGAATTCGACACCGGGGGTCCACGAAAATTGACTTGTTTTCGATAGTGAAGAACTAATGTAGGCTTGACTTCACCTATCAATGTAGGCTGATAATATTTTAAGCTCAGTGACTGTTACATGTAAAAACTTCCATCAAACCAATGAAAACAATCAATTCTCCCTTTTTTTTTTTCGAAAACTATTTATTCGTCGTTGGATCTCAGCCGCAACGCAAATTTCAAATTAAATCTTCAAATTTTTGTCGAGTTTTGGGAATATGGTAGAAATGTAAGTAAAGGGGGTCCACCGGAAGCAGCTAAATTTAGAAATTGGTCTATGAGAAAAAAAGTCTGGGATCCTCCTGTGTTAGACTATTCTAAGACCCAGCCCAAAGATGCCGAGAAGGCCAGTCTCAACGCCATGTGAGTGTTTTACTAATACCCCGTCACTAGTTTATATGATAGTTATAGATGAGTTGTTATGATGACAGTTGCGTGTCTTGGTTTCGATTCCTGGCAGTGAAAAAATGTGTGTATTACACGTATGCGCCCTGAGATTTTGAGAGCAATTGAACTTTCCTCCCAAAATTTGTGTTTTATTTTATAATTATTATTTTTTTTGTATATTTTTCTTTATTTATTTTTAAATATTTTTGTGAGTACAGTATGTTTTTTTCCCGATAGTATATTCAACACCAGGCCTCCTGGAAGAGATTTTAATTGTAAAACAAGCTGCACCTTTCCTATATTACTACCCGTATATAAATGCTTTGTGTACATAAAATTTAAATAAATAATAACATTGGAATAGATTCATAATGAGCGAGTGCCTACGTGATCGCAGTGTTTGGTATTATCATGAGACATGTTAGTTTTAATAAAACGTGTTTTTATTTTCAGCGATGATTTAGGGCGCTGTGTGATTGTCATTGGAATGCCGTACCCTAACGTCAAATCGCCTGAATTGCAAGAGAAAATGAGCTATTTGAATAGAAAAAATGGTGGTACTGCTGGGAATGTATACTATGAGAATTTATGTATTAAATCAGTCAACCAGTGCATCGGTAAATGTATTTCTATATTCCATTATATTTACACATTTGCAATGATATGTTTGCACATAGCCATCGTGAATAGTTTAATCTCTTATGCTAGTTAGTATGCACAATTAATTTTATTTAATATTAAGTTTTTTGTAGCATAATAAGTAATATATTTAATCTGTTCTTTGTTTATATCATATTGAAATGCTGACATTTTCAAAAAGAAATGTATACTATTTCAATTGTCTCGATATTAATGAATTAATAGGACTTCCATGCACTGATATAATATTTTGTCTTATTATTTTTCTTAGGTACATACTAAAATCGTGTTTTCGGTAAGTTAGGGTGTTATGGTAGTGTGTGTGTAAGCTTATAAATGTGTGCTTAACAAATGTTTGATTTTAGTGTAAATAGATAATACTAATTCATTACACAGGCACTAGAAAGGTAAAGAAATAAGAAAAAACCGAGGTAAAAATTGTAGAAAAAATCAATTAAAAGTTTTTCACTCATTGTTCATAGTCTTTTGCGCCCTCAGTATTAAATGTTGCAATTTGAAAGTATTTGAAGATTCCTATCATCTATTGCCTTTCACTGAATTATTCCACAATATTTATGATCAAACTAATAATGTGAAATTATTGTTTACAACACCAAATTAATACAATGATTATCTAAATTACTAATAATTAATTTTAGATATAATAAGGTATAGGTAAATCACTACAATATCATTAGGGGTATTTGTTGGTCACAACCGCTGGGCGCCTGTGTTGCTATAGTCGACGCTTTATGAACTGAGGCTTCGGGTCATAAATCATATTTATCTGTCTGTCTCGGTCGCACATACAGGTCTTGTGGCGAGGTGTAGTGATGTGCGTAAGAATTGTATCGATAACGGGATAGGTACGCTAAATTATGTTAAGTATTAATAGAAATATTTTTTCTGTAATCTGAAAATAAAAGCTTTTAATTTGTAAGATAAAATGTTTGTTTCGACGTGATCATAGAGAAACTGTATAGATCGTAATGTAGCCCTGAAAAGGGCCATTTTAATTTTTCTAGGGATGACTCACCGACCCCGCGTGCGCAGGTAGCTAAGTATCGATAACGGTTGCATTGCGTGCACATTCGTCCTGTCGATGACATTTATTGACGGACGACTCTGTTTAAAATGCGTCGACAATAGTTAACATTAGCTAATTTCTAATTTACCTTTCATACTTTCATTCAATTATTAATAGTTCAAAATGAATTTTTGTCATTACCAGTAAATTTAATAGTCAGTGTTATGCATATTTTAGGACCAACATATTCAATATTCGCTTGGCGTTACCTTTTACATACTAAAGTTTCCTGGTATATTATTTTAATAACACCGGCAAATAAATTGTTCATATAATCTCGTATATACGCCCTCCACCAAGAGTATGTAACATTTTCACTTTCACTAAAATAATTCACAATATCATTTGTTTTGTATCAATTCGTAGTGACGTCACAAATGTATGTTAACCTTGATAAAATTGTCATTGGAATAGATATTTGTGTGCATAGAACTTGGTATCTCAATAAAGTGTCATACTGACGTGCTGTATTGTGTTATGCAATATTTTTAACATATAATAAATTATAATATTACAGGTAGAGCCGTGAGACATGCGAAAGATTACGCTTGCGTTTTACTAGTAGACGAAAGATATTCCAGGCCTCAAACTACATCTGCATTGCCATCTTTTGTTCAGGTAAAAAAAATATTTATATGATTATCCCAATCATAGCTTGTCTATCTAATATTATCTTGGTATGTAACTATGTTATTATTTAAGAATAAATGGATTTAACCTAGTATTTTAAATTACTACGCCAAAAGTTACTATGTTTTTATTGATACAGCTATACACTTTAAAAAAAATATTTATATGATTATCCCAATCATAGCTTGTCTATCTAATATTATCTTGGTATGTAACTATGTTATTATTTAAGAATAAATGTAATTAACCTAGTATTTTAAATTACTACGCCAAAAGTTACTAAGTTTTAACAGCTATACATTTAAAAAGAATATTAGCAATACTATTAACATTACTAATATTCCAGTTAACCACTCCAACTAAGCTGCAAATGCTTGTGCTAGGATATGGTACACGACAATAGTCTAATGGGCATTTGAATCTACGGTCTTAAGTTCCGCAAACCATACCCTAAACCATTAGGCTATTGACGCTGGTTGACAAAGAAAGTTTTGAGATATAAAACAATATTTAATTAAGTAATATTTTATTATAATTTTTTTTTTTATTGCATTGGTTAGTTTTTTTGATTCATCATGCATTGCCATAAGGTTTTCTTACATTCCTGGCAAATCTGTTGAAGAGTTTCGTGATTCCAAATATTGAATACGGTGGGTAAACAAGCAAGCTTGCCTTTGTTGAGCAGTTAGTGCATAGGAAGCTCAACTTGAATAAAGATTTCTGAAAATGATGTATAAAATTTCTCAGAAAGTCTCCTCTAAATGTAATATCCCTTACTGACATTTTGGTCCTTATTTGTCATTCCATTAAAATGTTTACAAATAATTTTTAAATGGAATATAACAACATGACAGGGTAGAATAATTCTAGTTACTTTTTAATTGTAACATGATTGGGTCTGTTTGATGAAGAAAGATCTTGTAGAAATTTTTCTAGCCATATCTTCAAAGGGAGCTTAAGTTTAATGATAGCACTATAATTTCGAAATCAACAAATCATTAATATTTGTGCCAGATGAAATTATATGCAGGTGTATTAAGTATTCTGCTCATTGTAACATCATCTCTTTCGTGTTTATATTAATATTGGAGGAAATTTCATATCAGTGTTAGGGAAAAGGTAGGTTAGGGTTAGTGTAAAGTCAACATACCAAGTCTAATTAACTTTTACCAAATATCAGCGGGTAGAGGTCATGTCATGTTTAATACATATTATAATTAGCTATGTTAATTCGGCAAGCTGAGCACGATCATGGGCCCCTTTTTATTATATATATTGAAGTTTTGTTATAATTTTGACTTAAATTCTGTAATATTCTTTTTTAGAAATCATTGATGACTGGCTGCAATTTTGGCCAAACAATTGGAAGCATAGCAAGGTTCTTTTCAAGACACAAAGAAAACAAACAATGATAGTTATTGTATTTACTTAGCTATTTATTTGATACTTATATTAAATATTTATAATCACAAATAAATTATATTTTTTACATATTTACATTTTTTTTTCATTATACCTAAATACTTTACAAATATGTATATAATAAAAATGTTTAAATATATTTGTAGGGACATTTGACTCGGCTCTTTTATATCACATGCTACATTTATACTCTGCAAGTGAATATTAAAAATCTGCTGTATTAGTGGGATTTAATATGCAAAGGTTCACAACAGAAGCTGAATGAAATCTGAACTGACAGTTCAGAACTGAAATTTTAACTCAGAAATAATTTTAAAATTTTTACCACTTATCTATAGGAAATAAGTTCAAATGGCAAGTAATTGATGATTGTAAAATTATGCTTTAATCAGATAAAGCCTCTGGTAAGGTTGTACCGCAAGGCCCTTCAAAGTAATAGTGAAAATCTGGAGTGGCGGGTGTGGGTTCAATGTTAAATTCGGCGACAGTTGCGCCCCTAGTGGCAGCTTGTGGTGCAAACATGGCTGCTGGGTATACAACTGATGAGGTTCCAACAACAAGACATACATCACATGTTGCCATTGCTGCCTCTGTAATGATTAATAAAAGAATACAGAAAAATTACAAATCATGAGTAATCCGATTCCTTTTTATCAGATGAATTATATGCTTGATTGTCTATTGTCTTATTCCAGAAAAAAATTCTATTCAAAATCTTTAGCTTTTATTATTCACTAAAACTTACCTAACTAATGAAGTGAGAAGGGAGGAAGAAATGTCAGAGGTTAGATATATGAAGATAACCATGGCACTCCTTTAAGTGGTTAGGACAAAGTGGATTAGAATTTTAAAACTAAAAATGGTTTTAAGGAGTGCCTGAAACTAAAAGATTAGCATAAGCTAATAAATTATAAAAACATTTCAAGCTTTGCCCTTACGCTTTATTTTGCTTTTCCTAATAGTTTTTAAGTTAAAAGTAAGAAAACTAAGTATTAATTATTTTATAAATCTTAGAAATTACAAATTTTAATTGATAATTATATATATAATAACCTCGAGCTGTGATTGAGTCAAAACCTTGGTTGACAGTAAATTTTTGTTCTGCCATTATAAAAAAATTATACTACTAATTGTCAAATAAATTAATAACCTGCTTTTTCAAGGACAGCAGCTTCCAAACTTTCTCCAAACCATACAATGTGAGGTCTCAGTAATCCACCACAGCTTGGCTTTTTGCAGTGTGGTAATGACTTTACTGGTATATCTGACCCCACTACATCTGTGTCTGGAGCTCCTCTGTCTGTTAATGCCTGTAAGGGAATTATGCCATATATAAAAAATATATCTTATCTATAGAATGAAAGTTTCCAATGATTATAGAAGATATCAACATCAGCCTGTTTTGTATATCTACAGAGTGTAGTCAACACAGATTTACCAACCAATAGTGGTGAAGCAATTAATTAACTATCAATTGTATTTAAAATCATATTGTTTTAGGCTTCTCAATCAGATTTTATATGACTGTACTATTTTAAGTCATACACAAAAATGATAAAAGTTAATATCAATAGATACTAATTTGTTGATTTACTGCCACTCTACTGATTTTCATTAATAACATGACATGCCTTTCCCATAGCACATATGAGATACATGAACAACAGATAAGATCAGATATTTATCCGGGGTAAAATAAAGCAGTTGGGAATCTGGACAAGCACAAATTTGTAAATAGGTAATAAAGTGTAATAAATAACTTTTATTGACATATATTACGAATATTCTCACGAGCCATTGTATTTGCCTAATAACTGCAATAATTTTGAAGAACCTTTAATAAAAACCAATCAATTTGAAGTAATTTTATAGTTATTTCAATATTCTTACCTCACATATAGGACTCTCATTATTTACAAGAACTTCTTTGCATTTAGTGCAACGAGTTTTATACAGGTTACCATGCAGCTCTATCAAATTTTTGGTGCCCGCTCTTAAATGTAGCCCATCAACATTTTGTGTTATCACTGTTATTTTTTTCTCTGACCCATTTCTTAACTCATAGTCAGCAATTGCTTTGTGTCCCTATGAATAAATCAATAATTTATCTTTAAATTGTGACATACAAGTACACTGTCAACCTACATTGTACATTATTACAGATGAATCATAAATAAACCTAGATGTATTTGTTGTAGCTCAATCAGACAACTAAGATAATAGGTTAGGGCCCTAGGTATACTATTTATAATTTAGTGAAAGAATAGTCCTACCTTGCTATCTATTTGTAAATGTAAATCTACTTGAAGTGTGGCTATCCTACAGAAATATAGTTATTTAATAAAAACCAGAGCATGTGACAACGAAACAAGTAAAATTTTCACTCAATATATAACAAACTAACTTATTAGTACTCAGGTCAGTGTGTTGTACCATTAGCATTCTATGAGGTCTGCATGTATGTTACCAATGAATATGCATTTGTTAGTGATGCACTCTACCATCATAGCTACATCAACATTGAAAACCATTGTGAGATTGTACAAAAGTACTGACTTGTATCCATTAAAAAAAAGAAATAGAGATTTCAACATTTACCAGATTAGGTTGTGCGTTAGCTGCAACCTCTCGTCTATAATGATAAAATTCCCAAACCAAACTTGGACTGTGCTTAAACGCTTCTGGTGTTGCTAATGACGATGCTTGATACTTTCTCCAATATCCACCAGCCCCTCTAAATGTAGGAATACCAGATTCTGCACTTATACCGGCTCCAGATAGAATAACAACTTCTTTACATCCTTTTAAAGTTTCTTTAAACTTTATCATATCACTGGATTGTCTCATAGCCATGGTGTTATTAGTAACGTATAAACTAATTTTGATATTAAATTTTCTTAATAATGTAATACACATAATAAAAGACGTCAAAAAAACTACAATTATTTTTACATTTAGTTACATCAACTGCAACAAATATTGTAGTTAACGTTTAAAAACTAATTATTTTACCGGTAAGTTTATTTCAATTTCAAATATTTTTTAACTACTATTTTCTAAGTTAGTACGTAAAGAAAAATTTAAGAAAATATTAAAAATATGTTTCATATCTACAGTCCTAAATCATTATTTTAAATATCTAGACTTATATACTATAATAGAAACGAATAATTTACAAATGTAATGTTTTGAACGTTCCTTAACAAAGTGTATTTTTTAAATTTATTGTGGCTGTAGGTATAAAGCCTTCAGTCAGAGATTATTTTAATTTTACTTCATTATTTTGTTATACTCAGGGCACCTATTCAGCTGATACTTAGTACTTACTGATACGTGATAGCTCTGGCCCATAAACACCTACTTATATACGACGCACAATTCAAGACGCATAAGTGATATCACTCCGGTGAACTGAGATGGAATGCCTCGTTTCCGGAAACCTTGCATTTATTATGCAGGGTTTTCGGTTTCCTATACTCATCACACGAAACACAGCAGTATCATGCTCCTATTTAACGTGATAATATTATGAAAGGTCCTTTCCCTCCAAGGCGACTTATTCATGCTGCAGCTAGATACTAGATAAGTGTAAAATAGCAGTTTGTTAGCGGAAAAAATCGGCGGCCGTAGTACCGTATATATTTGAGGGGAGATAACGTATGAACTACTCGTAGGTATTTTGAATGATGTCGTATGAACTATACTATCATAAAAGTTTTCTATGAGAATTTGTATGTATAGAATTAGAATAAATTCGATATCTATGGTGTGTGCCGTAATTTACATTTCACTACATAAAGATGCCTGAAATGCCGGAAATACCTGTTTATGTAATAAAACAGACGACTCGGTTTTCCTGTATAATCATAAATTAAGTTAATATCTATATATCCCCGTACAAAATATGTAACTATGAAAAACCACTAAATGTATTTATGACCATTTTTTGGAATTTTTGCATACATCTTTTCATTTGAAAACGCATCACGTAAATACTACAAATATGATACTTGTGATACAAGTATTAAATTATTCAGTTAAGTCCAGCCGGTAAGTGTAATATTCTCTTTTTGTATAATATTACAGTGACGAACTAGCACACAGTTCAGCTCGTAAATTATGACTGCGGCTCATGTCATATACACTGCAGGCCAAAAGTTTAAGACCACCTTAATTAAAGTAGGAAAATAAAGTAAAATTCCAATAAAATATTAAATGTTTAATTAACCTGTTTAATCATCTAATAGAACATTCATTGACAAACAATATACTTTAAAAGCGTAAAGAAATATTAACAGTCCATGCAAAAAAAGGTTATAGTTAGCTAAACAGATTTTTCATCAAAAAATCAACATTTACATTTTATGACCTTTTTCACAAGCCTCGGCATACGTGCAATCAATTTGTTAATGATGTGTTGTGATATATTGTTCCAAATTTCACATAAAGCATTCTACATTTCTTCTCGTGAGGTTGGGCCACGATTACGGACGTTCCTATCAAGCTCTTCCCACAAAAGTTTCATGGGATTGAGATCCGGGCTCTGAGGAGGCCATACCATATTTTTTAACACCCCTTGTGCCTCTTTCTCATCTAAATATCCTCTACATAATTTTGAGCTATGCTTTGGGTCATTATTTTGAAAAATGAATCCATGTCCAATTGATCGCAAAATTCTAAAATGTTTCTTTTTCAAAATTCCTTCAATTTTAATCAAATCACCAGTTCCTTGGCTAGAGAAGCAACCCCAGACCATAATTGAGCCACCACCATGCTTGATTGTTGAGACTACATAATCTGACATCATCTTTTCTTGGGCACTGCGTTGAACGTAAACTCTACATTTTGAACCGAATAGTTCAAACTTGGATTCATTGGTCCAAAGCACTTTTTTAAAATCTTCATCAGTCCAATCTCGATGGGCAAGGACCCACTGCATCCGGTTTTTCTTGATTTGCGGCCTTAGCAGAGGTTTTCGGACGGCAACGCGACCATACAACTTTTCATCTCTTAGTCGCCGTTTTACTGTACTCAATGATAAAGGTTTAACTCGGGTTTTGTTTCCTTCATCGCGGATTTCTGGTGCTGTTAAGCGTCTGTTTCGCTTGCTGGTAAAAAAAACAATAAAATTATTTTCACTAGGCAGCTCTCAGCTTTCGGCAGAATGCACTTCACAGCTAATTTCTTGAGCTTTTCCCATTTTATGACGTTTGAAACCACAAGTTTAGACTAATTGAGATTGTTTGTGAACAAACCCAAGTAAACTCGGGTAATAATAAATAAAAAATAAATAAATAATAAGTCAGAAACACGTGTTTTTGTTAGCTAAATAATCCTAATTATTGACCAATACGTAAAAAGCAAAGTAATTAGTAATGAGGACATTATAAAAATATTATTACGACTCTACCACCTGGCTCTAGCGCAGCGTTTGTCGGTGTTTGAAAACAATAGATGTTTATTGTCCAATGTTGAATGACTTCTTTAAATATTCGATACTAACAATAGAATATGCAGATGTGTATTTCTTTTATTTATCCTATGGGATTTTATAACAATTGATCGATAATTGTTGTTTATGTGCGGTCTTAAACTTTTGGCCGGCAGGTTACATCCATCCTCAACAAAGATTCAAGATATGCATGTGTTGCGCACCTCTGATGCCTGAGATGGAATGCTTCGTTAGTTGTAATGGTTCCCGGATCCTTGCACTTACCATACGAAATACAGCGTTTTTTCTATTTCACGCTGGTACTCTGTGAAAGCGTGTTCCTTCCTCGGTCAAACCAACACATTTATTTTGCAGATAGAATCAAGCCGCAGCGTGGCATCTTTGTAAAAAAGTGTCGTTTAAGATTACAGAATTCAATAACGACGAATTTTTTTTATGATAACAGTATACATATGTTAACTATCTTCATGCAAAACAGTGAGTAATCTATAATAAATTAAAATAAATCTGTACCTTGCTTCTCGGTGCAACAAAGTCACTTGTTCTCTAGCACCATATTTCTGCCTGCATTTTATTGCTTGCCACGCATGTAAAAGATCTGTCTCATTTTCCACTATATTTCTATGACTCATTTATTACGATAAATAGTTAATATATAATATATATAAATAGTAATAATACATAACAATTTTTATAAAACTACAAACATAGTGCTTCCACTAAGAAGTAAGATAAGTTTGGTATGGATGTTATATGTTTCTAGTTGTCTTTTTCTTATTATCTTAGAACTTGGTAGGTCAGAGATTCTGTTATAGTACCTGTCTAAAGGTAACTTACTTAGTTATATAAATTGAACGTACTAAGTATGTATTGCAGAGAAGCAAAAATTACAAAATATTTGTTGTAAAATTTCAAAAAGATTTACATTTCAAAACCATGAAAAACACAACTTGCTAGTAGGCTTGTCTCCGCATGCAAAACCATATAACATTCGTGTTTTATTTACTTTATACTACTAATATATACTACCAAATTTTATTATTTGCTTAAATATGTAAAGTGCATTTATGCTCAAATACATTTTTACAGATTTTGGAGACATTTTTATTAATTATGGAGCTAGGTTTTCTCTTCACAATTAAGCGTATTTAGTCAGGTGTTTTGTTGACCCTGTCTGGTGTTTTGTAGATATATATGTAGAAATGTATAGATGTGCGCATGAAATGTGATCGAGGATCCCCAAGAGCTCCGAACCTCGGCAGTTCCTGCTAACGGATTAACTAAATTAATATCTTTACTATGAACGACGTTTACTAAAACCGGATCACGTTGGCGCTGGATTAGAAGATAATAAGTGTCGTAAGAAACTAGACGCTCCTGTCTGTGTTGTTTGGTGTAAACCGGCCTGGTGTGACGGCAGAGTCGAAATAGCGGCGGGAACCTACTTCAGGTACTTTGCTATGGTAGGAAGCTCAAAATCTAAATGGAGATTTTTAATACGCAAAACCACGGCGCACCTTGCGCGTGAAGCGATTCTGGATAACCTGAAGTCATGCGCAAAGATGACTTGCGTATGTCATTTTGGGCCGAATTTGTAATAACCCTACAATTATATGGAAAAAAAATGTTGTGCTTGTTTTAGTAAAGCTTAGTTGGTCTCAAAGAGTATTTTAATTCTTCATATTAATGGGATGGATTGGAATTAAACGAAATTATTTGAATCTGACGATTTTCTCGCTGACAGTACATATTATTAAAAGTATTTGAACGTCGATTTTCGTCACTTAAAGTTAGTGAAGGTCTCATAAGAGCATATTCGCATAATTGAAATTGATATGTGGAAATCAATCAAGCCATCAGTAACGGATCGAGCCAAAGAAATCGACATATATACATAGAAACACACATACAAGCACACATGCAGATTATAATCTATAAATCTTAAAAATAATATTTAATTAATATTTTTTATGCTATGCATAACCAGCGATGTCGCGTAGCGGATAAAGTACCTGGTTGGTACGTGGCGTATTCCTCATCGTGTATTCGATTCCAAGTAGAGGAACAATTCTTATGTATCACCAAAGTGCTGATAACTCTTACTTATATCAAATAACACATTGTCTTTAAAATGAAATTATTTATATTTTACTAGAATCTGCCTGTTCGTCTGCCTGAACTTTAGAATGGAGAGAAATAAAAAATTAGTGAGTAAGAAAATGGAATAAAAATTTTCCATTTTTTTATAATTTTTTTTATAAAATCTTTTGATCATTAATCCGTCATCACGCTTTATATTGTTTTTATTTGAAGAACATATTTTAAGTAAATATACTTCTGTAGACGATATTGTATGATTTATTCTTTTCCAAGTAGCTGAAAACGTGATAAGCGAGGAGTGCCCGAATGGATTCCTGTTATTTTCAGCGTTTTGCTCTGAGAGTTATTAATGGTCATAGTAAATGTCAGCTTTATACGAAATTGCAGTCATTTAATTTGTAATGTCAAGTTATTTGGGATATTTAAGATTCAGATAATCAAAGCGCTCTCTTCTTTAGCTGCCCCGATAAGAATAGTAGCCTTTATGATATTCTTCCCAACTCCGTGATGTCCATAGCCTGATGCCATTGTACTATCTCGGCACAACGAGATTACGCATCAACAGTACTAGGACACCGACTTTTAACTCCAGTTTATGATAAGGCATGTCTCGTAAGTTCAACCATTGTTTAGTTGAATAGTTGAGTAGTTGAGTAGTAGTAGTAGTAGAGTAAGTCATTGAGTAGCAAACATCCTATGTTATAATTAGGGTTTTAATCTATCTACGTGCTAAATTTAATTCAAATCACATTGAGATTATACGTTCTGTTATTTATATTCGAGATAATACAAACGAGACAAAAGGCTAAGTCGTTCGCAGATTTTTGCAACACAATGCTATAGAAACGTTTTGTAATAAATGTTCGCTTTAATACAAGAATTTACCTGGAAGTGCGTGTAAATTTGTGTGCACGGGTTGTTTAATAATATTAATGTACAACGTTGTACTACACCATGAAGATAAAACTGGTAACACTTACGCTTAGACCCATTGCTGCAGACATAGTAACAAAGGCGTACAATGCTCCTTTACGTGGACATCACTGTCAGCATGTTAATGTATGGAGACTATAGCGACCTCTTATGTGCAATACCATATGATGTCAACAACGCAGTTACTATTTTAATGCAGTGCACATACTGCACTAAAATAGTAACTGCACAAACACAGAGGCAAAATATAACATAGAATACAGCTGGACATGTACAGATGAGAGTAAAATATACAATTAGGACGTTTTTAATTATGCCAGCAGTGGCAGCTTGTTGTTTTGGTGCATATCATCAGTTTTATACAATGAAGAAAAGCACTAACGGATCCTCATCAGCCAGACAGTGCAAAAAGCATTAGGAATACGTGAGAAGTGTTTTCACTCCACGTAGCTTAAGCCACGTGCTGGACAAAACTTCAATACCTTCTGAAGAAAAGAGAAAGGAAGAAAGGAGGCTTATTATATTATATTATTTTTGAGTTTGCATCTATAGAATTGTTCAATTGGGCCTTTTAATATATAACAATGTAATTAAGTTATATAACACTCATAAATGATGAAGATGAGTGCCTCCCCACACGTTAGGGGGTATTCGTGCTTCCACGAGTATATACGTAATATATTCTGCACGGATAAAACTTCATTTGCAACATCGTCATAAAATAGTGCAATGGAACGAATTATGAATTGCCAGATATTTTAGTTTTTTTTTTATAAATTAAGAAGAAAAATTGCAAGGGGTTCTTGGACGGTTTTTTCTCTACGAGCGCCGACGTTGCGTCTCATTTTACAAATTTTTCATTATCATTAATTCAATATATTTGAAGTATTACAAAAAGTAGGTTAGCGTTATGTCTTATAGTTTTGTTTTCACTTACTAAGAATAAGTTGAAAAAATACAAATAAAATCAAGATGGAACAGAGGCTATGTAACTTAAACATGGTGGTGTGCAGTGTTGGCATCACTGCGGCATTTTAATGAATACGAGACGCCAACACCTGTGTGCTTTGTGAACGGAGCCATTGACGTCATAGGGTCGGCGCATGCGTGGTGAATAACGTCGCCATCACGAGAATTAAGGGTGGCACTATCAACAGAACGCGGCACGCTTCTTTAGCGGGCGGACGGTTGCGGCCATCTTGAAACTTAGAACTTCGAGGCGCGGGAAAGCATTTACTGGTAAGTAAAAACGTAATGATTACAACACAGATAAAATTACCTAAACTAAGCGCGCCGGTATAGCGCAGAATAAATTACAATTTCACCTGATGCTGTGGATTTTTTATATTATTCTAACAGACTGTTTACGTGTGATTTTCAAATTTACCATTTATTGGTTACCACAACATTAAATGTAACATCTTAATCTAAAAACAATGAAATAATTAAAACCTTTAATTATCTATTAGAAGATTATTATTCGTTTTCAGAAATTGCAATAGTTATTATTTATGATTGTATATCTATAACATGTTGTGGAAAGATTTCTAAGGAGATTTTTTATCGTAAATCGTCTTAAAAAAATTAATTCAATCAACCGTGATGGCTTAACTTTGCTAATGGACTTTGAATTGGCTTAACTTATGACTGTAGAAGGATATGATTGATGCGTAACCCACTTTAATAAATATGTTACCACTTTAACAAATTTAACGTATTTGCATAGTAATCATTGATACATATTATATATGTAGACAAATGCCTAAATGTAATATGTATGATATTATATTTAAAATTAAATAAACGAAACAATTATTTAATAAAATACGATTTCTCTGAAATCAACGCTCTGACACAAACAACATCCCAACACTAACATTGAGAAATTAATAAACTTCACATGTTTCCTGGTTTTATGTAGTTTTTTGTTTTATTCTAAATTTATACCTAGCAATTTGTTTGTTCTTTGTTCATACGTATTTTAAAATTTAATTCCATATTGTCATTCTTACATGCATGTTACATGGCTCACTCGCTCGACTTATTGCGCAAAATCCATCTGAATATTTCGAATCCAAATCTATATAGCTATTGAGAGGTAGCACCATCACTCTCGTGAAGGTACCACAGCTGTAATGGTTATGGGGTTATGGACCTATCTTACAAAAAGCATACATACATATATATCTGCCCATATACACACACGCAATAATATATTATGTTCGGCTTCAAATTACTCTTTCTTTTTCAAATAATTAGCAATGCAATATTCCGGTTAACCACTCCATCTAAGCAGAAAATGCTTGTGCTAGGAGATGATTCGAACCTACGACCTTAATTTTCGCAGACCGTACCCAAGACCATTACGCTATTGACGGAACTCTGTAACATAAAAATCTTTAAAAATTATATCATATTATTTATTCCAAGAAGTCGGAGATCTTTTGTAACGTAGGAATGTCTAAAAAATTATGTCATATAATTTATTCCAAGTAGTCAGAGAGCTTTCGTAACATGGAATGTCTAAAAAATTATGTCATTTTATTTGTTTCAAGAAGTCAGAGATCTTTTTGTAATTTTGATACATTTGTTTTAATGCACATAGCATACAGACAAGTAAATTTGTCAATATTAAAAACTTTTTTAAGATTAAAAAAGTTTAAGACAACTCTGCTCTTGGTCTACAGCTTTAACTACATTATTTATACTTAGCAGTGTAGAAAGATGGATATAGAAAGATGTTTTGATTGTCATAACTATTATGAGAAAAGGTCACAAGCAGTCCTTTTCTTAGTGTATTCTTTGTTCTTCTTTTTGCAAAAGGTTTTACTATTACTGTCAACTTTGAAAACAAAAAAGACCCTCTGCTTAAAACATCTATTGGAAAAGTTTTAAAAATAAAAAAATAAATGAAAAATGTTCTTACATCTATTCCCAATCTTTATCCTTATCAGGGTAGACAACAGACTACCCCATTGTTTACCTCTGTAAATGCTATCTATTTGCGGGATAACAATCTGTTCGTAACCGATGGCCATATCTAGATTTACTGGCCACCTATAATTCGAACCTGCGAAAGACTAACAGATAATTGATTAGGATCAAGTTTTATGATGTTATGGTATCATTCAAATAACAAAAACATTCAACTTATCTTAAGCGCTGTTTTCAAGTTACGAAATTAATTTACATTGAGTGGATAAGTTTTAGCATCTTACCTCTTCACCTTAAAGCTTTAACTTTTGACATGACCTTTCCTACCCTTATCACTACATGCAGACGTTTCGCTTTGTTAAAAATATTTATCCATATCTCTTAAATATATATGTTTATATAACACCCCTGATGTTAGAAAAAAATGTATTAAGTTAGTGTTTACGCAGAATTTCCTAACGTATTTTTATATTTTCTTATGTCATTTGATATTACCTCAGTTACGTGTATTGTACCTATGTGTTTTAGTCATTGTCAACAATGAATATTTTGAAGTACTGTGTTAGCGAAAAATATTTTTCACCAGTTGTAACTGCAATCGAGATTAACGCGGTGGTCATTATAATCAATAATTAAATGATGTTTTTAGTTATCGTCAACAGATTATTGTAGCAATTGGTTTATTTATCTGTAGGAAGTATAAGTATCTGTTGAACCAACTGCATAAGATAAGTTCAGTGATACAAATACAAAAGCATAGAATGATTTTCTTAAGACCTTACTACCACATTCAAAATATTTACATAAAATAATTTGTTTGAAATTAGATTGCGATGTTCCAAGAGAAATTAAATCTCCCTCTGGACGGAAGAGAAGTTACGTCATATTTCTGTGAAACATGAAACGCAAATTATTTCATAGCTATCTCTAAGGGTTACCTTTGTTACGTAAAACAGTCGAATCTTATCTTGACCCTTTATTTATGGCAGCTATATTGTGTGTGAATGTAGACAAAACGGATAATGAATGTAAAAAAAAATTAAATCTTTAACAAATAGAAAAGATTCTATTCATTTTTCACACGACGGAAAAAATAATAGAATAGAAAAAAAGTAATTTTCAAGAAATATTGTTAGCTTTTAGATTGTTTATGTGTTAATACAAAACGGAAATGTTATAAAATAGTTTTTTTCTGTGATTCTAAAAAAATATTACACAGTACATATTTATTACATAGAATTATATCATGTTTCTAAGAAACTCCACCCTCGTAACATCCTTAACCGACTAATTGACTTTTATACCTCGAGTCCATGTTAAGGTACCAGAATTTTATAACTATGCCAAATGTTTAGAGAATTAGTCTCTGTGATAAACGTCTGTGGTAATCAGGAATCGCCATTTAAAAGCCAGGTACTTATATATATTTTACATTATATATTACATATATATTCAGCCATTACGCTACACGACTTGCTGTCATTAAAATGATAATTTTAAACCAAATTTAAAACGGCGAAACAAATAGATATAGTAACTTAATAATTTTAGTCTTTACCGAGGACTAAGGAACCACCTCGCAATTCCGTTACTTAAGTTACATGCACTGAAATTGAGTCTATAATTAAAAACCTGCGACCACGCAAGGCTCCCGGCTCCCACGGCATCACCAACAAGGTGATAAAACTCCTACCCATGTCTATTTTACACCTTCTGGTGTTAATCTAGAACGCGGCCATGTCCAAAGGCATCTTCCCGAAATCCTGGAAAGATGCTGACTTCATAGGTATTCTTAAGCCCTCGAAACACCCAACCCATCCATCAGCCTATCGACCCATAAGCCTACTCAAAGTCTTGGGTAAGGTATATGAAAAGCTCATCCTCTCTCGCCTCAAGGACTTCATGCTCTCCCGAGGGCTACCAATCAATGAGCAGTTCGGGTTTCACACCCCACACTCATGCACACATCAAGTACACCGCATCACGGAGCACATTCTTAGTAAATTCCTTCGAGGCTACCGTTCTGGGGCACTTTTCCTCGATGTGGCGAAAGCTTTCGACAAGGTCTGGTACAACGGGCTCATAAACAAACTATATGAGCTCGGTGTGCCAGATCGACTCTTGACAATCGCACTCACACTGACACTCCAGACTTTCTTGACAATCGCACCTTTCGGTTCCGCTTCGAGGGAACGCGTTCCGAGGTTCACCCCATTTGTGCCGGAGTACCACAAGGCTCCGTCCTAGGTCCCATATTATACACACTCTACACCAACCTACGTGAACGTACGCGTTGAGCCGACCTGGCGCTGCTTAACAGGCACAGAAATGAAAGAATTTTGAACCGAATTGTTACGTGCAACGAAAAGTGACTGTTCTGTTAAAAATTATAGTTGTCTTAAAAATTCTGTTCGACAATCGATAGCGCACAGCAAGTTGGTTAGGATCCTGGTTCAGCACCAAAGCAATGCCCTAAACGAAAAATTACCTCTAGAAAGTTGATGGTCACTGTTTGGTGGACTAGTGCCGGTGTGATTCATCACAGTTTGATTACCAAACGGCATGAGCATTACTGCAGATGTGTACTGTACAGACTTGAAGACAATGATGGAGAAGCTCGCACATCTGCAGCCAGCTTTGGTCAATGGGTCGTCCCCGCTGCTCCTACACGACAACGCGCGACTACATACTGCACAACAGACAGTATCCAAGCGGCAAGAGTTGGGATTGGAAGCTCTCCCTCATCCACCGTACTCACCAGACCTTGCACCCATCGACTATTACTTTTTCCAAAATTTGGACAACTGTTTAGCGAGAAAAAAGTTCAATTCCCGAGAGGCAGTACAAAATGTTTTTGAAAAGTTTGTTGCCTCCCGTCCAGCTGATTTTTACAAGGAGGGCATCAATAAACTACCACTACGTTGGCAAAGATGCATTGATTACATAGGTACAACAGAAATAAAAAAATAAAAAAAAGATATTTTAACTTATTTCAAACAAAACGGCAATTTCAAAGACCTATTATAACGACTAAATAGGAACAGATAATTAAAGTGCTGTATTCAATACATTGAATATATTTTTTATTAAAACCATATTTATTCAGTTCACGCTTTTCATAAAGGATTGATGTTACAGTGGGTGGATAGAAAAGTTATTAGAATTAACAAGTCATTGTGAGATTGCTCCAGCGCACTTGTTGATTTGAAAGATATCAACTCCATTAATCATTACTGGTGTTGCCAGCGACAGCTTTAGACGGGAATCGTGAGTGAACATAATTAATGGTAAGGTTTATTTGAGAAAGCAGTTAATGAAGTGTGTATTTTTTCTTTCAATGTAGATAACTTTTACATTTATTTATGAATATAGTTTGTATTGAGAAAACATATTTTGGGGAATTAATATTGCTTAGGCGTGGTATCTGATTGTTTTCAGTTTGCGATGTGTTTTATTTTTCATTTATGTAAAAGTAAATTAAAAAGTCAAGTCATAGTTCTAATTAATAATAATTATGTAAAAAATAAAAGGTTTTCTGAAAAAAAAGGCGTATTATTTTAAAAGAACTTCCGTTTTGTGATATTTTATTTGCATTATCTATATACTTTTTTACACCTACAGTAGGATGACCTTAATATTGTTCTTATCTCTGTCCGAGCACCTTAGTATCAGCTCCTTCCATTTGACTGCATTCAACACATAGTGGCTCGAATCGTCAACAACCGGGTATTTTCCGATCGGCTTGATTCACTGGCTTTGCGAAGAGTTGTTGCATCTCTTTGCATTTTTTTGCCTTATTTGCCACGAGTAGTGTTAGTAGTAGTAGTTGTAGTTTTTTTGGACTAATTCCAGCCTCTGCCAGTTTAAGCATCATACATCGTGACAGAATTCAAAATTGCAACCTCATCAACTCGATGGCGAGAATAAAATTTAAGATTCTAAACTTGACTTCTTTAAGAGCAATGGATTTTATGTCAGATTATGATAACGATCTTTCAAAACAGATATATAGAGAGGATTATAAAGTACAATAAAGGGCACAAGGAAAATTAATTTAACAAAATCATCTATATTTCGTAAATGTGTACATATACAACCGCTCTTTTTTAATCTACGAAAAGATGAAAAGAAACCAATCAATGTGTAGTGAGCCATGTCGCTGAAGAGTGCCAGCGTAACGACGAACGACATGGGCGCATTAATCTCGTTTTATATTCTGTCTGACGCCTATTATGTATTAGCTACTAGCTATGGCGTAATAGGATACTGATGAGTACCTATTTCAGGGAAGTGATAGTTAATACGTACATAATATCTGAGTGTTAAAAACTCGACGACTTACATATCCACTAACCTATAATTCCATTTCTAACTCTCTTATTTGTAGTCACGTAATATATAGGTTTCTTGTTTCAAATCCCTCGTGAGTATATGATATAATATTCATATTGTAGTGCATGAAGAAAATAGTTTTTCACTTAGACTTATCGTCTTACGGCCGCCATGTTGCTTTTTTATGATATCGCCTGTGAGTATGTCGTCGTATCTCAATACGAATATCACGACAATTTTGAACTACTATTTTATGTAGATACTTTATTTTTTGAAGTGAATTGCGAACTTTTATGACCAGTTTTTTTCGTAATTACGTATAATCTTCTTAACCTGGTAGAGACTTACGTCCGGTTTTAGACGACAGTGATTACGAATGATTATGATTACGGATTTCCGTCTTTTTTTTTTGCGGCTGATGGCCGCTGTTAGCCCGAGGGCTTTTACAGTTTCACCGGGTTGAGAGGTTACCGAGCGCTTAGGCGCATAGTCGCGGATTTCCGTGTAACACAGAAATGCATCATCATTTTGGATTTATTCTTACAAATAGCAACGTAACAACTTGATAAATAAATCTACAGTTTTGTTGGTTAATGATTCTACGCATTTTTATCTTTGTCATTTTATTCCTAATAAGTACGTATCCGTCTTACAAATAAAGAAAATAAAAGTTTTGGTCATGCATCCTTTTGGTTTAACAGTCAATATTATTATTACTGCTTTACTTTGCACTAAAAGGTTCTTCTGAATGTGGGCGTTATTATATTCTACTGATAGATGTATCGGCTTTTGTTTTGTAATGAGATCCTTTGCTTCCATTGTATGTCGTAATCTCTTTTTTTTAAATGGCAATATTTATTTTTGATTGTAACCCTCGAAGTTTTTTTAATTTTTCATCGTTTTGATTATATGTTTGTATCACAAAAATAAGACATGATGATGAAAATTTGACTTGATTATATTCTGATTCTTATTCGTGGACTAAGTCATTTTTTTTCACATAGATGTCCATTGTTATACTCTGTAAGGGCCAGTTTTGGGTTTTAAGCAACTGTTGTTGACAACTGAATTGCGTAGATCATCGCTCTTCACGACCAGGTAGAATTATCACGCGAAACGACAATTGTAAGATCGTGGCAATATATAATAATTGAACGGTCTAATTAATTTCTTAATATACAGTGGTGGTCAGATAATTAGAAACACTTCTTATGAATAAAGAAAGAATAACTTCAACGTACAAATGTTCGTAAAAATATACACATTAAATAATTAATAATCATGCAATGCAATATAGGCACACAAATAAAAAAATCATTAAATACATAAAATATAATACATATCTTTACTTTTAATTACAAAATGAGTCTAACACATGCAGGAGTTTATTTTTTGTTACTGGCCACTTGGACGCCTAATTAGAAACATTTTAAAAAAGCATCAATACCTCGTTGTTTTTTTGAAATTGGAGAATAACATTTCTTTCTTGGCTTTTTCTATTATTTTGGTGGCAATTCAAAATTTAATCTCAATTTTATTTTGCTCAAAATGGGCAAAAATAAAAGTTGTGACGCGTCAATGAGGCAAATTATTTGTTAATTTACATATAGATCATAAATGGGCGTAAAGAAGAATAGCTGAGTATTTGAATTGTTCTGTTAAGAAAGTGTTTAATGCAATTTATCATTATAAAACACATGGAACTGTTGAAAATATTCTTAGAAAGGCTCGGCCAAGGAAAACCTCTTCCAGAGAAGATACGCTAATCGTTCATGTTGCTAAAAAAGACCTAAGTAAAGGCTCCAATCAGATTAAAAATGAAGTTTTTACGCTTGATGATCCGAGAAACATCTCGTCAAGACTGATAGCCGATGATTAGTGGAAGCTAAATTGTTTGGAAGAATCTCTCGAAAGGCACCGCTTCTTACCAAGCAACACAGAGAGAAGCGGATATTATTCGCTAAAAATATGTTAATTGGACGGTACGAGAATGGAAAAGGGTGTTATTTTCAGATGAAACAAAAATAAATGTGGTAAATTCCGATGGAAAGCGTTATGTTAGACGTCCTGTAAACAACGCTTTTAATTATAAATAACAAGGAGTATAGTCAAGCAAGTCCCTACTCAGACGATCATTTGCCTGTAACCTGGATCTTTCAGCATGACAATGACACACGGCCAATAGCGTCAAATGTTTCCTTAGTGAACAGCGTACATATATCCGCATTAGACTGGCCAGCAAATAGTCCGGATTTAAACCCGATAGAAAATCTCTGGTATATTGTTAAAAATAAAGTCTCAAACAAACGTAACACCAGTCAAAACTACATGAAGCATTTGTTGAAGCATGGAATTCAATCCGCCTAGAAAAATGTATGAAATTGATTGAATCAATGCCACGTCGTTGCAGTGCTGTTATTGAAAATAAGGGATACGCCACTAATTATTAATTATAACTATTGGTAGTATAGTATATTATGTTGTATAGTAGCTCTTTATATAGTATATATAGTATAGTTGGTTAGTAGCTATTTCGTAAATAACAATACTAATTACTAATACTTAAAAAAATATTATTTTTTATACTTTTTTGTTGTTATTTCTGTTTAGTTGACCATTATTGTTCATACCTTAAAACTGATTTAAATATTTGTCCGTAATGTTGTATTGAAACTGCACTTGTGTAATGGGATTTATTTTTGTTTTTCCAATAAATGATAAATTGTTGAACATATTGTTGTCCTATTTATTGTTTAACTTCAAAATAAAAACGATTGCGGTGAAGTGTCTTACATAATGTCACGGACCGTTGGTAGTGTTTCTAATTATACGACCACCACTGTATATATTTTTGTACAAAACTTAAGCTTGTTATTTAGTATCCAATAACTTAATAATAATATCATAACACTTTGAACGTAAACATGTATTTGTTAAAGTTTGGGGTATGTACACATAAATACTGTTACGATCTGTAGGGTTTGTTGTATAGAAAATAGCCGTTAACGTAATAGTAATTTTATTGACCTAAAAGGAATCACTATTCACTTAAAAAATAATCCTTTTTTGAAATTTCACTCACTAGTGGCTTTTAATTCTCTCCGATGTTTCGCTTTGTATCCTAATTGAACTCTGTCCTGTAGCCGCCACCCAACATACTTCTGTACGCGCGGTAAATCGTACTAAATTTCAGGAACGTTCCAGTTTGTAGTCGAATATGGACGTCTCCCTCTTTCACACGTATGCAGCCATCCCTTATACACATCATCGGGAACATTCGGGATCGTATCTGAGAATGTTGTTAAATTGGGATAATTTCGGATTTACCGCTATATGTCGGGCCTTCCTTTAAATCGGTTGAAAACATGTTTCGGCTTACTGAAAACAGTCTTTGAGTAAATACTGATTTACTGCTATGTGTTAGGCCTTTCTCTGATATGTTTTTACGCCTGCTGAAAACGTCTGTAGCGGAAAAGTTAAAAATTAAATGTTCTGTGATTTCTCATTTAACCTGTCTCCGTATAATACTTTAACTGGAATTGTCATTTTGATTTATAGTAAAATTTAAAATTTAGAAGAGAAACATTCGGTAGGAAATCGGTAAAACAAACAAGTCAGCTCAATCTCTTTAGTTGCAATATGAATGGATTGGCTTGACCGAGGAAGGAATGCCCTCACAGAATACCAGCGTCACATAGCAACATATATTTTTTAAGGTGAGTGAACCGGTGACCCATTGACAGGTAACCATTTCAGTCCGCAGGGGTGACGCCGCGTATACATCTTGAATCTTTGTTGTTGACGTAGATGTCATGGGCCCCAGTGATCACTTAATCATTAACTCAACCCATCATTAATTAGTTCACTGTTGAACGTAGACCTTCCCCCATAGACTGCCATATACTTCCGGTACACTTGCATAAGTCATCACTTCTTATCAGGAAAAATGTCTGCTAGTTTGTCTTTATAATATAATATAAAAAAAAACAAAGAAGTCTTTCATAGAATAACAAGGAACTAAGAAGGCTTTCGTAGAATACCAAAGTTTTGGCAGTGGTAGCTACACTGCAGTTTGGTTCTAGTTGCAGAATGAATGGGTCAGCTCGACGGGGATAGGACAACGCCCTCACAATACCAGCGTAATATAGCAGCATTATGGTGCTGTGTTTCGTCTGGTGAGTGTAAGGATCCGGCGACATCTAATACTCATCTACAGTCCTCAAGGGTAACAACACATCTACTTTATGATTCCTTGTCGAGGATGAGTCTAGATGTCATGGACCGCAGGAATCACTTGCCATCAGAAGAATCGTGTTCCTCTCAAAGTAATAAATAAAAAAAAGTAATTAATATAGATAAAATAACTGGATTGGACTTATTACTTGAAACAAGGATTACTGTACAAGTATGAAGGATTATAAACAAGGTCACAGCTTATCCGTGACACCCACATCCATCTCCTATAAGGAACCATAAGATTGTCACCCCTGAGAACTAACATGGAATGCTTCGCCCAGTAATAAGGGTCTGTTCTGTATAACCAATTACTTTACGACCTCAGTCACGTTCCTACATCAATAATATTATTCGTACACTAATAATATTATTGTTGCTTATGAATGAATCCTGTTTTTATTTCGACTATACACTGTTGCGATATTAAAAAACTGTAATTTATTCTGTAGACACGCTGTTATATTTTCGCTGTCAACTTTTTCCTCGACATTTTTCTACTCTTTTTGTTATTTTAAATTTCAAACAAAATCTTGGATGAATGGAGGGGTTTTAACGCAAAAGAATATAACATTGTTGTTAGATTTAGTTATGAATAGTTATGAAATTTTAATAAGAAATTATTAAGAGCACAGATTACTTTTAAGAAATCCCTAGAGAGTATTTTTCACTGTTTTTGTTACAGCTTCAAATGAAATGAAAATATTATGCTCGTTTATTCGTCCAGTTATATTCCATTTAGTTTAATTGTTCAAAAAATGATAAAAATTCTCGAATACTGTATTGTACAAATATTCTATTAATGTAAATAACAAGATCTTCTTGTATGTATTGTGAACACACTTATATATACAAATTTAGACAATTGTTTCCTAAATCTATTTTTTAATTAAATAAACATCCTTTATAATTTATTTACATCGTGCAAAATTAATTAAATTTAAATGTTTGATTTTTGTTTCGCCCCACAAACAAAACATCAATATGTTGGATGTTTACTTTGATAAGAAATAATGTGATAAATGTATATATAAAACATATGATAAATGATAATTTAAAACTCTATTGGATTAATTAATTGTATATTTAACGTTAATAATAAATTAATTTTGACGTATATTGCTTTGTTTTTTAAATAGGGGGCATTAGTCCCCTGGATTTCACCTACAATCAATTTGGAAGCACAGAGGCACTTACCTTTTCGAATAGCGTGTGCATGCATCTAGCAAGCATACCGGCATGAAATTTTAGGAAAGAGTAGATAAATTGATTGTTTTTGTTAAATAAATATCAATCAAGGGAATTGAATCCCTGATCTACGGCCTTGTGGTCAAGTACTCTGACGATAAAAACATGTACTCTTCAACTGCTAAATGAATAAAGCATACGTTATCATTATACAGTCGACCTCCATCTATCTTAAAAAGGTCAGTGTAAAAAGGTACACACCCCTAAACAACTTTTACTTATATATTACACTTATATATGGTGGTTTGTGTTCAGGCGCTTCTTTTCAATTGCGTGATACTATTTCGTTTTTAAGTGCTAGTACCAATGAAAATTAAATAGAACAATGGGAGGATACACACAGAATACCAGCGTAAAGTAGCAGAATAATACTGCTGTGTCTCGTCTCGTGAGTGCAGGGATCCGGAGACCTTTATTACTGGTGACAAGGCATTCCATCTCAGTCCATCCAGTGCATAATGATTCCTTGTCAGGGGTGAATGTAGACGTCATGGGCCGCAGGAATCACTTGCCATCAGGTGAACTGTGTGCTCGTTTGTTACTCTCAATGTAATAAAAATAAAATGTATTCATTATTATTACTAAAGTATGCATCACTATTTAAAAACTTTTCGAATGATTTTAGTTTATCTGAACAGTTTGCACGTTGAAATGTGTTTCATTTATTTTATATTTTAATAACTTGTTATATAAGTAGAGTACGGAACTAAAAATTAAAACATCGTTATTTAGACATTAAAATAAATATTTGGTATATCCCATTCAAGTTCTGACGAAAGTATGAGGTTTTTTTTTGGTTTCAAAGGTTACATCATATTTGCATCTTAATTTATTGCAAGGGTGTATTGATGGTGTGTTAGATTCACATATCGCTTACGTTCACGTCAATTTTGTGTTACTTTGTTACTTTTTCAGAAACAAATCCCAATAAATTCAATGAGTAGCTCAGTTGAATTCTAATCTATCAGGAGATGGCAAGAAACCAATCAATGTGTATTGGATCGTGTCGCCTGAGATTGCCTGCATAATAGGTCTCGACACGAGCGCTAAAAAAGGAGATAAATTCTACTTTTATATCTTGTCAGACACGTATGTAGTGTCACGTATAACCTTTAACTTTTGACCTTATATTATATTTTGTATGGACCTAGACTACAAAGTAGTTTCATATTATTTATTTCATAGAAATTATCATTAGATAGCAATATTTTTTAATAGTATGCTAGAAATGTTTATATTATAACTTACTTTCTTGATGACCATTTACAGCTAAGCTAAAATTCTTGTACTAAAAGATGGCTGACAACTATAGTCCAACATGATTCGTAACTACGAACTTTGGTTTCCCAGTCCGTGCCTTAAACCGAGCTAACAGAGACAGTTATCTTTTTTTTAATGTTAATTGCAATAGTTTGGTTTAAAATTGTTATCATTGCTTTTTGATATCACCTAGATAAAGCTACAGTATACTTTGCTATTATAAAAACTACGTCGTGAATGATATTTTGGTAAAACCAGCCGTGAATGACTATTCTAATTTGTCTGTACATAAACAAATATATATTTTTTAAATATAGTAGTTACGATTATAACTGATATTTTTGTCGATAATGGGTTCCCCTAGGTAGTGATAAGAATAGGTGAATTATGAAGAGACTCAGTTGATCTTAATTTGTTATTTCTACATAATATACCAGTTCTATTCGGTAGATAACTTTATGAACAACTTCATAAAACTTTGAAGGCAAACATAGCTAGCTAAAGTTTGGAGTAGTTACACATCCCTCGGCCTAGACCTCTTTAATTTTGTGTAATCACTACATAAATCTACGTCGTTCCAGTGGTGAAATTATTTCCATCTATTTTTAGACAATATTTCCGAGTTATGTGTTTCGCAATTACTTATCGGGTTTCCAAACTTTATAAATTTATTTAAGCTCTCACGTTGGGAAAGAAGGAAATAGCAGTAGTTGATCACGTTCCTTTAGGTAAACTGACATGATAAGCTAATATTTTGTGAATGCCGCAATTATGAGTCCCTGAGTAAAGAATATGAGTTTGTACCAGTCGTGGCCGAGACGATGGAATCGTGGCATCCTCGGACGATAATGTTCTTAAAAAAATTAGGACATAGATTAGCAAGCGGGCTGGTTTTTTTCCCGCTCAAAGTAAAACAATTTAGCTTGTAAATGCAGCCAACTTTCTTACATTATGACGAGGAACAAAACTTTATGGTAACTTTAGCTTTATTAAGTGAAATTATGATAATAATAATAAATAGCCAACTTAATTAAGTTTAGAATTTAGTTAAACCTTATAATGTACGTTTATGAGTGTCAAATATATGTAGCGGTAATGTTTTTTTTTATTGTATTGAGAACAAATGAGCATAAGTTCACAAGGTAGCGTGATGGCAAGTGATTCCTTAGATAAGGAAACATAATGCAGTTATCACCCCAGATGACTAAGATACTCGCACAATGCCTCTAATAACCCCTGGTAATAAGAGATCGCAGTTATCTGGTTCCCTACACGAACAATACAACCAGACGAAACACAGCAGCTATACTGCTACTTTACGCTGGTGTTCTGTGAGGGCATGAGCCTTCCTCGTTCGAACCGACCCAACCATGCCACGTCTAGAAACAAAGCGCACCGTGGCTACACTACTATCGAATGAGTTAGTATAGAGAGGGAACGAGTAGGAATGTAAAAGTAAATGAAGTCGTGTAATTTTTCGTAACTTAAACATTACTTATTTTACACCAAATTTTCTCAACGTTAACCTTTCTTTTCATACATGTCCATATAGTTACATGTTTAACACCATTGATATTTTTTATGATGCATAGTCTAAACTTACAGTCTTATACATAATAACTCTGCAAAAAATCAACAGTACCATGATAAAATGTAAATTTTAATATCTTTTAATTATAATATATAATATAATTATAATAAAGATATATTTACTTGGAAAAGATGAAATTTATATTTGGTTAATTTTTTAGTTTAAATATTTATGAGTGATTTATAAACGCAGTCTAAATATTGTCTGTTTATAAATTAAAATTATTAATAAAGCTCTTTCTAACCTATCTTTTATTTATTACGGTTGGGTTCTTTCCGTCCGAGGTTAATGTATCCTGAATGTAAATTATGTATGCTTTTGTAGATAAAGCTTCATAACATTTTATAATTTTTGATTAAAAACAAAAGTTGCGTATCAACATTTGAAAGTTATCTATAGAATAACAAAACTTTCTCGAAAACACATCGAGCGTATTTTAGTTAAGTTTTTTTTATTACCTAAGTATAATTAATCCTTGTTATTCTTTCAATATTTTTTTAAACTCATTATAGCTTTGATATTATTGTTCAGTGGGTATTCTGAGTCGTATTTTTCTAATATGGTGTGGACCCACAGTACGGTATCACTAGATTTGGCATTTATAAAAGTTTAAAGATGGGTCGTATACAAGATGTAACTACGGATATAATAATCCATAGATTAGATTTTTTATGAGATATAGGGTGATATAATTATCTACATCAATCAACAAAGATTCAAGACGTGCATGCTTTATCGCTGACCTGTAGACCGAGATGGAAGACCTCGCCACCGGTTACTACTCCGGATTTTCACGATAGCCTTCTGCAAGGGCGTAGTCTTTTTCTAGTCCAGACGCTCCATTTTTGCTGCAGTGAGATACGAATTGCCATAGCTCTACTTAACCTGTAAAAAGTAGTTTTGCAATAACGTTAGTATCGACGGTTGCAGCTCAATAAGTTTCGGGCCATGCGTTTAATTTCAAGTGAAAGCACTAAATTTTATTTACACATTGGTTTTTGTGGTCGGTCGTCTACGTGTGTTGGATGTGTCGCTGATACTGCTTTTGAATTTTACTCTGATGTAATTCGATGATGATGATTAACTCAACCTTGGAAAGATCATAGTTTCACAGATTCCTAGTATAAAATAATAGATTATTATGCTGCATTCCGTTTGGAAAATGGAAGAAACCGAACCCCCTAATTTATAAGTTGTTATGATATTCTATCTTAGTGTTCAGGCGTGAAAAAAAATCTACATTATGATCTCTTATCGAAGATATATGGGTGTCATCGGTAGCTGGAATCAATACCATCAGGTGACATGTGCGCGTATGTTGTTTGTCCTCATATCATTAAAACATTTAGAGGTTTTCAGGGAGCCTTAACTATCGATCATTAACTTTATGAGAAATTCTCTTTTCATATAATTTATGTTTACTTTATTAAAGATATCAAAAAGACAAAAACTAAAAGCAATATAAAAAGGGTTACATTTGGACTCTAAAAATAATGTGTGAATGGTTCATGCAAACATGAAACGACTATTTACATTAAGTTGGTGAACGATACTCAACAAAATTTCTATTATAAATTTTAATGGTCCAAAATTATAAACTTTACATATAGAATGAATATATGAAGTGGACTTACTTAAATGTAACCCGTACCACACTTCTCGAGCTGTCTTTCTATTTTTTCTTTAGTTATAATTTCGAGAAGATTAATAAGTGATTCGCTTACCAAACATAACATAAACATAATTAAATGTTTGAAGAAATTATCCTCACGAAACCAATAAACCTTGACTTCAGCAATGTCTCAAGAGTAAGCGAAGTGAGTTTGTTGTTTTCAACAAAACTTTATATATTGTACTCCAGTTTAGTAAGTAGTTAAGTACTAGAAAAAAACGTATTTAAGATTTGTGTATTCAAGTTGTACGGTAATTACACAATTATATTATTAGAGTATACGATATATGTACTCACCCGTTAGTAATATATTACTCAATTAAATGTGACTTAAATATTATATAAGAATTGTTTCTTCTATAGTAATGAATATATTCATAATAAAATTATTGATGAAGATATTATTTATAATTGCTGGATGGAATGTACGAATTACATTGCAATCACTTTGTTGCATTCTACACTTATTTTATTTCGTAAAGTATAATTTAAGTGTTCACGAGAATTTTCTTTAGATATTTGTACAGATAAAGTAATTCAACCGCCACGGAGCGCATTGCACTTGCTTCCCACTATTTAGAATGTGTTGTCGCACGACAGCTTTATTAGACACTTTTATGTTTTCAACGGTGCTCTGCAAAAATATATATAATGTAATATAATTTTTTTCGATGAACTATTTTATTTATATCTCCTTTTATATACGAAAATTATATGAAAATACAATGACATACTTATTGCTATTTGTTAAAATCCTCATACGAAATCCAATGTAGCACTAGGTCTTGAATAATAAAACACCAGCATAAAATGCAAACTAATCACTACGTTAATACAATTTCACTTAATTTCAATAAAAGTAAAGTTGAAGTAAAATATTCCTCTGTACGAAAATAAATTGACTCTTGATATGTTTTTCGTCTATTTTTTATATTAAGCGGTGATTTTGCTGTTTAAGTAAGACTATATAAAATATTTCATTTACTTATTTTGTGCTCGATTAGAGTCGATTTCTGTACACTTACTTTGGATACATTTACTTACTCTGGATATTTCCTGTTTACCGAAACTTTCCGTTGACTTAACCTGCGAAACAAAATTTCGTCACTTGTGTTCGTTATTTGATTTTTGTTAATGTTGTAATAACCCATAAAGTATTTGAGAAATATTTGAAATGGAATCGCCAATAGTGGCTTGGACAGTGGAGCAGTAAATAACTGTCGACAAACTTACTCCAAATTTTAGAGCTGCTTTTATTTTGCTGATTAAAGTCTAAAACCTTAATTATCTTTGCGCTGTTTGCGTAACAAACAATTACACTGAGGCATTTAGGGCGTTGAATGTTTGATTATTTCAATTATTACAAAAGTCATCTAAGTCTATTTCTAAAACATTTTATTAAAACGATGCTTTTAGTCCAGAAAATGTTTTGTAAAAAAAACTTTTTGCGTATCGTAAAATGTAATATATTGATTTGTATAGGTCGTCACTTCATTTAGTGGGTCATCCTACGCCACGATGGCAAATATGAAGTTGCCACTAAAGAAACCTTACTTCCTCATCGGTTATTGATTTTACGAGTTATGTGGCCTATTGTCTCTTTAGTTTACTGATAATTTGAGCTACGCTGATTACCATAGTGCTACTACGGATATCCATAATTTAATTTTTTTTTATTGCATTTATAGTAACAAACGAGCACACAGTTCACTATGGTAAATTGGTAAATGATTCGTGCATTTATTCTAGATAAGATGTCATAATGCAGATGTGTTATTTCCCCTGAGGAATAAAATGGAATGCCTAAACACCAGTAATAACGTATAAATCTCTACGCGCTAAGTTATTCTAGTTGAAAATCAAATCATAGTCAAATTGGACTACCTAAATTCACAAGATGTGTGCTGAATGTTAAAATTGCATCCCCAATGATAAAATTCTCATTTCATTTATTCGGCATAAGATGGCAAATTTTTAAACACCGCAGGGTCACTCTCCAAACCTCTCATAATCTTCTTTCATGTCGGAAATGACGAGAGATAACATATTTATAGCATTTATTAGCACTGTTGAGATACCGTATCTACATTTTAATATTCGCACCCGATTTTGTTTTTGTACGTTTTGCGGGCGCTGGTGCTCTGGTGACCCAGTTCATCCCCTCCCTTGCTCCACCCACTCCCCTCATCTATTTGCACCCCTGTGCTATCCCCCGTTCACTGACACTGATTGGCAGTGTGATTCGGATGGTGGATGATAAAAATATCCTTTGTTATTTCTTTGAATAGGCAATCTTTCATTGAAATATAAAAGAAAATTTAACTTTATGAATGAATGGAATGTAATCTTCCATTTTTATTACAGAACAAAAAATTAATTCATTCTTTTCAGGTGTTTATGATTCTAAGCCGATACTATAGCTTCTAGTAATATCTTTTCATAGTAATACGATTGTAATATTATGGCTGTCATTAATTGTTTTTATAATTTATTTTTAACAAAGTATGAACGATCAATCTAAGCTATGCTATGGTATGAAGGAATAATTATAATAATAATGTTTATTGTATTCTCTCACAAATTAAGATTAGTAAATATAGTACAGTTCAAATTCATACATTACAGTGATGAAGCAGTATTTGTGAGACACTGGTGTCTATACTAGGATGCCCTGCATGACAGATCGCCAGGTCCTCACCTTACGGAGTAGTTTCTATTTGTACAAGAGAATATTTGTACTATATATACATATAGATAAAACAATCAATCCAACTAAATGAAACGGAAATTGAAGTGTGTGTTTTTGAAGTCAGTGTTAGAAGCACTTGCGCTAAATGTGTGTGCGTGAGACTGTACGAGAGAATAATTTGTGCTATTTGTGAGATAATAATTTAACTGGAAATATTGCTAAAACTCCACATTTGTATCAAAAGTCCCATTTCTTAATCAGTATATTCTATTATCAGTATATTATATCCTGGAATAATCGAACACCTGTATATTCTGATGTTATATGGTATTTTCTACTACAACTATGGCGCTCTCTTCGCTAGATTCTTTAGTGGACCTGGCTTCCGACACGCTACTCGTCTCTTTTCTACGTGGGCTCCGTCACTTCAGCTATATTTCGGTTAACTGACCGAACTTCGATTATATGTTTCCCGCAAGAAAATCTATTATTTCATCTCCTCCGGATATCGTTAGAGTGAAACCAAAATAATTTATGGGTAGTAAGCCCAGATAGATGAAATACTAACATAAATGTTGATAGGAAATACATATCTCGACTGTGACATTAATATAAGTTTATATAAATTTTATTATTTTTATGATTTATTATAAAAATGTACAATGTTATAAAAACAAACATTTTATTATATAATATATATAAAACTGACCATAATTTGAAGTCTAAGGGGTTGAGGTCTGGGTTAAATGAGGTATATCCAGGTATATCCACGGTATTTTTTAAAAGTGTATTGCTGAGAGATTTCACAACATGATCTATATTTATATATATATTTCTAATTCTTTCATAAGCTGTCGTTAAGTGCACCATACCCCCCACGGGACTCCGAGAGAGCTGTTTTAAGGGTACGTTCTTCCAAGATGCTAAAGCCAAGTGCAGACTGAAGAGGCTACAGCTAGTCTTTGAAGTTAGATAAATATCAGGAAAGTAAGAGAAGAGACACATAAATTTATATAAGAAAGTACAATACAAAAATATAAGTATTAGCAGAAGATAAGACTATCTAGTTAATAGAGTATAGACGGCATAGTCAACATACCGCCACAAAGTTCCCCGAACCGTCGAGTTTAGAGCAGATGCTCTAAGGCATATGACGAGAAGTGGAATTATTACAGGATAATATTAAAAATAAGGTTATGGGGTGTTATACCTTATTTCTATTATAAATTATAAATACTCATAGGATAAATTTGCATACAATAGGTAAATAGGTTAATAATTATTCTGTTCCGTTTAGGTTGAAAGTAAGTGAACATGTTTGTTCAGTTCCGCATTTATGAATAATAACTACAAAAATACCAAATAAAATGCCCTAAAGAAATTTTGTCGGCTATGTTATATGGGGGAATAAATTAATATTTTAATATTATATTATTTTAAGCTTTTAAAAATATATTATTGGAACACGCATATGAACACCGATATTTATAAATTGGTAGCTAGTGGATTAAAAATATAAACAAAAACGATGTTTTAAACTATATATATATCTATACAAACAGATTACCTAAGTTTAAATGGGTACTAACTAGAACAATAAGTTGTAGGTATCGGTATAATCGATAAGTCATGCAATGTTTTACTTTTAAGGTTTCTTGCGTCCGATCGCCTTGACGACAGATTTCCCGTTCGAACTGGTTTCCCTATCGAGTAAATTCAATTTGCTGGATACATTCCGTCCGTCCCTTTTTATCGAAGCCGATTTAAAGAAATTACTTCCCTACCTTTTTTAGCCTGAGGAGAATTATATGCTGTTCCATTTTTAACATGGAATACTTCATTTATATTATTCTATTACATTGAGAGTTACAAACGAACACACAGTTCGCCTGATGCTACCTGCAACTCCTGACATCTACATTCATCCGTAGAAAGAATCATAATGCAGATGCATTGTCTCTCTTGAGGGCTGAGATGGAATGCCTAGTCACCAGTAATAAGGGTCTCCGGATCCCTACACACACTGCTATTTTACGCCGGTATTCTGTGAGGGCGTGGTCGCTGATCCATTAATTCTGCAGTGTAGCACTACTTAATCTAAATATGATATAATTCAAAAAATATGCTTTAAAAGAAAAACAAAATAGAATAATAATAATATAATATAAAAATATAAAGTATAAATAGAAAAATAACAGTTACGTGTAACACGCAAGCCACTGACTGTCGTGGTTAGGACAAGCAAGTCTACCCGCGAGTATGAATGGGGCTTTTTATAACTAAGGTATAACTGACTTGCACAGAGCTGCAGACTTCTTAAAGCGTCTATGTTTCAAATCAAGATCAATTAAAAACGGAGTAAAAGAACATGTAGCTGTTCTTTTATGCCGGTTTTATTTGATCTTTCGTTTGCAGCATGTAAGAGACCACATTCACAATTAAACTTGTACATTCCAGCATCTTGTAGAAGGATATTGCACTTGAATTGTAATATAAACTGACTAATCTTTGATGGCTTGTAAAATTTTCTTAAAAGCAAAAGCATTTTAATCTGTGATTCCTCTGACGTATATTAAAATATAGTAGGCACCAGGCTCGACTGTTGCCGGCTTCGCTCATTCACTGTGACGAAGGCGCGGGACCAACAAACTTCAAGTCATGTAAAACTCGTTTGCAATGTAGGTCTGCGGTCAGACGCTTGTCATCCTATATGCCTGGGGCAGGCTAAAAAGATAAACCCACGACAGTTAACTGCGATCGATGTTGGTGAGATCGCTGTTAAGCACTCGAACCAAGTGTGGCTGTAAAGCACTCCAAACGTCGAATTTCAGGGAAGTTAAAATAACACGATAAAATGCGTTAAATTGGTTTTATTAAATATAGCGTCTAGTTTACCTTTACTAATATTTTAACTCATTGGCCACTTCACAAATTGGGTTTACGAAATGACGTTTTTATTTAAAAAAATAGTCATGCAATCACTAACCCTACTTTAAACTACTAAACCTCTAAACGAATACTTGTCTTTATAACTTTTATTATGTGCAAGCGAGTATTCAGGTCATGTTAAGACCAATATCATCGCGACCAATTTGTGATCTATTGTGATCGTTATGAATACAGTTCCTCGCCCAACCTCTTTGGATTAAGACGTTATTGTAATGAATTAAAGATGTTGCTTCGTAAGGCTGAATATGCTATATTATTTATAAATATAATTTAGTCTACTATTATTAAATTGATATTACGACTTGTTTGTTTGTTTTTTCAGATAAAGTAACGAAAATGTTTACTGCGAAGTTATGGCATCTGTTGACGTTACTGTTATTCGGTACGCACTCCCTCGCCGCTCCAGTGGCTCAAAACTCAGGTAAGTCTTAAATGTATCACCGTCCTCCTTTTCCGATTTCATAAGTTATTTTATTAAGACAGTCTATGAAGTCGAGAAATACCGAAGTTATAGAATTTAATTATTCTCAAAAATTTTGAAAATATAACCTCTTTTTTCTTATATCATTGAGTGTAACAAACGAGCACACAGTTCACCTGATAGTAAGTGATTTCTGCAGCCCATGACATCTCAATTCATCCTTGACAAGGAATCATAATACAGATGCGTTGTCACCCTTGGGGACTGAGATGAATGCCTCGTCACCAGTAGTAAGGTCTCGGGACTCACCAGACGAAACACAGCAACATTACGCTGCTATTTTACGCTGGTATATTGTGAAGGTGTAGTCCTGCCCAGGTCGAGCTGACCCATTCATTCTGCAGCTAGAAACAAACTGCAGTGTAGCTCCACCACTATAAAGCTCATGCAAAAACAACTTAAAATGAACTGAACGGAAAACGATCATTTATCCTAAAGCGTACGTTACACGTTACGTAATAGAAATTGTGAACAAATGAATGAAAGCTAACAGTACGAGCTCTAAAAGCCAGTCAAATGCATTTAGTCCGGTGAATGAAAGACTGGGCTTGAAAACAGGAGTCTCAGTTTTTGGTGAAAGAGCATTCCAGAATAATTCTCAGGAAGTGACAACATAACCTTGTCTCGCGATCTCGAGGAGTGATGATTCGCTGTTCATACTACATTACTCCCATCTCTTATTACAACTGATGAAACTGACAGACAAATATTTTCTCCTATCTATCTGCTCATGGGAGGTACATTTGCTATAACTGCCACGCCTGATAAGAGGGTTGGTAACCGGAGTAACCTGCACCTACAACGCTGCTGCCATCATCGGTTTGAGTATTTGCGTAATCTATATAAAATAAAATCGCATTTATACTTTCTGTCTGTTTGCTTATGCGTTTCTGCATTAAATCTTCGACAACAGCTGAACCAATTTTGATGTAGTTCCGATTTCATACTTGTCAACTATATATCATCTAGAGTTGTACTTTATAATTAAGATATGTTCTATATCTATCAACCAATTTGATGTAAATGAAACTAAATGTTACCTCAATATATTAACTGAAAACCATGTATAAATTGATTGTGAACATTAGTATGCACAAACGCACAGACAAACAGACAAAAGATATGTATTTGTATATATAAAAAAGTTTACTTTGTTTTACATATCATAAGAATTACACTTGAATAACATAACTGACAAGCTTTCCTCGACTTTGTCAAGATATTAATGTAAACAGAATATTTTAATATATTACGACGGTACAAAGCATTTTTTCTAGTTTTACACGGATATCATTTTTATTCGTTGGGCCTGAATATGTTTACACGAGCAAACCAGAGTGGTTGCTAGTCCAGTTTTAAATTTACATAATTTGTTTAACAATTTAATATATAATTCTACTGTCCCCTAGTGGTCTATATTTTTATTCGTTGATAATGAATGTTATTTTTCTTAAAATAAACTACAGTTTTATTAATTTATAAATTACACATACCAACCTTTCTTGCCAATAAGTTTAACATTAAAAAATCTGCTATAGTATATATAGTAGATTTATTGATTATAATAGATTAATTGAACTTAAAAAAAACATATCATTTGATTCTATTAACAAACACTTCAACGTAATTGAATCTGTTATATGAAACATAAGCGTATTTTGAACACGGAAAGAGTGTATTTATTTATATTTACAAGTATTTTATTACCAGTGGGATTTTACTTTTCGACTAATTTATTTGGGGCTGATGGATTCTATCCCAACTCAACAGCGACAGCTTTGGGATCCCGTTATTATGTATGTGTTTAACCCCTATTTATGAAACCTTTTTTCGCATTCCGTAATTGATTCTCATAAAACCTCTGCAAATATATGTCTTCGACCTCTCTATTTATTGGTTCATTCCTTTGCTGACATTTGAACTGGTCTGTCATATCTCCATAATTCTTTTTGATTTTAAAAAATTAAATGAATTCATTATTTTGGATAAAGACATCTTGTTCAGCTATTTTCTCTTATATTGGATGTCTTCATTTATGAAGTAAGTTCTATTCGATCAATTCAATCAATCTCTTCTTATTATCATATCAATTTAAGTGATAAGAGCTAAGATTTTTTTAATATTAGGGGTGATGAACGCTGATGCAATTCACGATCGTAAGTGATGACTACGATCAATCAAGATCCATCCTAAATAAAAAATCAATTTGCACATGCTTTACTATTAGGGTTATCATCATCACCATACGAAACACAGCAGTGTTTCGCTGCTATTTCACGCAGGTATTCTATGAACCCGCACTTCCCTGGACGAGCTATCGTATTCTTGTTATTGTTAAAACAAACCTTCACGTGTGGAGTACCCCCTCTTCCTTATAAGTAATTATGCCACTTATTGTAATTTACCATAAGCTAATTGCTATTCTGTTAAGTTAAATTAATAACCTAATTGATGGTTTGTCACGTAGGTATATGTAATTGCTTGAAAAAGTCCTATCTATTGATGGATGGTTCAATTAGTCGTTAAATAAAGTAAACAGTTCCGGCGCATTATTCAATAAAGGGAACAACTGTTTATGAAACTGGGTCAATGGATCATTATTTACCCCAAATATTTTGCACAATACTTTATTCTTGTCTAAATCTTTCGTAAATTACTGTTTTATAGGCTTGACTAAAATATATAATTATCTCAGTGAATTTGATTTGATATACAATTATGTAGAATTAAAAATATCTGGTTATGGCTATCACGTGATTGATCGCATGTGAGGTCTTGGGTTATATTTAGTGGAATAAATATGTCTTGTTCACTATATTGACGATGTAAATTGTTTGAAGCCGCAGCATGAATGAGTCAAAGTACCAGAAAGCACGGGGACCACCTCCTCATATAATACCAGTATGAAATAGCAGCATAACGTTGCTGTGTTTCGTTTAGTAAGCTTAATGTAGATTCTGATACCCCGCCACTTCATCACAGAGCTCAGGTGTGACAACGTATGTCTATATTAAATCTTTGTTGAGGAGTGACCTAGATTTGATAGTAGTAGTGCTACACGACCTGGGTAGGACCACGTCCTGACAGAATTCCAGTGTTGAATAGTTGCATAATGCTGCTGTGTTTCGTATGTTGAGAGTAGGGATCCGGAGGCCTATATTACTCGTGACGAGGCATTCCATCTCATTCCTAAAGGGTGACAACGCATGTGCATTATGATTCTTTGTACGGATGAATGTAGATGTCATGGGCTGTAGGAATCACTTACCATCAGGGGAACTGTATGCTCATCTGTTACTCTCAATATAAAAAAAAAAGGTTTTTATGGACCGCGGACATAACGATCAGGCGTAATGGACTTAATTTAAAAATGCATGTTAATATATATAAAAAAAATCTTGTCATACTTAATATATGTAATTATCGAATGTCAATATCGTTTATATTTGCAATTTGAGTATGTATTTGTAATGTTTTTTTGTAATTGCTAATTTAGGCATTTGCTATAATCCTATGCAATCTTAAAAACCTTTTAAACTACCGTAACTTATACATACATCAACACCAATCTTCAGAAATGAATCATGAAGTTAAAAAGAAAATAATGTGTTTGTTTATATTCTAACTTTTTTAACATAATTTAAAATTACATAATGAATGGAAAGGGAATGGATATGTTCTTTTCATTTATGCTTTTTTTTAAATTTTGCTTTAAAAAGATTCATGTTAATCCTAAGATAAAGAATAAGTAGTTCGCCGCAACTATATTATAGATGTTGTCTGAAACGGTATTATCTATCTGAAGTTTACGATCTTGCCGAGCGTCTTAAGAAAATATGAATATTGTATTGTTGATTTTCGTACACTGAGCGTTTAGTACTGCAGATGCTCCATGGGAAATGGGGGTGGGCCCCATGGCCCATGCCCACCCCAGCCCACAAGGAATTTATATCTTGAACCTTTGTAAATTATGGATGCATGTTTGCCTGTGATATCCTTCCATGATATTATGGTCACGTTATCTAAAATCCATTGCATCGCTAATGCCCTGTCAAGTTATCGACACGATATCTAATAGATAACATAGTGTACAGTAACTGCGCAGTAGACTATTTTTTTGTAACTACTTTAAGTTTCAATTACACTAATGAATATCAAAAGAATAATCAATACAATAACAGATTGAAACAATAGAAGAGAATATAAATGAATTATTTAAAAAGTGAAATTAAGCCAAAATTATTCGTCAACAAGAAACAAAGAGAGTATATTACAACATGTTAATAATTTATTACAGATTGGTTTATTTATTCATTTTGTATATAAAAAAAAGCAACATAATATTTTTTAATAATAAAAGAACAACAAATTCATTGGTCTAGGTGGCATTACATTAAGTTTGACATTTACTGTTGATTTATTGCAATTTATGGTCACAAAATATATATAACTAAAGCATGTGATGTCTGGCAATTTTCTAACAGCCTTTTGAGAGGGTAGTCCTATGTGTAGGCGTAATATTTAGGCTGCTACTTTATTAAAAATAAAAGAAACGCGTACTACATAATAATGTGAACTATTTATCATAAAAGAACTTCCCAAATTACAAGCTCATTTTTATTATCATGCACCCAATATAACTCGCGGAAAGACCTTTGTTCCGCCCAAACAGAGTAATTCTTGATTTATTCCGAAATAACGTTGCCGAAGCTGCAAACAATACGGTGCAGAGATAGAATACTAGAATCTCATTCAAATACTTTTATCCCAATTGGCTCCTATTTCAAAAAGAAATCCGGTTTTATTTAAACCGACAACGCTATATGAATGTCATTGTTATGTTTTCGAGGTTTTTAAAGATGCAGTTTATTAAAATATTATAATTATAAATTATTTTGATAAATATAAAAAAATGAAATATAAAATAAACACAAGAAAATCTTTAGTATACTAGGATAATATATCTAAACTTAAGAATGACAAACAAACACGTAATGTTAAGTGATAACTGGAGTCCATAAACAACTACATCAATCTACAAAAAGCAAAAACAAATACAATCAATACATATGACTGACAACCCCTGAGATCTAAAATGGATTAACGTCCAGAAACTGTGTCTGCGGATTCCTATTATCACGAAACGCGAAACACAACAACATTATAGCGCTTTCTCACGTTGTTATTCTGCGGGGATGTGGTCTTGGTCCCTGGTCTTATTCATTCTACAGTTAATTTTTTTTGGTTCACAACACGACAAGTTTCTCGCTATTTCATCATCATTATCATTATTAACGGCGATCCTGTTCATGAGGACTCTTTCATATAAACACTAGTCAATTTTAAAAGACGAGATTGTTTAAATACAATCCTCGTAAGAATATTGACTTTCGATTTACGAACAGATAATGGGGTCATTTTAATCCTACCCGACACCAGCGCTAATCTAATTAGTGATCAAAATGCAAATATTCGCGCTTATAACTCCGAGGAAATTATATAAATCGTCAAATTATTTTGAAGGATTTTATAGGAATGTGATTGTGTCTATGTGATTTATGAACCAACACATGAGCATCTTGAATCTTTGTTGAAGATGTTTATGGGCCACAGTAAGGTACCTTACCACCAGACGAAACAATGAAGCACTAATTTTCTAATTAAGGCTGGTGTTACGTAAGGGCATATTCCCAGCCCTATTGAACTGATGTATTAAATCTCCAACCAGTTGACAGCATCCGGCGTCGCCCTACCATGTATTTTTTAAAACAACGCTTCTTATTTTAGTATTGCGTAATGTTAAATGAACATTATTTCCAGTCGGTTTACGTTCCGCCTCACGCGCCAAATGCTCTTGACATTGAAAATGTTTTGTTTCGTCAGAAACGGTCGCGTGTAAGGACTAATTTACTATCTGTCTTTTATATCCTATGAGAATTGGTCTTTATAAACATGAATGTAGTTTTCAACTTTATTTCGTTTTAATACCGATAGGTTTAAAGTTTATGTAAGTTAACGTATGTGTTTTATTCTGTTTTTAGTTACTGTAGTAAGTTGCTTTTAAAAGATTCATGTTAATCCTAAGATAAAGAATAAGTAGTTCGCCGCAACTATATTATAGATGTTGTCTGAAACGGTATTATCTATCTGAAGATTACGATCTTGCCGAGCGTCTTAAGAAAATATGAATATTGTATTGTTGATTTTCGTACACTGAGCGTTTAGTACTGCAGATGCTCCATGGGAAATGGGGGTGGGCCCCATGGCCCATGCCCACCCCAGCCCACAAGGAATTTATATCTTGAACCTTTGTAAATTATGGATGCATGTTTGCCCAGTGATATCCTTCCATGATATTATGTTCACGTTATCTAAAATCCATTGCATCGCTAATGCCCTGTCAAGTTATCGACACGATATCTAATAGATAACATAGTGTACAGTAACTGCGCAGTAGACTATTTTTTTGTAACTACTTTAAGTTTCAATTACACTAATGAATATCAAAAGAATAATCAACAGATTGAAACAATAGAAGAGAATATAAATGAATTATTTAAAAAGTGAAATTAAGCCAAAATTATTCGTCAACAAGAAACAAAGAGAGTATATTACAACATGTTAATAATTTATTACAGATTGGTTTATTTATTCATTTTGTATATAAAAAAAAGCAACATAATATTTTTTTATAATAAAAGAACAACAAATTCATTGGTTTAGGTGGCATTACATTAAGTTTGACATTTACTGTTGATTTATTGCAATTTATGGTCACAAAATATATATAACTAAAGCATGTGATGTCTGGCAATTTTCTAACAGCCTTTTGAGAGGGTGGTCCTATGTGTAGGCGTAATATTTAGGCCGCTACTTTATTAAAAATAAAAGAAACGCGTACTACATAATAATGTGAACTATTTATCATAAAAGAACTTCCCAAATTACAAGCTCATTTTTATTATCACGCACCCAATATAACTCGCGGACACAAAAAGACCTTTGTTCCGCCCAAACAGAGTAATTCTTGATTTATTCCGAAATAACGTTGCCGAAGCTGCAAACAATACGGTGCAGAGATAGAATACTAGAATCTCATTCAAATACTTTTATCCCAATTGGCTCCTATTTCAAAAAGAAATCCGGTTTATTTAAACCGACAACGCTATATGAATGTCATTGTTATGTTTTCGAGGTTTTAAAGATGCAGTTTATTAAAATATTATAATTATAAATTATTTTGATAAATATAAAAATGAAATATAAAATAAACACAAGAAAATCTTTAGTATACCAGGATAATATATCTAAACTTAAGAATGACAAACAAACACGTAATGTTAAGTGATAACTGGAGTCCATAAACAACTACATCAATCTACAAAAGCAAAACAAATACAATCAATACATATGACTGACAACCCTGAGATCTAAAATGGATTAACGTCCAGAAACTGTGTCTGCGGATTCCTATTATCACGAAACGCGAAACACAACAACATTATAGCGCTTTCTCACGTTGTTATTCTGCGGGGATGTGGTCTTGGTCCCTGGTCTTATTCATTCTACAGTTAATTTTTTTTGGTTCACAACACGACAAGTTTCTCGCTATTTCATCATCATTATCATTATTAACGGCGATCCTGTTCATGAGGACTCTTTCATATAAACACTAGTCAATTTTAAAAGACGAGATTGTTTAAATACAATCCTCGTAAGAATATCGACTTTCGATTTACGAACAGATAATGGGGTCATTTTAATCCTACCCGACACCAGCGCTAATCTAATTAGTGATCAAAATGCAAATATTCGCGCTTATAACTCCGAGGAAATTATATAAATCGTCAATTTATTTTGAAGGATTTTATAGGAATGTGATTGTGTCTATGTGATTTATGAACCAACACATGAGCATCTTGAATCTTTGTTGAAGATGTTTATGGGCCACAGTAAGGTACCTTACCACCAGACGAAACAATGAAGCATTAATTTTCTAATTAAGGCTGGTGTTACGTAAGGGCATATTCCCAGCCCTATTGAACTGATGTATTAAATCTCCAACCAGTTGACAGCATCCGGCGTCGCCCTACCATGTATTTTTTAAAACAACGCTTCTTATTTTAGTATTGCGTAATGTTAAATGAACATTATTTCCAGTCGGTTTACGTTCCGCCTCACGCGCCAAATGCTCTTGACATTGAAAATGTTTTGTTTCGTCGAAACGGTCGCGTGTAAGGACTAATTTACTATCTGTCTTTTATATCCTATGAGAATTGGTCTTTATAAACATGAATGTAGTTTTTCAACTTTATTTCGTTTTAATACCGATAGGTTTAAAGTTTATGTAAGTTAACGTATGTGTTTTTTATTCTGTTTTTTAGTTACTGTAGTAAGTTGCTTTAAAAATATAATATTACTAATTTACTAGTGTAAATTAGTAAAGTTAAGGTTACTTTAATGGTGGACTAAATGGGAAAAAATACTAACGCAAGCTTCTTTTTCGTTTCCATGAATCATTAAAGTGTGGATTCTGAAATCTGAAAGGTTTTGAAACTGAAATGAGATAACGCATTATGAGGTGTCCTTGTTGTGATTTTATTATTAAATTCAATTATGTTTAACAAATCTCTAAGTTGAAAAACACATGATGGTTAAAATATACTGTGTTATTGAACATAATAAGACTGTTTGTTAGTATTCATATTGAAATTCTCATATCTTAATATTTGCAGAGGACGAGTTTTATTGTTTCCAATGTCTCTTTTATATCTATTGATGAGATTCAACGTACATGTAACAGAGCGTTCTAATGGAACCTATATACGTTTTTTAATTATCTTTTAGAGTGGGCTTTCAATATGGTAAGAGGATTGATGGAAAAATCATTATTGAATAGACATTCATTTTGCTTTGTTGGGACTGTAGGAGTAATCGTATACAAAGATTTAGTTTTAGATTTTTATGATGAAGTTGTTTAAATCAGACATACTGTAAACAGGTTATCAATAGTACCCTCTTTCCTTTTTTTATATCTTTATGATTTTAATTACTGTTACTTATTTGTTAAAAATATGATTTTAACAAAATTGCTAACAACGTAGGATGTCATATGGTTTATTTTAACTAACTATAAAAAAGAGATTAACTATTCGCTAAGATCTTGAATTGGTCCCAGAAAATTTTCTTCAGCTTTGGTAGAGTAGTTTTGTTAAGCAGCTACAGTAATACGAATACTTTTTTGTGTTCTCAGCGGACAACGTCTAGACACTTCTTTGTCAGCCTTCAATATCGATACTATAAAAACTATAAATAAAACTGTTTATTTAAAACAAATAACCATTAACATTGAAGTGGTTGCAAGAAGATTATACGATTTCTAATTATCTGTGTCTTCATGTGCAGACATCAATGACAATTTATTCTGTGGTATATATCATAAAATTAAAAGGATCAAAAGTTTTAAACAATATGAAGTACTATCCTATCTTATCTTGTACATCTTGCCGGAACACAGTTGGTACCAGATAACATTACGGTACCAGGTTAAGTAAATGTAATCTTCTAGTTTTGCGTAACCTATATCTCATCCCTATCTTATCTTGTACATCTTGCCGGAACACAGTTGGTACCAGATAACATTACGGTACCAGGTTAAGTAAATGTAATCTTCTAGTTTTGCGTAACCTATATCTCATCCCTATCTATCAATTAATTTTCCTAACATGAAGTCTTATTACAGCGCAATTTTTTATAGTTATGCTCACACAATAATTATATTATAATATATGTATATATATATATATATATATATATATATATAAATTTTTCGTAATCAAATTTAATCGGCGAAGGACCAAATCCTCAAAAATACCAGGGGTATTCAAGACATCCGTCATCAAGATCGATCTCGTCATCTTGAATCTTTGGTGAAGATGGATATAGGTCTGCCCACAAGTAAGAGTCACTATCATGTGGATTGTGTACTCGATTATAGCCCTGAGTTTCATTAAAAATATACATGCGTTTTCAATCCGATCTGTAGTTCTGACGGTAGGAAATGTATTATATAGTTAGTTTATGGTGAAATTCTTTATCAGTTTGTACTTCCAAGCCAAACCATTTTGTACAGCCAATTAGCGGTATCATAGCTATATCTTAGTTAAATTAATGACGCTAATGGGGGCAAATAAATAAATAAAATGTATAAATTAACGAACAAAACTTTAGAACAAAGCGATTAAACTTGTTTGTTTTCGCTCATATAATTTCTCGATACTTCAATCTTTTATTACAAAAGTTTGCTCGTGTAGATTGATATTTATTTTTGGTTATTTGTTTGGGATTGGTTTTTGTTTTGCCAATTTAACTTTCGTTTTTCATAAACATCATGTATACGTTGATGAACAACAAAAATAATATTTAGAAAAAAGCTTAATCTTAAAATCGATTAAGCTTTTTTCTAAATATTATTTAGAGGGTGAGTGTCAACTCTCTTAGAATTTTTAATGTATTTAAGAGTGACTTATTATCATATAGTAATCCTTGCGGTTAATGACAGTTATCAAAGACTCCGAAAATCCGACGGATTGGCTGGCTGACCGCACAGGTCTTCTATATATTTTTGATTATTTATTTCTTAGATATGCTGGTTTTCTCACGATGTTTTCCTTTACTGTCAAACATGCGGTAATTCAATGATATTCTAATGTGATAATTCATTGATGTTAATATAATAACATTTTTTTTATTATTACATTAAGAGGAACAAACGAGCACACAATTCACCTGATGTTGAGTGATTCCTGCGGCCCATGACATGACAAGGAATCATAATGCAGATGCATTGTCACCTTGGAATGCCTCGTCTCCAGTTATAAAGGTTTGTGGATCCCTGCACTCACCAGACGAAACAGCAACATTAAGCTGCTATATTACGCTGGTATTCTGTGAGGGCGTGGCCCTGCCCCGGTCGAGCTGACCCATTCATTCTGCAGCTAAAAACAAACAGCAGTGTCGCTCTACCACTTTTTTCATTTCTTTGATGCTGGCACCGGGGATTGAACTTGTTTGCTCGCGTACCGTGATAAAGCAACCGCATGGTATATGTCTACCACCAAGACATAAAATAAGGACACAGAACCGAACTTTTTATTTAGAACCGTGGAAAAATACAGAAACTGTAATAGGATATTTGTTTTTATTTGGAATTGTATGATTATAAATATATATAATATACGTAAATATATTACGTATGTAGTGTAATATATTTTGTTAGAAAATATTAGGGTACAGTTTTCATCCTTAGGGATTTTTCTGTTCATGTTATACCCAACAAAATGTATTCATTTTGTGTAAAACAAAGTACATCTGTTCGTTAGTAGAGTATTAAAAGATTTTTGTTACGATTATTACGCCGTAGCAAAGGCGTAGGCGTTGCGTAGCATTAGAGATGGATTAATAATGGCTGGCCCGAAGCAGATTTCCTTTCTTTGTGAATTTCATTTACTATTATTTTATCTTTATTATATATTGAACGATTAATGGATTTATAAATGAAGATAAAATTTACTTTTAATTATTTTTATAATTATTAAAATGTTTTTAACTATTTACTATGTGAAAGTCGTATATTCAGATATAATACTTTTCGTTCTAAATTATAAATGAACCTATGAAAATAATTTGTTTTGGTACATGAATTTTTATATATTTATTTACAAGTATGTATGTATATACTTCACTGATTACCACTTAAAATTGTTATTCAACCTCTTTTTTTTCATTTGTTCTTTAGCGATCAATAACAAAATATTATTTAGAGGGTGAGTGTCAACTCTCTTAGAATTTTTAATGTATTTAAGAGTGACTTATTATCATATAGTAATCCTTGCGGTTAATGACAGTTATCAAAGACTCCGAAAATCCGACGGATTGGCTGGCTATTTCTTTTCTATATATTTTTGATTATTTATTTCTTAGATATGCTGGTTTTCTAACGATGTTTTCCTTTACTGTCAAACATGCGGTAATTCAATGATATTCTAATGTGATAATTCATTGATGTTAATATAATAACATTTTTTTTTATTATTACATTAAGAGGAACAAACGAGCACACAATTCACCTGATGTTGAGTGATTCCTGCGGCCCATGACATGACAAGGAATCATAATGCAGATGCATTGTCACCCCTTGGAATGCCTCGTCTCCAGTTATAAAGGTTTGTGGATCCCTGCACTCACCAGACGAAACAGCAACATTAAGCTGCTATATTACGCTGGTATTCTGTGAGGGCGTGGCCCTGCCCCGGTCGAGCTGACCCATTCATTCTGCAGCTAAAAACAAACAGCAGTGTCGCTCTACCACTTTTTTCATTTCTTTGATGCTGGCACCGGGGATTGAACTTGTTTGCTCGCGTACCGTGATAAAGCAACCGCATGGTATATGTCTACCACCAAGACATAAAATAAGGACACAGAACCGAACTTTTTATTTAGAACCGTGGAAAAATACAGAAACTGTAATAGGATATTTGTTTTTATTTGGAATTGTATGATTATAAATATATAATTTTTAATATATAACGTATAATTTTAAGCAAATGTGCTCCGTTAAGAATAATTCACAGAAATTTGAGCAAAGGAACCTTTCCTCATTTAGTTTATTGTCAAGTAAGTTTATTTTATAGCGCTAATACATATAATTGAGGATTTTACTAGAAATTGCTTATGTTACTAAAATATTCAACGATGCATCTCAGAGCCTCTGCAAGCGCGTTTAAATTTATTCCATTATAGAACCCTCTTATAACTTCATGGTTGAATTACGAAGACATCGTCAATACTTTGATCACGAGCAATTTGGTTAGAGATCATTGAAAATTTAATTAAAAGGTACTTTTAACCCTCGCTGGTATTAAAATATATAAATCATGCAATCCTATATTATTTTTCAACTTTAATATTTTATTCGATATACTTGTTAATTGGAACCGTTGTTCGAAATATATATTTTTTTATAATTATTAAAATGTTTTAAGTCTATAAACATCAAGAATCTATCTTCGTTTCGAAATATTTGAATTATTATTGGACAGACGGATAAAATTTCAGGGATATGTTTTTTTTAACAATTTTGAGCATTTTATTGAACTGACGTTAGTACCTTAGACTTAGGCCGTATAAATTTAAGAAGAAATCATGTATGTATGAATACTTCGTTACCATTAAACTCCCTTAAGTTTTAAGTCTCCGATTTCTCTCATTCGTCCGGTGACAAACGCAACAGAAATATACTGCAATATATATATATATATATATATATAATTATACTTTAGTCATTTTTTAGGTGAAACGTGGCTTTAACATAAATTTCTAATATCTCTAAATATCTTATATAAATATATATAATATACGTAAATATATTACGTATGTAGTGTAATATATTTTGTTAGAAAATATTAGGAGTACAGTTTTTCATCCTTAGGGATTTTTCTGTTCATGGAAAGTTATATCATATCAGCCATCGCTGATAATTCCAAAGAGTGTTAGTAAAGAATAATAGTTCACAATATATAATAAAAGTTGGTGGATAGCGATGTAACATAAAAGATAATAAAAGGCGTTAAGAAATTTTCTTTTATGTTATATAAATAAGTTTTGATTTTTATTTTCTGCTCTATATGAAAACATAAAGGGAGGTGTGAAAATTGCACCTGTGACGGACAAGTGGAGAAGCCATTGGCTAGCGTGGTTTAGCCAAAATGAGCATGAAATCCAAATAACTAGAGAAATGACGTGATGAATATGGAGGGATGTAAGACGGGAGAAAGATTTAACAAAAGATAAATGGAGTATGTGAAGAGTGACATGAAAATAGCATGAGTGGTTTTAAAATTAAAGGAAAAAAATGGTATAAAACACAGCTCGGGCCCCAGCAAAGGAATCTGGTATGTCTTATAATGATTTCTTTTCTACTCTAATATCGGATGAAATTAAAAATCCGTAAATATTTTAGCATTTTAAAGATTAAACTAAAAAAGAAGATTCCAAGAGACACCATCAGAGTACTGTGAACAGTATGTTTAGTTTATTTTCTGTTCATGTTATACCCAACAAAATGTATTCATTTTTGTGTAAAACAAAGTACATCTGTTCGTTAGTAGAGTATTAAAAGATTTTTGTTACGATTATTACGCCGTAGCAAAGGCGTAGGCGTTGCGTAGCATTAGAGATGGATTAATAATGGCTGGCCCGAAGCAGATTTCCTTTCTTTGTGAATTTCATTTTCTATTATTTTATCTGTATTATATATTGAACGATTAATGGATTTATAAATGAAGATAAAATTTACTTTTAGGTATAACAACTCTGGCGGTACTATAGATAGCGGTTAGGGTTACGGCATAAATAATATTAAGAAATGGTGACCTTATCGATAACAATATAGTAAAATCATCGAATACATTTAGCGAGTTTTAATTTTTTCCCGAAGAGACAAAAAACAATAAATTCGGTTAATAAGATATCTGATTAAATTAAATATTGACTAAGTAGAACAATTATCTTATATATATTTTATTTTATGTATATACTTTCAACAAATTAAAAAATATAATCTCAGTTTTTATATATATTAATATTTTCTAATAATAATACTAACAAAAATGCAAATTGTGGAAATAAAGAGTAATTGGTGACGACAATGGCTTAATCTCTAAATAATGTGGCTCTAGTATTTTATTAATTATAAGAAAATGACTCACGCTTCAATTAGGTCTTCTATTCATGATTCACTTCCCTTATTTAAAAAAAAATGGAGTTAGAATGTACCTTATCATGTCAGCAGTACACTAATAATAATATCATAATAATAAGATACTGCAAGCAGACTCGACCGTTTGGACTACCCTGTCGAGGGATTCCCGTCTGGTTGGTCCTTATGTATGTATTATATTCTATTTTATATAATACTATTTTATTTATTTTATTCTATTGACCAACCAGGCGGAGATAAAAAAAAATAACCCCAAGATAATGCTATTTAAGTATGTAATCATTGGTCTTACTAGCATTTGATTGCTTGCTATATTAAAATTCATTAATATATATCAATATATAATATATAGGTCTTTACCTATGAAATTGCCGTTCTTCAGTATTTGCCATTTCAAACCAAATAAAGTTTTGATTTGCTGTGAATTCTAAATTAAAATTAATTTTGTTTTAAAAACATGACATTCTTTTTACAAAGTCAGTATTTTGTTTATTGATTAGCTTTGTATTCTCATTACGTTTGAACATTTTTCGTCATAATGGATACTTTAAAAAATCGAGTAATTATGGAATATGAGTTCCGTGGTGGTATCAATGCGGCACAATCGGCACGTAACATCAACAACGTTTACGAAGAGAAATTTACAAACGAACGCACAACCCGTTATTGGCTTACCCGCTTCCGTTCTGGAAATTTTGATTTGAAAAATGAACCTCGTGGTCCTCCGGACTTAACGATCGCCAGCGAAACCGCGTTGGGACCTGACTCGCGCTACTCAACAGGCAGAAATGAAAGAATTTCAAAACGGATTGGTTACGTGCGACGAAAAGTGGATTTTGTTCGACAATCGAAAACGCTCAGCATGTTGGTTAGATCCTGGTTCAGCACCAAAGCCACGCCCTAAGCGAAAAATGACCTCTAGAAAGTTGATGGTCACTGTTTGGTGGTCAAGTGCCGGTGTAATTTATCACAGTTTTTTACCAAACGGCATGAGCTTTACTGCAGAAGTGTACTGTGAAGAACTGAAGACAATGATGGAGAGGCTTGCACATCTGCAACCAGCTTTGGTCAATCGGTCGTCCCCGCTGCTCCTACACAACATTGCGCGACCCCATACTGCTCAACAGGCAGTCTCCATGCTGCAAGAGTTGGGGTTGGAAGCTCTCCCTCATCCACCGTACTCACCAGACCTTACACCCACCGACTATTACTTCCAAAATTTGGACACCTTTATTTTTATATTTCATACAAAACAGCAAATTCATAGGTAAAGACCTATTATTAGAATATGATTTTTCTCAATAAAACCAAGACAAGCTTGACCAATGTTTATTAATACTTAAGTATTGACAATAGTAGCAATATTTTATGTTTATCAGATTTCGTAGATTCGAATTCACTATTCTAATAACGGATTCGAATCTACGACGTAAAATTAAATTACACTATCCTACTATTAACTCTACTAATAACACGACCGTTTATTTGCCCAAGCTTTTCATCCAGTTGTTACCTTTTTGATCTTGGTTAGCGAATCGGGAAATTGTATTGTAAAACCTTCAGCGTGGCCTTCGGCAGCAATGTTAGCTGATGACTATGAGGCTTCATGTTTACGTAAACAAATTGAAAATGTGCAAAACAAACGCCAATGTGAATATTGAAGCCGTAACTGTTTTATCGTGAACGTGTTTATTTTATATACCGAGGTGAATGTACTAAGGTTGTTTATTTTATTTGATTGAGGAAGAAATTAATATTAATGAGGGCTCATTGCACCGTGTGGCTTGTATATGGCTGCGGAGTTAATTATTCGATTAAACTAGACTAAGACCACGCCGTCGTAGATTACCAGCGTTTAAAATCAGATACTGTTTGATTTCGTACGTCAAGAGTAATTCGAGGGTCACAAAATTTTTTTTAGTTTGCATATCATTTGTTTTAATATATATGTATCTATATATTAATATGTGAAGAAAAACAGTGTTCCTCTTTTTTAAGCACATTTCGCGCACGGAAATGTGTGAGATTTTGCATAGTTTAAAGTTTTAAAGTTCATATGGATACGGTGTGCAGAAAGTTAAATTCATGTACAATATGTGTCACAAATACATTAAATAAAAATGTTTTTAATTATCTTATTAAATAATCCTGTTTGCACTTTGATATGATATTTGATACATTTTCTGTTTCTGTATTTTCACTATTTCCCAGTTTCAAGTTGTCACTTTGCTAATTGCTACAGCGGAGAATATCGGTTATTGTTACAACCTTGCTTTGCTATTACTACCTCCATTACTATTTTAAAATTACAGAACAAAACCCTTTCGATTTTTGGACCAAGGCCAACAACATCGCGGGGCTTTTATTGTTCGTGTTTTTCTGTTTACTATATGCAAATTCTCTATATGGATAAGTGTATTTCGGCTTGTCGGATTTGCTAATTGCCACTTCTTTTACTTGTGATAGTGATAGTGAGTTCTATCTATATTTAACTTTGTTAAATTATACTTCAAGCATGATAGACAACATTTGTTCTCAGATTTATGACCAGTGTACAGATTTCTGTCGCTGTACTCTAGTCGTAAATCTGAACGAGTGAGTTTTTAAACTTTGCAAACGTGTACACTTCAACTGGAATCAACGACGTCTGGATCTGAGTTCGACTTATATAGGTACCCTAGGTTAGCTTTGCATTATTCTTTATATTAATTCAACGAATTACCATCAAATGACCAGTAACGCTGACACTACATCCGAACTTTCTTCCTATCTTATCGCATATGCCTCTTACTTGATATTCGGAAAGGCGACGATAATTGACACAAAAGTGAAAACAATAAGGTATTTGTTAATACATATGCCGCAGTTGATATTTCAAAATAACCAGATGAGTGGCGGGATTTTAATCAACCAAGAAGAAATTATCAACAAACTCTGGAGCCCTTTTGAACACGTATTTTTAAAATTAATTGGTTTAACTATTTTTTTAAGTTTTCATCGAAATAATGGAATCAATTTTCCTGTCAAACAAACGTGCTAACGAAACGTGAGATGTCTATTTTGGTGCGCTATTTAAGGGGCACAAAAATTGATTACTTACAATTGAATTCTATTGAAGCACAAAATTAAATTTCGTGTACTTTTTACGCTTAAATTGTTAAAGTATTAGTGATGTACAGAATAATAAAAAAAACTAAGGTTTAATTCAAAAGATGAGGTACGCTGAGGTTGGCCATACGATTCGTAGAACCGATAACCGATGAGGAAGAAAGGTTCTCGAGTGGCATTCTTGTATTGGCTATCGCAGTGTATAACGACCTCGCGCTAAAAGGAGGGAAGATCTATGCAAATCTCAGAATCCTACTCTATTATAGTCGTTGGGCAAGGCCTATGTCCAGCAATGGACTGTTGGGCTAATTATTGGATGAGATGATGAAAACGATGATGTTATTTTTTATCCGAATTTGTATAGACAGAGACAGTCAGACAGTAGAAGGTGCTGCTGTTCACGAAATAATTTCACTTATATGATATTAGGTATATATACGTGAGTGCACATACTATGTATCTTGATGAGTATTCCATATAAAGTGGCATTTCGATATATCATACTTTACAAGGAGATTAATTGAACGTTCGTGCCGTTCATTACGATATTTTAAAGAACACATAGAAAAGGCTATTTTACTCGAAAGAAAACTAAACAAGACTTGTGCTTTGATATTTCAAACACTCGAATAAAAATATGAAGAGGTTACAATATCATGAGACGTTTTGTTACGTTATTTAACATTTTATTCGACACATTTAAAAACAAACACTCAAAAAAAAGCTGTACCTAACAAATCTAAAATATTGTTTTAACTTTGAAGAAAACTATATAAAGCTGTTTTTTTTTATTTTATTTTAATTATTTTATAATAAAATATAATTATTACATAAAAATAATTAGGTTTTTAAAAAAAACAATTAAATACAAGCGAACATGTCTCTATATACTATTTACGTTAGCTGCTGAGCGTAATTTTACACTTTAGAAAGGATAATCCGCAACTGTAGCACCTGTTATCGGTCTTCAATTAAGTGTTTTGTTACACTTTAGTGTTTTGTGTACATAATTTTTTAGTACACTTTAGTTTTTACACTGCTTACAAACGATTTTCAGTTCTAGTTTTTTTTTATTATTAAATTTATGAGAAAATTTTTTAGGATGTAGTACGAGTATAGTAATACCAAATATTCGTTCAATCAGCGATGGCGACGGCTTTACATGCAAAAAATTACGTCACACAAATGTGTGTTCAATTTATAACCCCATCGACACACTTCGGCAAAGTAAATATTTTGATGTATGACTGTCGCCGTGTTGACGTCGATGTGTTTGTTTACTAGTCTATTCGTAAGTGAATAGAATTAGGGGGAATAGGAGGAAAAGGAAGGAGATTGATCCTTTTCCCCCTTTTGGGTAAAGAATAGCGTTTGTTGTTTTACGTTGTTTTATTACAGGGTCCGCGTTAAGTAAAATACGAATAAATAGTAATAGCGTAAAATAAACTGTTGAACGTTATTTTAACGAACATTATTTTTTTATAAGGAATTTAAAAATAATGCTAATGAATATAGAATTAATGGTGGTGATATTAGATGGTATCAAAAATTGAAATTACGATTATGTATAAAGTATATAAATGTCAAAACGTGTTTTGATAAAAATAAAGCGCACCTTTTAAGATTAACTCCATATTCACATATATACAAGTATTGTGGGAGCAAATTAAAAAATAATTGGTTAAATCCCAAAGCCGAATTTACAGAGTGCCTTCAACTTAATTACATTGAAGTGTACTTTAGACAAATTGAAGTGAGATTATAAAAATAATAAAAGGGATTTATTTAACATTTCATTTATAAAAGTCTGCAAGATGTAATTTTTTGATTCGTAGCCGTTGTAATAATTGAAAGTTAATTTTTATCAAAAAAAGTGAGCGCCGGGTTGTTGTTTTCTGGTTATGGTAGTGTCATAGTGTAGCTAGAACCACGTAAAAACTTTGTTTCGTGACAAAGATCTTCTTCTTACGTAGTAGATCTATTCTGAAATCTTAAACTAACTATAGTAAGTATAGATCAGCTCGATCGGAGTACGACCATGCTTCAACAGCATAAAATAGTATGAGTTGTTCTTCTTCAGATTTTACCGTTGCTGTCTTTCGTCTCGTGAGTGAAAGAGACCGAAATACTTATTACTACTAGCGGCCTCTGGCAACACATCATCATGGGCCACTTTAAAAGTTTTATTTTTATAAGGTTACTATGTGGTTTTAAACTTCTTCAGCAATTGTATTGTATGCTTATCCTTCAAATTTAAATAAAATGGAAATAAAACATTATCAGGTTAACGTATAAGTAACAACGGAAGCCATTTTATATTCTAATTATAAGGATTATGTAATGAGTACGTGGAACCACGAATATTAACATTAATTACTGCGAAGGCGTAGGCGTGTTTCGTAATAACTACGGCGGCAAAGTTAATGCAGCGTCTAAATAAACGACGCAAAAAGAGATTTTCGCTTTTAGACGCTAAGAGAAAATTGTATAGTTGTAAATACTATGTATATGTAATGGGCGTTAGTTCTTGTTGATGAGCGTAAGATGACTATTGCTACATTTTGCACTGGCATTTCTGCGCATTTTTTTTATCACCCCATTACTAAACGAACTAATACAATAAATAAAACTAAAAGTATACTCCTAGTCAAATACCTAAATACGAAAAAAGCAATTTTTTTAATATTTTTAACTCAAGTACTTTTTTTAGTCGTATGAAAATATGTATTTTTTTTTGGAATCCTTCATATTTTAATATTTAAAGATTTTTTTCACTCTTTGAAAAATTTTGATTTTTTGTGATGTCACATATCTTTACTATGGATCCACATGACATAAATATAATCATGAAATATAATTGCGATGACTAAAAAATATGACTGGGATGGCAATGACAAATCAAATTATATATTAATAGATAAAATCCATCCAAATAATTGCTTGTTACGTGGTGAAGGTGTTTCCCTCCATCTTCAACAAAGTATCTAGATGCACATGTTTTCTTACATTCCCGAGGATTGAAATAGAACTCAGCACCGGTATACTGCTTTTTAACACTTTCACGTGAAAATGTAATCCTTTTCAATTCGTGAAGATCTACTCATATTGGAGCTATAAACTAGCTGCTCTACCATTCAGTGTTCTGAGAAGTTGTTCGGATTAATTCGAGCCGCGGAGTTTAAACATCTTACATTACGACAGAATTCCAAATTTTACCCTCATCATCTCGATGGTTGGCAATCCCCCACTGTGTTGAACTTTATACGAAATATTCCGCCACGCACAACTACTCTTTTATATCAGGTGTTATCAGCGGTATTTACGAACCGATACGACTTAGCGACCTTCAAGATAAGAGCCTACTCCTTTCTTAAGGGCCCGCAGCGCATCTGTAACTCTTCTGGTGTTGCAGATGTCCATGGACGGTGGTAATCAATTAACATCAGGCTGCTTGAAAAAAACACTTAATAGAGGATATGATATAAAGAGGATTTCGTGCACAAAAATATACCCCTACTTGGTGGTTCGAAAATAATATGATCGTATGAAATAACCAAAATACTTTCTATGTAAGCTTTTATATAAATTGAGTTCTGTTTGTTTAATTCCGCATTTACTATCTGTTACAAACATTTCTCATAAAACGAACAAAGTGACCTGGAATGGGTAGCGACTTTCAAATAAAGATACTCTATTGAATTTAAGTTTTGTGTTTAATAATCCACATAGAAAATTATTAGGATTTGCGTTCAGTGTGTTATATATTTTTTTGTCAGTTTTATATTGTCACACTAGTGATATTTAAATTTATAAGCACCTGGTGGAGATAAATTTAATAAAATAAATCATCTTTATGTCAATAATTTTATACATTTAAGACAGGACAGTGAGGGACCTTGGACTGTCGATTGTAGTTTTGGATGACCCACCATTAGATGAAGCGACGGTCGATGTAATTTTGTGGAAAGTAGATAGATATAGGTGGCTCAGGGGGGGGGGGGGGCAGCTATGTTTAGCAGTATTAAATCTACGGTTTAGGAAATGCAAATATCGATTTCCAACTGATTTTGTCTATGAATTGATCTATAATGTATGAGTGTATCTTTGATTCATAAATAATAAACCTGTCTTAATCGATATAAGGTGTAGACAATAAGTAAATTCGATTTGTGTTGTACGGATGTTTTATTATTGTTTGTAGACGAGAGTATTATTGTTAGGATACATGAATGTGATGGTTATGTAATATTCTCGTGGTTAATTCCGGCCACGGTGATATTTTCTGGCTATTACCAAATTATATTAATTGCCTTATGGGTTAAAGTTGTTTCATGAACGAATATCTCTTTTTGCGCCGTATTTACTGATGTTATTGTTTCATAGAATTGTAATAGTAATATTTTACCCAAATCATGAATTTTATTGTTATATTATTTTTATTTTGTTTTAAATGTTTACATATTTTTTAAACTATTTTTTCGAAATTATTGTCTCTATCACATTTAATAGAAGATTAAAATCGCCAATATTGAATATCTTTTTTTGAAATAAATAATGTAAATCTCTAATGAATTTTTCGCAATATTTCTGCACAATTATTCAGTTTGGAAAGTTTTTAAGACGGAGAAAAGAAAATTAAATTTCAAAGTTGAAATGACGAGTGAAATTCACGTTACGGTGGCAAACTTTCTTAGAATTTACATCAGTAAATATAATAATGTAACAATAACATGAGTGAATTGTTTAAAAAACTTCTGTTTGAAATAATACTGAAAGTATTTTTGAGGTTTGCTTTATTTCGGTATAAGATGACTAAATATAGAAAATAATTGATAGGTTTTTTTTAAAACAAGCAATATGTTAATATAATTATCTTTAAACCAATGAAAATAATGTACTTGTATTAAATATGTATCAAAGAAATTGTAAGCGCATCACTTGAAAATGACTGAACCGATTTTATTTTTCGTTCTGACTGCCGCTTTTAGCTCGAGGGCTTTTACAGTTTCACCGGGTTGAGAAACTATTAATGGGTAACCATCACAAGGGCTTGGGTTTGGGTGTGTGACAGCAGGGTCGAAATATTGGCGGGAAGCTTCAGGTTCTGAGCTATGGTCGGCAGCTCAAGATCTATGTGTAGATTTTCGATACGCAAAAACCAAGGCGCACCGGTGGCCTTGCGCATGAAACGATTTTGAATTACCTGAAGTCGGTAAATGAGACGTGGAGAGGTCGCAAAGACGAAGCTTGCGTATGTCATTATTGGTCTGATGCACGCTTTGTATAGTGTAATTTTATTATGTAGGGACATTTTGCTATTTTAATTAAGTAATGGGTGCAAACTACCTAGAGTGAACGTTGCTCGATTCCGCTCGCTATTTATATACAGGCCGAGTCTTTCATCTAATGACGCCTAAGTGGTTGGGAGATGCAGCGTTTAGTTGCGTCGAGAGAAGTATATGGCTGTACTTATGGTGGGGTTAACCTCGATCCCCCATTTCCGAAACCATTTCCCTAAGGTATTGGCTGCAGATTAGAGGCGTCTATAAATAGCGTCTGGTTTGAACACAGACACGTAGAGGCCGGTGTCATCGGCGAAAAAGGGGTAGCTCTACACCGCGAGTGCGTGGTATGTCGTTGGTGTAGAGTGTGTAGAGAATGGGACCTAGGACGGAGCCTTGTGGTACTTCGGCTTGAATGAGGTGAACCTCGGAACATGTTCCCTCGACGAATTACGTCCCGAATTAATTTACTGTGAATGTGCTCCATGATGCGGTGCACTTATTGTTTGCATGAGTGTTGGGTGCGAAACCCGAACTGCTCATTGATTGGTAATCCTCCGGACAGCACGAAGTCCTTGAGGAGGGTGAGGATGAGCCTTTCGTACACCTTACCCAAGGGTTTGAGTAGGCTTATGGGTCGGTAGGTTGATGGATCGGTTGGGTGTTTCGAGGGATTGAGAATCCCTATGACGTCGGCTTCCTTCCAGGTGTTCGGGAAGGTGCCTTTGTATATAGCCGCGTAGATTGTCATCAGTAGGTGTAGAATGGAGATGGGGTAGGAGTTGGATCACCTTATTGGCCTTGCGTGGTCACAGGTTTTTAATTATAGACTCTCCTTCGGTGCATATAACTTGAGTAACGGAATCGCGACTTGGTTCCTTAGTCGTCCGGTCCACCTCCCTGTCAATCATTGCAAGGTGAGCGGCGTCGATCGGTAGGGCGCTCGGTGAGCATTGGAGCTCGAGATTATCAGCCAGACTTCAGCTTAGCTAATCTCTTCGTCTTAGAAGACGGACGGTTGATTAGGATGCGCTAAGGAAGGCATTGTTTGGGCGGTGTCTCATTTTAGGGATTTGGTAAGTCGCCAGAAGGCAAGGTGGGAATGTTGGAGAGGTGATTATCCCACCGATCGTTCTCTGAGCTTTGTGTGATCGATCTTGACGCTGAAGGGTACGTAGCACCAGCCGGTTATAATAGTTAATTCAGACTATTACGAAAAATTAGTTCACCATTAAACAAAATTAGCTCACCAAAAAATTACTTAGCAATTTTGTTATACATATATAGTTAGGTTTTTATGAAAAGAATGCATAATGAATAACCTTTTCTTTTCTAATGGGATTTTTGTATCACCTTTCAAGACCATAATTCGCAAAATAATCGTTTGTGATCGTTTTTGAAATTTGGATAAGACTACGTCTGTCGGATGACCTAGTATAAAGTAAATAATATATAGGGCTTTTTTGTTAAAGATGAAAGCAAAGAATTAACTTGGTTCGAGCGTAAGAAGCATACCAAATATAATATAATAATGAATTTGATGTTGTGTTTCGTTTCTACGTAAAGTATAGTGTTGGATATTGAAAATGTATAAAGCAAAGTTAAGCCAACGAGTAACTTATATTAAGGTGAGACTTATGAGACAAAAACAAGCTGGTAAATAATAATAAAAAATGAAACGTATTTTCTTTTCATTTATATCCTATTTTATTTCACTACTGGTATAGACATCGCCAACGAGGATTTTAGTCATGCTCTTTTTTGTTGGAAAAGTTGGTCTTTTTTTGGTATATGTGTAATGCTGTTCGCCCAGATGGAAAAGTTTTTTTATTGTAAAAATAATATACGCCTTTGTACATACTATTCTTATTTTAGTTTCCTTGTATAAATGCTTTATGTACAGAAAGGTTAAATAAATAAATCTTCAAATCAAATAGAATAGAATTAAAATAATAATAAAAATCATTTCAACTGAACACGTATGTATTATAAAATTAATTAATATTATTGTTAATTTAAACATGCAAATTAGTGGACAATTAAAAAACACCGTTACGTACAATATTTTAATTTCAGTGTAATATCCTCTTCCTTTCAAAACGAATACTTGTAAGTATAAGCTTTATCTTTGTGCCGTTTTCATAAAAAGTATTATACGTTATTGAGCTGAAAAAGCAGGTCTTTCGTTATAGCTCATACCTGCAATATCTGCGAGATTTTGCGTAAAGATACGATGTCTATAGTACTACTTCGGGCAGAGCGATTTTTAATAACAATTTTTTTTTATTACTCTTACTTTAGGGATTTACTTTTCTACTAATTACTTTTTTCGCTTTATGAATTTTAAGACTTTATTTCGATATATTTCAATAGAAATCATTCAGTAAATAAATATGTTAAAAATCGCACAACGGGGTAGTGACTCCTATCTGGTCGGTCGTGTTAATGGGCATCGGTGATCACTGACGATCAGTTCTATAAATATATCGCGGAAAAATAAACTTCACAAAGCTGGAATGATGCTCTTTTTTGTATAGCATAGGTGGCAAACGAGATAGCAGCTCACCTGATGGTAAGTTATTACCACCACCCATCGACATTCGCAACACTACAGGAGTCGCAAATGCGCTGCCTTAGTAAATATGCCAAATTCCCATTATTATTATTTTTTAAAAAAATATTAGCAATGCTATTAACATTACTAATATTCCGGTTAACCACTACAACTAAACTGAAAATTCCTGTGCTAGGAGATGGTTCACGACAATAGTCGAATGATGGATTCGAACCTACGACCTTAAGTTTCGCAGACCGTACCCTAAACCACCTAGACTATTGACGGTTCAAATTATAGTGCTATAGGCATTCGCACGAACAGGAAGTCATTGAATCGTCATCCCTATTTCATCTCCGATGTATAATGAGATCGGAAAAAGGAAAATGCAGTGTCAGGCATAAGAAAAGGCTTCACAATGCTCTATGCTTTAATCAGTGAAATAAAACGTCTAAAATAGACATAAAATTTATACAGCATATAATTGAAACAAATAAGAAAAAATACTAACTTACCTATTACTAGCAACTAAATTTCAAACTCGCAGGATCATGGAGCGTCCTTTGAAATGTCAAGGTGACATGAAAATTGACACTCGTGGGATTAACCGGTCTACTGTCCATCTACTGACATTGGTGATAAAGCAATTAGTTCAGTCCTTGACCTTATGTGCTTACGTCTCATTGAATATTATATTTCAAAAGGTATTTAGGAGCAAATACAAGTAATCTTTGCTCAGGAAATTAATTATATAATATCCTGAGCAAAGATTACTTGTATAAAGCATTATGGCTGGTCTTAGAAACCTCAAAACTTATAACTAACTTACAAACAAATAATTATATTATTTATTTTAATATTGTTTGACTGAGAATTGTATGCAGTGTGAAAGAAATCCATATAGGCTTTATATTATTATGGTTTTTTGGTTTATTTCGGTTGTAATACGAAATGGTTTACATAATACAATAATACGTCATTTATAATTAACATTGCATTTGTATGTTTATCTCAATTAAATGATTACTAAGAATTTTCTTATAAAAAAAATAATTTTATAAAAATAGACTCGGCATTTATTATAACTAAGTAAAATCATAAGCAGATAACGATCTTAACTATTGCAGACGAGTTACATAGTTATAATAACAGTACTAAATTTAGTGTTAATGTCGCCATCAAGTCGACGAGATGTTGAAGTTAATGGACTCTATTATGAAGACGCAGTTATTTAGAATTTTCTTTGAGCTGATGTCATTAGAATAATAGATAACAGATGAAACTTCGTTGCTGCCTTTGTTTTGTAATATTAAAGCTAGTAGGTTTTCTGGTCTTTACAGTTTTTTTTTTGATACGTCGATTATATATGGACTTATTTATTAATATAAATTAATTATTTTTAAAGTGAATTACATAAAATTTAAAATTATATTGGTACACACCAGTTTTACTTATTATATATCCTTTTATGAAAACTATAAACATATATTTTATAGTCGTACATACCGGTTTTTTTTTAATAAAAGCATATACTAGTACTATTTCAACATTTACTTTATAAAGTTTCTATGAGATTTCTAATGATTTAAGACAAAAATAATTATCATACTACCTGGCATGATAATTATAATTTTATTTTGATAATAATTTCAAAATAACCAACATTTGCTGTGATGCTTCCACAATCCATTAATTAGGAGAGCGATATGGGTTCGGCATATTCAGATATGATTTTCCCCTATCTAACGATGACCAGAGTCTAATCCTTTAAGTAACGGATTATTCGTACATAAGATTGGTAATTGTTCGCTTATGTCCCATGACATCTCAAGATAGAGATTAATTGATATTTATTTGATACGAAGTTTTATCTACTTACTGTAATTCCCGAATCCGTAGAAAATTATTAACTTTAATTAAAACTTGGATAAAGATATTATTACTGCGAAAGTATCCGGAATCAAAAAGTTTGTTACCAAGGCATTGAAGATTAAAATTAAATAGTAGCAACGTAATTTTGATCTTCAACGCCTGTATTTAAACAATTTTTAATTACTAAGAAAAAGACCTTTAAGGACATTTCAGAAAAAAATTGTTGAACTTTAGTTTTATATTTCAGATACCTTTTGCCTTTTTACTGGTGTAGCGAGCTTTTTTATATAAAAAAAAACCAGCATAGTGCGGGCTGAACTTACTGGGAGAGGGTTCCATATTCTTTCATTTTCTTTTCGACGTTGGATGGCATTTAGATCGTTCTATAGACTGTGACAGTACTACCTTTAATCTTTTTTAAATTGTAGTTTAATAATTTTGGATAAATGGGAATATGCCGATTTTATTCGTATATTTTCTGCAATATATTTAAAATATGCATTTTGAAATTATAAAATATATATATTTGTGTTTCTTACTCTTTAATACGTGTTTCTTCTCTATATACATACATATATACCTTATTATATTCAGTATGCTCGGAAAAAATAAGCTGTAACAGAAGGACGGGATGACTAGAGTGATTCTATTAGGATTCAGTTTTCAATCGGGTCAGAAAATATAAAGTAATTTAATTATTATATGATTATAAAAATAAAATGCATGGAAATTAAAAGGTTCCAATAATGTTTTAGAATTTAACTTAATTTATTGCCGTATGTTATTTGGAGTTTGCTGATACGCAAATATAGGATAGACAAATATTTATTGATTCAAAAGCCCTGTGGAAATTATATACCAAGAAGTAGCGCAAGGAATCTTCAAAGAAGTTTCCTTTTTAGGAAGCTTAACTGCTGAATATATATTTAAAATACAATAATATTACAAAATTCAATTTTGTTGTGTTTCTATCGTAATTTTCTCTATATTTTAATTGATAAGATAAGTTTCGATTTCATAATGGTATTTTTTTATTTACGGTCAGACAGAGGGATTGTACAAATATTAGTGGATTGTAAAACATCTGTAAGTCTAGCGAGTTTATTTTAGAAGTATTTCGATCTCGGTTATACAAACAAACGAATGAATAATTAAAGGAATATTAACAACAAAACTCTTGCAATTTGTAAAGCAGAATTTTGCTGTTGAAACATAATGAATTAAATACCTTTCAAAGTGGGAACAAAGCGGTAGCACTGATATTAAGGTAATGCTTTCTATTTTTAAATTTAATGCTTTTTGCTTTAAATAAGAATACTTTAATGTACGACTGAATTAGAAAGAAAAAAAGAATATACCAGCGGCTTTCAAGCATAGAGCAGATCAAAGTAAAGAGAACAAGGGTATATATTCTGAGCTCTAGAGTCTTGACGGTAGGTTGAGAACTTGTTATTAAAAGTAAATATATTTCATATAGACTATCCATCCATAATCAATATTGACGTCAAAAGGATTTGGAGACCCTTATTCCCTGTAAGATAATATAGGCGCATGTACACGACTCATAGATGTATATATATACTTTTAGTTATATTAGACATAGTATCTTATAAACCAAAAACGAAAATACTGCTTAATATATCACTCTGCAGAGCTGTGGGTCTCACGTTCTATTTCCAGGTGATGAAAATATTTCTCCTTTTGGTTGAATACGTAATATGAATGTGACTGTATATTGGAAGATGTAACGAGTTTCGGTCCAAACTAAAAGATAAGAAATCGATTAGATGTTATCATCGTTTAAAAAAAGTCTGATCTAAAACTTGTTTAGTTGATCAAAATTAGCGTGTGTTTTGTGGAAAAGTTCAGGAGAAATTTCAAAGATACAGGTATATCCTTATATCCCTTCGCATTTTCCATTACGTATAATTCCAATTCCACATTTTTCGACAAAGGTAGCACTCGGAAAAATTCAGTTAGAGTGTCCACATAATTATGTTCCAACATGGCTTTTCAATGGCTTTTTATTCAAACCGATTTTTTTTTGTGCTTTAACCGTGTTGCAGCGATGTAATATTTTTATCTTATATCTAAAATATTTAATAACAAAAATTAAGTATTATAAAGCTTTTTCGGTTGTTGTCAATATGAAATGTTATGAGAAAATATTTATTTATAAAGTGTTGCAGGAAGCATATTTATTATTTTACATTAATTGCCATGTTATATTCGATTATTTATTATGAACATGGTGATGTATTCAATTTTTTCGACTAGAAAAATATCTATTGTATTTACATTCTACTTTTCAACATAATTTTTATTTAATAGCTTTATTAAAATTCAAAACCTTTCAAAGTTATTCCATTACTCCCTTTACAGTCTTTCCATCTGTATAAGCAACTTCACGAATGGCGTAGCTCCTCCTAAACTTGATTGTCCTTTTTATGGATTCTATCTAAAATCTTAACGTTTTCAAATTCACACTCATCACATCTAAATAAATTTTGATGATTTTTTTTATAAGGTTTAGTTGATACACAGCTGACAGAATTCTTCAACACGGACAGAAAAGCCACCACATTGGTACAGTTCTTTATTATATCTGCGTAATCATCGTACATCACGACAGAATTCAAAATTTCATTCTCATCATCTCCATGGCTGGCAATCCACCACTGTACGCTTTATGCAAAATTCCGCCACACACAACTACTCTGTGAAACCAGCTGTCACCAGTGGTATTTTCGAACAGATACGGCTTAGGGACCTTCAAGAAAAGAGTCTTCACCTTTCTTAAAGGCTGGCAACGCATTTGCGACTCCTCCGGTTTTGCGGATATTCATGGGTGGTGGTAATCACTGACCATCGAGTGAGCTGCTTGCTCGTCTTGTACCTATTCCATAAAAATAAAATCTAAGCTAATTTCTTGAAAATGTGGAAGATTTCTTTAAATTTTATCGTTGAATTTTCTCAATAACAAAAACTGGTTATGTGTTGTTTTATCTTTTTAAACATTTTTCTACAAAAACCTTTATTTCTTAAGTGTTTTGAATATATATAATATAGCCACTACGTGTAGGTTAGGTTAGCAGCACTTATAATCGTTACTGCAAAATGACTATGTAAACTCTTTAGGAATGGCGCGCTACGCGCTTAAAATTTGCGTAGTAATAAAACTAGCATTAACTCAATGTGGTAAACCCTGGAGCTAAAGCTGACCAAAGGATTATAAGGTAAAACTTGACTTATTATATATAAGTAATAAACTACTATATCTTCGGGGTAAATTAGGTTTAGGTTTTAAATTTGTTGGCTACGAGGACGGCTACGGAAATGGGCCCGGCCGAGGATTGACCTTGACGATGCGTTCACTCACTTTTCGCTATCCCTTGGAGTACAAGTAAAATTACGTATCTTTAATATATATTTTTGTATTTATAGCCTTTTTACTTTAAAATCTTTCTCATTATTTATGATAAGATAAGATTAAGCATTTGAACAATGCGGTGGTGTAAGCGAGTCACGAGTAAATATTTCTAAAATAATCATTTTGATAACTTAAGCAAATCGTATTCATTCGGTCCGCATTTCAAAGTCTTAAGTATGTTTTTTAGATATATTCAAATGGTAATGGTTAAATAAAAAGCAACAAAGTCTAGCCTCCGTATCTAGGTACCTTTATTTCATAATGAAAGTGAAATACGATCTCCTGTTCCGGAACTAACTAAATTGTTAATTGTAAGTTTGAACAGATTTACTACGTGCTAAGCGATGGAAGAAAAATTGCTAGGAAACCCGCTTTAAAATGATATATTCAAAAGACGTGAATCATGGATACTGCAATTTCAATTAATTTTAAATTCTGTTTTTATCATTTATCTAACAGCATAACCATATTTATGCTTATAATAGTCGTAGAATTTTATGTTAATAAAATAAATTTTAACACTTAGTCCAATTTATCAAGAAGTTGTGTATATTACTGCTAATGGTGTATTAAATTAGTGTAAAATTACTACAATGTTAGTTATAGAAAGTAAGTTTGAGCTTTTTTTTTATTATTTGCCCATGACATCTACATTCATCCTTAACAAGGAATCATAATGCAGATGTGTTGTCTCTCTTGAGGACTGAGATGGACGGCGTGATCCTACCCCGGTCGAGCTGACCCATACATTCTACAGTTAGAAACCAACTGCAGTGTAGTAGTGCCTAGTTTCTTTTTAAAGTAACAATAACTAATCAGTCAAATCCATCATATGAACAGATTATACTCCAATACGAAAGGCAAATGCCCAGACGAAGATATTAATTTATTTTCATCTATAATTATATAAACACTATGAAATACAATGACAAAATAAATGTAAGTATAACAAATCAAGAGAAGCATTAGAAATACAATTTATGAGTTAGAACTGAGTAGAGGCGATCTGAAAAGGTGAAAGGTCGACGCGGGGCTTCGTCCGTCTTTGAGTTGAAGTAAACAATACTTAATATTCGTAGAGAAAACACAATAAAGTCTTTTATTCTCTGTATGTAATTTTAGAGTCGACTCCTGAAATTTTAAATAACATGTTGGTATTTGTAAATCGTAATATAATATAAAAGAGAAAATAATATTTACAAAAACGGGTACATATTCGACTACAAGCCAAATTTTCATCTGCACCAATCTATCTATTATAGAGTATATTATCCTATATTAATTTATTTTTTTATAAAATAAAAGAGAGTACACGTTTCATCTGATAATGCGCCCATATCCATTGTCGATAAAAAATAATGAGGATGCATTGGCCGCCTTAAAGACTAAAATAGAATACTTCGTTACCAGTAATTGGGTCTGTGGTTTTTTTAATCTATCAGACGCAACACAGTAAATCTTAGTGAATATTTTAGGTCTAGGTATTCATTGATCCTATTATAATTAAGCTTGCTTAAAACAACGAAAGCTTTCGAATTTATTCGAATATGAAAGTTATATAAGATGTACTCTTTACATTTAGTGTTGTTTTCGTCGAACTAAAACATTAAAAAAAATCGTTCATGCATTTTACTGATAAAGTAGAAAATCCTACATTTAAATTTGTAATTGTAAAATATGAAAATAATGTATGAAAATATACATCTTACTGAATTTGAGCACATTGATATGTTTTCGAAAATAATATCAAGTTCTATATCACATGCAACACAATATATTTTTATATATATACAACACGGATTTTCAGGTTTGAACACAGGCGTAAGGTGGCTAGCCTTTCAGTGTTTTACACATTGCATTTTGGAGAGTGTGCTCAGGAATTACATGATCTAATTCCCCCATCCCCGTTCCACTATTCGGACCTCACGACGCACTGCTGGATTTCATCTTTTTTTGTGAACATCCCTCAAACCCGAACGAAGCGCTTTGCTTCGTCTTTCATTGTTCGTACAGCAAAGAACTGGAATAGTTTGCCCGCGTCTGTCTTCCTTCCGATTACAATGTGGGAGTTTTCAAGAGTAGAGTGAATTGAATGAAAAATTAGCATTTACTAAGCTAGTGCGCCTTACCATCCAGGACTGCATTTCCGCTTAACATCAGGTGGGATCGTGGTTGGCTAGCACTTGCTTTGAAAGTATGAAAAAAAAAGATTATTTACATTATGACCCCCATTTTTGAGCAACATTGGGTAAAAATAGGAGAGTGTAACTACACTTTTTTATTCAGATCTTTCAGGCATGTGGTGCTGTCAGGCGACGTGACTGAGTGCTACTCGTTCTGACCCTACAAATTATTCTCGGCACGTTCTAGTTTAGCTCGTAATAGAAAACTTCTCTACATTTTACACCGCCTCGGCTGAATAAATAAAAGTCTTGTTACACTGTAAATGCGGGCTAATCTATTATTCTGAATCTCAATTATATTTACTAATAGACAAAAAGAGGTAAACAAAGATAAAAATTGAATTTATATTGAGCTTATTATATTCAAAACGTTATAAGGGCCAAGCCTAGCGCCATACACCGGCAATAAATGTTAATGAGTTATTTTTTGCATATGAGTAATTCGAAAAACAGAAGCTCAAAAATACACCATATCTGTACCATATTTGTAGCACTAACCTTAGGTCTTCAGATACTAGATAATTCCGCTTACATGACATTAAAATAGGTATGTATGTCTATAAACCCCTATATTTATGAAACCTATAAATGGCGATGACTGCAATCATCATTTATAAGTGAACTGTGTGCTCGTCGGTCATCGCTATGATAAAAAAAATCATTCGTCATCGTTAAGTCACGTAATGTGTTGTTCCATTGTTGTTTAAGAAAATAATGGGTAAAATACGATTGCTAAGTTTAGCTAACGGTAAGTGATTCCTACATCTATCAGATGATACAAAATGCTGATACATTATCTTCTCCGAGCAGTAAAATGGAATGCCTCAGAACCAATAATAAAAATAATAATAAATTTATTTTTATCTCAACAAATTACATGGATTAAAGTAGACAAGGGGATTTATTGGAAAGGTAAAGCTAACAGAAATAATTTATATTAAATGTGAAAGGTGAATTAAGCCGTTAACTAATGAGGTTTAGTACTCAATAAATCTTAATAATGGTTACGAGGTGAAAATATTATTGTTAATTTCTTATAGATATCGGATACTGTGTTCGTTTCTAATATAGCATTTATACTTACACAAGATCAGATTAAGCTTGGATTAATTAGATACGAGTATAAATGAGTATAGATAACGACAAAACTTGATTATGATAAATACAATGGTCATATATTACTAACACAATAATAATGCCAATATTTTCTTTTCTTGTTTTACTTGGCAGCCATACGTCGCCTTTATGTGAATTAAAATTTTTCAAATAAAGATTCTGAAAAATAAAATAGAATGTTACTTCTTGACTTAGTAGTCTTATGATGCACAAATATAGTTCCTAGGATGTGAACAGACTCGGTTGAGACAACACAATACTTGTTACGTGTACAAAATAAAAATTACACAACTTTGAAAAATACACACAAAGGGTAACTTTTTTAAAATTATGAATGAATGTAAATAATGCAGTGTAATTTTTATTTTTGCATCTCTGATATTTATTGAACGTAATTATCTATATAAATCTCAATATGTTCAGATAAGGTACTAATTAAATTAGGTACTGCCTGTTATAGTCAATCGATAAGACTTTTTTTATTTAATTTTCTATCATTTAACGTCTCTTAATTTTCTACAATTATCTGAAAAATAAAATGGATTAAAAGCAGTTGGTCGAACGGGAAGAGGAATTGTCTCGATTGGCGCTTTAAGTAAGCGATGTGATGGTTATGGAACCGGAGTTATGATCATTAGATCATATATCAGTAAGGATATGATAATTAGATCATATATCAATAGGGATTGGCCTCGTCTATAGTTAGGATATATGGTGCTTAATTATATACTCGTATATTGCTTAGTTACAGTTATTCATGTATTCACTTTTTTATTTCTTACTTAGTCTAGATTAAAAATACGCTACTAACTTAATCTCAGCTTGGGCCAAGCGTTTTAATGTAAAAACAAAAAAATATCGATTCGAATTGGAGTACAAAATATAACCGTTACTACCAAAATACTTAAATTTACTACTTTAATATTATTTCGGTGAGTGTAATGTTTAATATAATACAATACTAGATGTATGTGCGATTTCGTATGCGCAATTATTACGTGCGAGAGACGCACTTTAAAATTGATTTTTTTTATATTTATTAACCGATCAATTACAACGAACACCAAATGCCCAAGCTTGTCTCAATAGATCACTTAAAACTACATCTAAATTGGTTCAGCCATTGTGGAGATTAGCGTTCACAAACGCACAGATGAAAACCTGTTTACGACTCTTATACATATATAGAAGAGAGAGCCGTAGAATCTTCGTTGCTGAGTGCTCCCTTTTATTTTCACGGTACGCTTACTTAAGTCCCTTGATGGTACAATGAATTTATTATTTATATTTCATTATCAGCATCAATTTTATGTATCATTACGTCTGTATTAGTACTCGTACTAAATGAAATCAGCGTAAGCACGTTTCGAAAATACAATATTTTGATAACGTACTAAGGCCACTAACTTGTAGAGGAGCTGCTTTATGAACTATGCTTAGGAGTGGAATTTATATATGTATAGGATATTTGTCAGTACAAGAATGTAAATGTGAAAAATAAAATATCTGTCTATAAACATTAAAATCCAACTGTCGGTCGTGGTCGCTAGAGTCGAGATTGTATGATACAGGTATGTACTATGCAAGTCACAACTAGAAGATGCTAAGCCGATGACGAACGAATGAAGACGAACGGTCACGGGCCGCTCGGTGTTGGAAGGTTTTTGTTAGAGCCATCACTTGTCTACTAAGCGTCGGGATTGAAGCTAATAATACTAGCTTATTATAGGTCTATATTTAATAAAGCTTTGATAATGATGACTGTGTTTTATGAAATTATGAATTGGATATTTTAAAGATTTTTTAAAGCTTGTTCTTTAATGCTATATTATTAAAAGATACGATGGCTTTAACACACGTAATCGCACAAAAATCTGGAACTGCCATCCTCAGTGAATGATAATGTGTCAGTTCCATGCATGGGCGACTCAATCGTTGTGCGGTGATTGATTAGACAGAAATAGGTGTTTCGCTAGAATGATCGAACGGTCGAAATATTCTTTGAGGGATAACAAAACGATGGAAATGGGGGCTTGCAGCTTTAGTACGACTCTCCGCCGCACAAGATGTCTGTTCCAATGGTGGAACAAAAAAAACGTTTGGATCAAAACGCCATAGCCTTATTATAATTTATTTTGAAAACAGTTCGACGGTAATAAAATTGCCAATGACGAAGACGTTAAGAAAGAGATATTGATTTAAAACATTGTTACTCGATTAAGACATCGACAGATACTGTAACAGATATGGTTGATAGCCGTTATGTATTTAAAGAGGCAACGTTTCAGATTGAAGAGCACGAAGGGGTAGGTAATTCAATGGAGGTAGTGCAAACTTTCAACCAACCCGTAAAATGATACATTTAACCCTATCAGCAGATTCACTGCATCGAGAACAATTATGTGTATATTTATATATATATTTACTTTTAGATATGTTTGTATTTATAATATGTATATATTTTTGTTTTATAGTTTATGTAAATGTATATCTATTATTTTATTTAGTATTATAAATTCCTAAGATAATATATAATGATATGTATTTAGGTGTACGGTATGTTTCTTTTTTCTTTATTATTATTTTTCTGTCCCTACCTTGATTTCTCTGAACCCTCCCAAGTTTGACTGGTAGATAATGCCTCAGGCATTAAGCCGCCTTTGTGCATATGTTAGTTGTACAAAAGTTTATAAATAAATAAATAAATATTAGCACATATTATTAGCGTTAAATTGTAACTTTTCGGGTGTCACTTGCCACAATTAGCACTGATAAAAATTATTAATACTAAATGATGATTAAACAATATTGGCGTTTTATATTAACATAGTATTTAAATAACTATAACTCTTTATATAAAGTCTGCTATATTTACTGCTTAGTATTCGTTTTTACTAAAACTCACTCTAGGTGTAGTGTTTCTTCTACATACTATGTTCTAATGTGAAAGACTCGAGTACTCTCGAGTCCTCGTGAGGGGTCCGTCTACGACGTTAAGTGCCTCTGGAACGGTCATTGTTACTATATGAATATTGGTTAACGCCTTACTAAGCAGAAATATCCATTGTTAGGAAACTAATGTCCTCTTGAAGGCTTAGTTTCTCACGACTTATGTTGCTTTGGTATGAAAATACAACATATATATATACATATATAGATAAGAATATTAAATATTATTTCTCATACTAAAAGGTTTAAGAAAGTGAGGTTATTGGTATATCATCGCCTTGCTTATTTGTAGACATCGCACCTTTCGTCATTTTCTTTCAATATATTACTTTGACCTGGAACCGTATTTTATAATATTAAATGTGAACGATGTAAACGAGACAAACGAGTCGTACACAGTTCACCTGAAGGTAAGTGATGATTGCATATCTTGAACTCCTGAAAACAATCAGAATGTCTCACCGCGTGTATAGAGTGTTCGGATCTCTACACCCACAAATACACTAAACACAGCAGATGGTATGTTGGTATTTTGTGAGAGGGTGGTGCTGAAACGCTCTACTCGTGAATGGTTCATGCTGCAAACCGAGAAACGTTGAATATATTAAATCATAAAAATAAAATATTATGAAGTATTGGTATCGGTCGTATTGGTTTCTATTTATAAATATTCAATGTAACGCATGCCAATTCAATACTATTACATTTCCGTTCGATTAGAAACTCATACAATAGCAGCAACGACTAAATCGGAAGACCGGCAATTTCCTTCACATATAGATGTGAATCCAAGCGCGTGTTTTAGAGATTTCGTCACAAAATAAGTACATATTTTCTTTTTTTTATAAATGTGGCAAACGAGCAAGCTCTTAAATTGATGTGATATAAGTGATTAGGGGATGGTTGGCGACAATAATAGAATGGCGGATTCGTACGAGTGATGATATCACCGTGAGTGAGATAGCAGCATAACGCTAGTGTGATCCTTGTGGTCAATGTAGATATGATAATTATTCAGGTAATTATAGGCTTTCCATAGTAGCTCTCAAAGGTCTGCATGTGTATCCTGAATTGTTCCGGACCGCAGTCTTCATTACCATCAACTATGACCTTATTTTAAAACCCCCAGACGTTATAAAAAAAATATATAATTCTGTCGGTTAAGTAAAACATAGTGAGGCAAGCTGTATTTAAAAATTCTTAATATAATTTGAAGTCTCGAATATTATTATAGGTTGAAAAAAATCTAATTTTATTAAAATTTTTAGCATTATAATTTTTCTACACATTTAAATAAATGACAATTCATTGTGTCTTATCTCAAGTATATTTCAATTTCAGTGAGCCTAACAGTAACTCGTGAATTCCTAGAATGAAAAGGGTAGACGGACGTCGTTTAATATTTAAAGATCTAAAGGCTAGCGATTATGTGATCGCTTCAACTAACGATGCGTGAAATCGTCTTTGTGAAGTTAACTCGCGACAGGGCCACTTTCAAGTTTAAAATGTGAATGTTCATTGAATTAGGAGGCACAGGTTCAACAAAAAGTCATAAGACTACTTCATTAATGCGTAAATGTTTTTGACAGACTGTTGGAAATTTTTATGACACAAAACAAAATACAATATTTAAATGAAAAACATGCTTCCAAGTTTTTCATACCCACAGGGGTAGAGAAATAAAATTAGTTGATAGCTTGTGAGCCCAACGTCGTAGCCGTATTCAGTTTTTTTGTAAACAAGTTTATAACAACTTGTTTAAGTATCAGCCCATAAATGAATTCCGATGAATAAAACGGCTTAATTGATAAACAGTATTACCTTAATAGTTTCGTAATTAATAATTTATAATAATAATATTTTTTTCTTTATTTCTCTCCAGAATACATATTAATTAAATTAAGTTAAAACAATAATATTTACATATGTTGACACGTATATTGCGGGAGACTGATGCGCTGAACTAAGCTCTGGGCTTGTATTGTCGGGTCATCGTTCATCAAAAACATTATTTTAATTCAATTAACTTAAATACTGAAAAAAAAAACCATTCCTCACAATGATCTTGATTATAAAAGGTTTGACTCATAAACAAGAGCAATAAAATGCGTGCAGACGTCATTAAAGTTAAATAGTTTCACAGCCAGCAATTGTTGAACTACCAAAAGTTTGATTACCTATGAAGTTCACCTTTAAATGAAACGAACTCGCCTTCTAGCAACTATAGAACTATTGCGATTCTCTGGGGAAAGACCAGAGTCTGTCAAAAGGTCAAAAAATACATCTACTCCGAGAAACGACGGACCTATTAAATGTATAAAACATTATTACTGGATGTATAAATATTCAGGAAAAAAGTGGTAGAGCCACTCCGCTTGTTTGTTTGTTTCTAACTGCGGCTTTAATGAGTTTTCACTAAACAAGGTAATTAAAGGGTGTAAAAGTTTCTGAACCCTTATTACATGTGACGAGAAACTTAGTCCTAAGACGTGTCAATGTATGTATCTGTATAATGTAACGTATCAGAAATTACTTACAAGTGTATATGTTGGTGCCATGAGCATCTGGAGTGACCATCAGCTGAACTGTGCGCTCGATTGTCACCCTCGATACAATAAAAAAATAACTTTTAGACATAACAGTACATATACATAACACGTAAACATGAAAAGGTATTTTTTGTTTGTTTTTTTTTTTCATTTATAGTTACCATATTTATTTATATACTTAATTGATTTTGCAATCAAAAACATAATATTTTTTTTATTAAAAATTAATAAATATATGTCTGTGTCATTGAATTCGCAAATTACGCACTAACGCATTCATATGACGTAATTGTAGGGAACGTTAATGTTTCCCAACAGTTAATGCAAAAATACACAACACAAGAAAATTTCCATTTACAATCGTATACTGTAATGTATTACTTTGTTTTAATTTATAATTTGCCTAAACCCACAAAAGCTGAGGACCAGTTCTGTTAAATTTTCAATTATAGATGGACTTAAAAATATTGAGGGGAGCTTTCGCAAATGTCGTCGAAAATTAAAATGTAAAATTTAGACAAGTTTAATGTGACTGACTGTATTAAAATGTTACAAAATAGTACTATAAATTTAACATTGTTTCATTTATAATAGTATTATTATTCGTACTTCTATTTCCTGTAATTTTGCAAAAGGCTCAGAAGATTACGAAAAAGCAATAAAAATCTTGTGATGGCAGGACACAAAATTTATGGTATACTCGTATTTGTTTAAAGTTTTGTATGCGATAGCTCAAAGGCAAAATTCTCCCCCATCTTCTTCATTGACTTGAAAATGCAAACCCTTCCTAGTTCTTTTGATAGGCATCTGAATGGTGGTGAGTTTTAGTGTTTAAAGTTAGGGATTGGCGGTACATTTTTTTTTTTTTTTTTTTTCATTTATAGTTACCATATTTATTTATATACTTAATTGATTTTGCAATCAAAAACATAATATTTTTTTTATTAAAAATTAATAAATATATGTCTGTGTCATTGAATTCGCAAATTACGCACTAACGCATTCATATGACGTAATTGTAGGGAACGTTAATGTTTCCCAACAGTTAATGCAAAAATACACAACACAAGAAAATTTCCATTTACAATCGTATACTGTAATGTATTACTTTGTTTTAATTTATAATTTGCCTAAACCCACAAAAGCTGAGGACCAGTTCTGTTAAATTTCCAATTATAGATGGACTTAAAAATATTGAGGGGAGCTCTCGCAAATGTCGTCGAAAATGAAAATGTAAAATTTAGACAAGTTCAATGTGACTGACTGTATTAAAATGTTACAAAATAGTACTATAAATTTAACATTGTTTCATTTATAATAGTATTATAATTCGTACTTCCATTTCCTGTAATTTTGCAAAAGGCTCAGAAGATTACGAAAAAGCAATAAAAATCTTGTGATGGCAGGACACATTTATACTCGTATTTGTTTAAAGTTTTGTATGCGATAGCTCAAAGGCAAAATTCTCCCCCATCTTCTTCATTGACTTGAAAATGCAAACCCTTCCTAGTTCTTTTGATAGGCATCTGAATGGTGGTGAGTTTCAGTGTTTAAAGTTAGGGATTGGCGGTACATTTTTCGACTTGAAAGCCTAACGTCTAACTGTGGTCAATTTGAAAACTAATGACAATAATTAATCGGATCAATAAAATTATTATCATTGTTAGCGCAACTTTTTTTTGTTTATTCTACAGACCATCGATTTATTCTATACATTGCCATGTAAACTGACTGTAAAATGAAATACTAATTAAGATATCAACAGGACTACAAGAGATATTGATATAGGCCAGTCCAGCCATATAGCATGATTACTCAAATCGATTTTCACAATACTTCCGGTATTGTGAAAATCTTACATCAAATATTTTTTATGTATATTATCTCAGATTTTTTTTTGAATAGGCGGCAAACGACCAAGCAGCTGACCTGATAGTAAGTGATTACCGCCGCCCATGGACATCCGCAACACAAGAGGAGACGCAGATGCACTGCCGGCCCTTAAGAATGGTGTAGGCTCTTCTCTTGAAGGTCCCTAAGTTGTATGTTTTCGGAAATATCACTGGGTATAGCTGATTCCGTACAGTAGTCGAGTGTGGAAACAGAAAATTTCACGTAAAGCGCACAGTGGTGGATTGGCAAACATCGAGATGAAGAGGGTGAAATTTTGAATTCTATCATGATGTACGATGTTTAAACTCCCCCGTGTATATATATTAGATCCTATAGAATTATTGTTTTCCTCAATCCTCAAACTATTAAAACAAGAAATAGTTCTGTTGTGTGGCTACGGCAATGTCTATTGTGCTAGCAGTTATTACCAGATGATATCGTCTGCACAATATATATTTTAGTGTCGTAACCATTTAAGACAAGTATTGTTAACGAATTGTGAAAAGAATATAACTACTACTGCTACACTTTATAAGTTGTCTAGTTTACGATATATTTCCCTTTTACTAATAAATTCTAGTACTTGTAGCTTGAATCTTATTTTTATTTTATGCAATAACAAGCGGGTAAGAGGAATGAAATTATACGTAGCACAAAGGAATTCTAAAATAGGTTGTGAATGTGGGGCCCTTATAGTTAATATTTATGAGCTTTTGTTCGTAGTCAGAACAGGAGAATAATAGAGAATCCCTAATGTAAATAAAATATAGAAACGGTTTTAAATTGTTGTAACATAGTTTCCCCTTCATTTATCAAGAAGGGAAAGGAGCCCTCACAGAATACCAGAAGGATTACAAGGATAACGCTGCTGTGTTTTGTATGGTGAGCAAGATAGAGAGAGAGAGAATCGGTGAATCGATTGGTGAAGGCATTGTGATTATTTGTTGAGTATGAATGCAGGTGTATATGAGTGACAGTTGCCACTTACCATGAGGTAAACTTTGTGTTCAGTTGTTACATGAAAAAAACACCTACCTAGCTATTGCAGAAATTTCAACGTATATATTATTAATATAACACTGAAATGAGAAGTAATAAATAACGTGTCCAGCAATGTCAGGACAAACTTTTACTATTTTACTAGCATCAAGCTCAGAATACGTTGCTTGCAACACCTCTTTTAATTTCTCATATATTTTTTTTTATAATCGATTGTACTATATCAGTGACTTTCATGTAAGTACTGGCAAAACCGTACAAACTTTCAACACAATTGGATTAAGGATACTTGAATCCATAGAACAGAAACAAAAATATTAACTTTTATATAATAGATAAATCTATAAACTTTAGTAACAGACCTCTCCGAAGTTGAGAGCAGTTGTCACTTTGTTAGACTAGTACCTCAAATCATGCATAAAATGCAATAACTCGTAGCTAGCGTGCTACTGCCGGTTATTGGTATTTTCCTGGTATGTCGTTTGTTAATGTCACAAGAAGAAATGACATATACTGTTTAGTCGCTGTCAAACGGTTAGAAATATAAATTTTGAAATGGTACACCATTTACACCGGTTGCAGTTTGTTTAAATTATAGTCGTTTACGTAATTTACAAAGAGCTTTTGTAAATATTTATGATTTAAGTATATATAAAGAATCTCTGTGATATTAATATGAAATATAATTCATAATTGGAGGCCTTTCATAAATTTATTGGCAATATTGAAAGCGTATGGTCGTAAATGGAGATTGTGATGGACTCCCGTAGAGTGTATAAACATGTTTGGTTGACAACCTTGCCCCAATTATTAATGTTTATTGTACATTAATGTATATTATTGGGAATACTTCAAAGTCTTGCCAGTACTATACATGCGCATTAATACATATTTTTCCTTGCTAGAAGTCGATGTAGAAGTAAAATCGTGCTCTACGTAAAATGCTTTGACTGATGATAAGATATGTGGTTAGGACAGATTCTTTTTTTAATAGAATGATTGCAGTAAGATTACTAACATTCCCGTACAACGCTACACCCCGCATCCACTTCAACTAATGTAAAACGCTTGTGTTAAGTTAACGACAATGGTTGAATGATGGAATCAAGCCTACGATATTAAGTTTCGTAGACCCTATACTAAAATATTAGGTTAAAACATTTGTATATACTTTTATACTAAGTATACGAGTTTGAATTTTTTGTAATTACTGTTAAAACAGTCAGCTGTGACTTCGAGGTCTATCTAGCGATTAGAAGTAAACTACAGCGTTAATAATAATATGGCTCCGGTTTCTATTTCAGATAATTTTTATCGAGCGTGAAATAGATAACCTACAGGGTTATTCTCGTTACGTAGAAGCTTCGTGAGAGGATGCCTTTATAGCTCTTAGAATTTCTCGGTCACTGCTTTTATTACGATGGACTCGCTTTTGAAAGGCATTTATGTTCTATACGATTTTACACTAGTGAAGTAAAGAAGACTATGCTAGGTTACGGCACAAATTTGTGGAACGCAATTTGTTTTAAAACTAATTTCAGCTTTAATAAAGTACCTACGGACACACAGATGTTGAAAAATCGAAAGAATGCGCTAAATTCAATGAAAACGGTTGTAAGTTTTATTTTAAAATAAAATAGATTTTAATTATATTAGAGATACTAAATCTTCTACTATCTTAACTACTTATCTTAACTTAAACAGGGAATCTTTTGCCGAGCTATTTTAGTTAAAATAGCTAGTGAGTGACCCACGATTTGTTAATTCGTGTAAAACAAAATAATATAATAATTTATTAAATATTTTTAATTCACTAAAATTAAGTACAAAGTACTAATTATCCCTATAATTTGTTGTGTTCAAATTCTTTCAATTCAGTTTTTCTAGATTTCCATGATATATTTTATAAAAAAACTTGCTTCTTCTGAAGTCAGCATAAACAAAATTCACAATTGAAGCTATGATATATATATATCAATGTCAAGCTAAAGTGAAGAATGTCTTTACCTCCATATTTCGTCACACATGCGTTGGCAGTTATCAGGCGCTGTTCGTAAAAATAATGATTCATGTATTACAAATATTACACAAGAATTAATCATTGGTAATTTTTATAGTATGAATTTCTGTAATTAAAAAGGGCTAGATAGGATTTCTAGGCTTTTTTAATGATATTAGGAGATGACAATAGAGCACATACTTCACCTAGTAGTATTTGATCCCTATGTAAGCCTGACCCTTCTAAATCGATTCCACTTAGTGTTACGGTTAGTTTATGGCTAGTTTATAGTCTTTTAATTACGGTATCAAAAGGTTTTAATGTTAATTCAAACTTTATCACTTATAATTACATGTTGCTACTGTTGTTTTGAGAGACTCTTTATTTCTGAAATCTGTATAAAAGAGCACACACTCTAGTAAGTCATCCCTATGGCTCGTATATACATATAAATTATATCTAACAAATACAAAACTCGCAATATTTAAGTCTAAATTTTGTTGCGACGTATTGCTAGTATTATGTGAGGGCGTGGTCCATCTTTGAGTGGACCGATCTATTCATGTTACAGCTAGAAAATAGGTTATAATGCTTAATTCTGATCTCCCATTCAATTAAATTTAACTTTTGACCAATGTGTAAATTTAATGATCAGGATGAGAACGAATACATGGGCCTCGAAACGAATACATAGTTCACCTGTGTTCATCGCGGCCCACGACACCTCTTCCTCTCAAGAGTCTCTGAAAGCTTAATTTCCAATCTCCGTTCTTTCGGTCTCCGTTTTCATTCACCAAATGAAGCATGCTTGTGTTGAGCAGCTAGTTTTGGTCAGATATCTATAAAAACCTTCATATCTATTTTTTCCTGGGCGAGCTGACCCAGTATATCCAATGTCCCTTCAAGAAGTATCATAGCTCGAACTAGTTAAGATTTCAACCATAAAAAATGTGTTCACCCTGATATGAGTTATACGATAAGTTTATAGCTTAGGCAATTTTAAAATGATATTTATCCAGCGTGGAACAAATGGGTTGCAAAATATGCCTGTGTAGCTTAACAAGTACGTGTCGACAGCGCAGTGTATGGGCTTAATTTTCTCGGTCAGTGGTTTTATTGTGATGTAGCAGTTTCTACGGCAGTTATGTTTTACATGTTTCAAATATATTCTATAATGTTGTATTTTATGTATGAAATTATTATGGAGTTTATTAGGAGATTTTTAATGCTTACTTAATAGATGACACTTTAACGATAGATATAAACGAGATCAACAGAGGAAGGCTCGACTTGGGAAGGCTATGTTTACACAAAATAACAACAATAATAATAGTTTAGTGCTGCTGTGTTTGCCTAACCTCTGCTCTAGTTTCTGTTAATGTTGATGCTGTTAGCCTATGCGGCTCTTACAGCTTTGTCGGATACAGGGCTCACGGAACTGAGGGGTCCGTGAGCTGGTGCTAACCTCTGCCTAGGTATTCAAAAGATGAATGCGCATTTTATCTAGTACAAATCGAAGGCGACGTGATGTAGGTTGAGTATGTGCCTGTCGCGGGTACTGGTTTCGATTTCCACCAAAAAATGTTTGTCCACCACAAATTATTGGTTTTCGGGTTTGATTCTGTCGTATGTACTTATTGCACAAGGATTGGCAGGAGAAGGCAAACGCTTGTTTTAGCAAACGCTTACGGTACTATAATATATCGTGCGTAATTGATGTAATCTGGATGACGTCATCAATTATTTCCATAAATGAAAATAAATAATCTACCAAATACTTTATTCCATTTGGGGTAGATAGAAGCATTATTCACATTCCACTTGTCACCGTGCTCCTGACGCAAATTATAGTTTTGTTCAAAATACAGTAAATAATTAATTTGAAAATTTTGTAACTCCGATATATTGAGCAAAGAAATATTTATATTGGAATTGTTCATCTTTAAATTTTTTAGAAACATTCTGATTTCATTGTTTAACTAAAAATATATATTGGAAAAGCTTGTTGAAAAATATTATCGATATAAACGATTTAGGTGGCGCCATCTTGCTTTATGTCGTGTAGCCGGCGTAGGCGGTCGTCGATGAGTTGTTTACCCATAATTATAAATAATGTATAGCATCGTCAATGCTTCAATTAAGGGTGAGAGAGAGCGTTCATAATAGATGTCAACAAGCACACAACTATAAAAGCTATTAGATTTATTTACAAAATAGATTTCAAACTTATTACATCTATATTTATAAACGTGAATAAAAAACTTTGTACCCATTTTTAGGACTTTGCGCGCACGAAGGAGTGTGTGAATAAGCATTGTTAAAGTTAATGTTAGAATGGGAGGGTAGAAACAAAAAATGTTTGCATAATATTACAAAAGAGTGAATACGGAAAGGATGATTTATAATTGATCTTATCCACCCGCAGTGTAATCCACTCCAACAGGAAGTTTATTTAGATTATATATTAATTATTGGAAGTAAACATAATTCAAAATAAATATATGCAATGATTACAAACACAGTACAGTTTCAGGTAAATATTTGAAAATTAATAATAATGTTCAAATTTATAAATTTAATGAATTACGGTCGAGTTTCGATCGCAGGACGACCACTTGTGTACTTTCTTATTTAAAATGGATTACCCATAACAGACGATTTCACGATTGAGATCACTTACTTAAATACACAATTCACCGACTCCGACAGCCCGTAATAAATAATCATACGGCATTGTAGATTATGCCTATGGTCGTTATAAACTGAAGAGGACATTTCTATTATAATATATAATTTTAATAGTAGTAATAAAGATAAACTTATAATGAGTGAAGTTAAAAATTCCTTCATGAGTCAAAGTATACGTTTTTATAATTAAAATTCCTTTGAAAGTTATTACACTTACCGTGAATAAATTCAAAATTTCATTAAAAATACCTTGCGCTTCATTAATAAGGCCTATTATACTGTAGGGAACTTTGTACTATAGGGAAGATAAAAACCCTGTAGTGTACATACCTGCACGGGGTCAATAAAGGACAGTTTATTCAACCTTTGCAAATTTATATTCGTTGATATAATTGTTTATTATTGTTATTTTTTACTATGATTGTAATTTATTTTTTATTTTTTTTAATTTATTAATTTATTTATATATTTATCGTTTTGCAAAGATACTTGTATTTCATGCCGGTTCTACTCAAATTTGTATTTATACGAATACTTACCATACTAAAATATGTCTTGCACATTCGATATTGCCGTGATCGAAATTGATTACGAAGGCATTATTATTTTTAAAATTATCATGATACGTGTTCAAATCTTTTATTCGAAGTGTGAAACATTATGTATATGAGTTACATGGACACCGGATTGTAGTAACAAGATTCTGTACTCATGACCTAATTGAGCAATAGCCTGTGACGCATGAATCCTATGCTCGCGATCATATCTATTGACACTACCTCATGGACCATTCATTAATTTCATCGAATAAAACTAATTTTCTACGCATATCGTGTATTCGATACTTTTAGTAAAATAAATAATAATAATTGTATATTCTAATATTCTAATTAAGTAACATACTCTAATAAATAATCTGTATATAATTGAGTATTCTGATTCAGTGTTTTTTAGGCTCGTAAGCAAGCACAAATTTCCTGATGATACCACACTTACAAACTAGCTGTAGTGCGACTAACTCAGCTCGACCATGCTTACCGGAAAACTTGTGTAGCATAGTAAAATGTAATAGTAGAGTAAAATTGTATGTCGCCTTGTGAAAGAGATGTTGTGGCGGTATCGGCTTTCTCCAAACATTTGTTATTTTAACAACGTAAACCATCGAAATTATAGAAATATTATAAGCAAAATTATAGGCAATTATGTAACTTACAAATATATATTCAATTTCCATTGTTATACACGTAATTAGCTTGCGAATGTCTGTTGTAATATATGTACCCAATAATGCAGAGGCGTTTATTGACAGTTTCGTTAAATAAATGACAAGCTTTCGAGAACTTTCCGTCTGTTTGTTAATTATAAGGAATTAGCATCGGTTTCATAATCATTTTAATCTCATTCACTTTATGTTATTGTTTACATATATTCTTTATTTTCAAACTTAACGAACAAAACAAAACTTTTCAACAAAACTCACCGACTCCTTGAAGGGTTTAGTAATGATACTAGATGGTTTTACTGATAATATGATCTGATAACAATAAAACTACTTGTCAACTGAGCAAAATCGTTTATGGTGCTGTTATTATTTTTGTTATATTCCCGCGACCGCACCTTCCTGTATCTAATGTTACCTTTTCGTGATAATATCATAGGGCTCCCTCTTTATATATGCAGTATCGGAAGCGTGAGATAATCCTGATTCATGTATCACTATAACTCATCAACATTAATTTATTTTTTTGAGTTTACATAAATACGGGCCCTGGCCACAGCGAGTATAGATTAGCGCACGATGGCTGGCACAATTTCGATTCCAAATATTAAATCGTATCTTGGGAGAGTTCTAGCCAACAGTGGACTGCCGTAGACTGTTGAAGGTTTTTTGTTATTACATTGAGAGTAACAAACGAGCACACAGTTCACCTGATGGTAATTGATTCCTACCACCCATGACATCTACATTCATCCTTGACAACGAACCATATTGCAGATGTATTGTTACCCTTGAGGATTGAGATGGAATGCCTCGTAATCAGTACGAACACTTCAGCATGATGCTGTTATTTTACGCTGGTATTCTGTTAGGGCGTGGTCCTACCTCGGTAGAGCTGACTAATTAATTCTGTAGCTAGAAACAAACTGCAGCGTAGCTCTACCACTGTGAATTAAATTATGATGATGCTAATGATTATCATAAATATTTACCTTAACGTACAAATAATTGTCCGGGACACGGTAATAAGCAATGAATTGGATAAACAACAAATCATTCTGTTAATTAACTCACAAAGTTGGGTAATTTATACTTTAAATGGTTGTACAAATAAAGGTGTATATCATCCCACAAAGGTCGGAAAGTATTTTATAAATAATATGAAGTGAACATAAACTCAACTGTGCCTTGTGTTTGTTACAGAGACAGGAGTGGGCGACGGAAGATCGGTAAGTTGAAGAGATTTATTGAGCGGGTGGATCCGCCACGTGTATTAACGAAGCTTATTTACACAAAAACAAGGTTACGACTTGGGGCTGACGTGAAATTATTAAGCAATCTTTTCCCAATATTTCTCGATGTTTACCATACACAATTTCATTACATATAATATGAAATATAATATATAATAAAGCCACTGAGTAGTTTGCAAGTGTTGTGTATTACGAGTATCTGCATAATCATTAATTACTAAGGATGAATGTGGACGCCATGGGCCACAACAATCAATCATACATCTTTAGGTTTCAGGTATCATATGATTATACCGAGTTTCCTTATAATTACAAAAAGAATATTACATAATAATGATCTTACAGAATTAGTATTTTTTTAAAAAAAAGAATATTAGCAATGCTATTAACATTACTAATATTACGGTTAACCACTACAACTAAACTGAAAACGCTTGTCCTAGGAGATTGTTCACGACAATGGTCTAATGGTGGATCCGAATGTGCGACCTTAAGTTTCGCAGACCGTACCCCCAACCATTAGGCTATTGACGCTTCCTAAGTATTGTCCTCCTTTCTTAGTACTGTCCTTAAAATCTTTGATTAGAAAGAATAACAACTATTAAACTCATCTGACTGACTAAAGTGCCGACAAAGTACTGATCAAGTATATGATATAAATAAATAAAAATAAAAGCACATACTATGTATACTTATGCAGTAAGTAATATGCGTATATGTAGTCATTATTTTAAACTATGTAAATATTGGTAATAATTTGGGCCAATAAAACTTCCTAACTCAAAATCGTCATCGAAATCTTCATCAAACAATCCTGAAGTGTAATTATTACTTGTTAGGCGTCGTATGGATTCAAAAAGGACGTCTTCTGTGATAATTTTTCGGGTCTTATTTAACACGACTGGTGTCATCCACTTCCAGTCATCTGGTGGTACAATGGTGTTAAAATATTCGCATGTTTTTTTTAATAAATTCAACATTTTGTTAGCTGTAAACGAAATTAACTAAACAAGACGAATAGTGAATTTTGCACCCAATACTACGTTGCCAATTAATCATTCATAATGAATCGAGCGCTACTTTAAACATCTTAGTTTTTGTTACAAATTTAAAAACTCGTGTTTATATTTTATTTAAATTTGGTTTTACTTATTAAGTATTTTTAATATCGTATGCACTGTATATAATGAAATCTATGCTGTTCTATCAAAACAAGAAAAAATCCAACAAATTTAATTTACGCGAATCAGACAAATCCCTAAAAAAGAGAATGTTATATATGGTCTAATAAACAACATAATATTTTATACGTAAAAAATTACGAATATTTGTGGATTTTACATGATATTAAATTAATTCTTTCTTGTCAAAGCATTCTAAATATTTCAAACACGAACTCAGCGGCGTTAAGAATGCAAATAGGATTCTATTTGAGGTTTGCCGCCGGCACAAATTCTGATATATTTTAAGAGTTCTTAAAATTTTGCCAGCGACGAGCTGTTGATAATTTCAAGATATTTACGATATTTACAGATATTTGTTTATTCCATGTATAACGCAAACACAAAACAACTCTAAATGAATACGAATATAGTTTGCCTTTAATATATCGTAGACAGTCTTATTTTTTAGTTAAGTATATAATGAAGAATAAAAGATTATATTGTTTTAATTTTTTGTTTGATCTTATGTTTTAAGGCGCTTTAATTTATATTATTTGCGAATTATTAATTTGTAAGATAACGTTTGTCTATTTTTCATTGTGAAATTAACAAGAAAAAGAAAAATAAATTTTATATTTTATTTAATTCATCATGGTCTGATTCTATATATTTCATTTTTCTTTAAATAACATTTCATTTTGTGCTTATCTTTTTTAAATATATTATCCTGTATCCTAATATTGTCCTGTGCGAAAAAATTAATGAAATCATTAATAATTTCCCTTATCAGAAAAGTGTTTAATTTTTCATATGTAGTCAATTATGTTTTTTTTAAAAACACAAACAGCATTTTCAACATGCATGTGTTGTTCACTATACATATATTATAGTGACGCCGTTAAAAGCAATTAATGATATAATCGATTTTGAGCACGGTGACGTCCTATGGATGATGTCAATTTCAAGAATAAGAGAGTATTTTTTTAATTATATATGCACAGAGATGACAGAGTTAAGGAAATCACTCAGTAATTCGGGACCATGGGGGGAAATTCCAATACATCCAAATTCGAAAACCAAATATTTATTTATGTATGTTTATATTTTATATTTATGTATTAGCCTTAGCTGGGAATCGAAGATACAACACTTTGGACTTAAGTTACTAATACTGGTGTTTGCCAGTAGCTACTTGTAAAGGCAACTTGTAAGTCATTGAGCAGACAAAAGTAAATAAATGTATAAAAATCTGCATATTATGATAAATGTTATATATATTTATAGATAGATAATCTATATATTAGAATATTTGTTTATGTTCCATGTTTATTATTATTCGAATAATAACCTTATGTCAAATTTCAGTGTTCTTAAATATTAATGCTTATCTAGAGAAATCTCTTTCTTTCTCTCAATTGAATTGCAAAAGTTTGAAGTTAATATTAAAAGGTATATTAAAATCAAGAAGGCTTCTTTTCTCGCGAAAAGGTTGAATTGTATGAGCGAGGAAATGCAGCCACTGGCTGCTTGTCTTAGCAAAAAGTTTTCGCCACTTGCATAATTTTAGTTGTTCTTTTACAAGCAGTTTTGCGTTATGAAGCAGCAAAGTAAAATATACTACATGATTTGAGTTATGTACGTACACATTATTTATATTTTTAGTGTTAGCTTTATAATGTATACAAAAATAAAAGATTTTTCCATTTCAGGACGTGCCTGTTGAACAATTGGAAAAGTTGAAACTGGGTATGTATTTTTAATATTTTTTTGTTGAACCAAAAAACCTATCTATGTTGGTCGTTTTATATAAAAGAACCGATTTATTCATAAGAATAATGGGTATTTGACTTCATATGTCAAACAGAACTGTTTCGACCGCCCAAAGCTTTATACATCGTAAAAGAACGATATTATGTATTTAATTTTATATTATAATATTGTATTTTGTAGGTTATTATTTGTATTGTGTATGTATAATATTGTAATCTTCGTATCGTTCTTTTAAATGGAGTTTTATTTATATACAAATAATTACATTACTGTACTTAATTTTGTTAATCTACTATATCAGCCTATTATAAAATAAAGAATTTATGCTATCGGGGCCTAGTTCTATATCGTCATTTCCCTGACACTGTATTAAAAATCTTAAAAAACTTGCCGGTATACAAGAGATTATACTGAATGTAATGTTTCAAAGGATTTACATATTGGCAAATAAAAAACACGAAATAACATCCTGAAAAACAAGGTCGAACAAGCTGACGCGTGTGTTATGTCACTTGAACCGATATCGAAAGTATTGGGTTTCATCCGAGCATCTGTTACACTATTCGTAAAATCTATTTATTTATTCGATAGAGACAAACTCGTAGTATAATGGACCGAGTACCTGACATATATCGCAGCTCTTGGGACCGATTCTCAGCCGAGGAATAATAGCGTAATACGTATTGTTGTCTTTGGTTTCGGAGCGTTGTGTGTATATTACGCGTAGGACTTTGCATTTGAACTTTCCTGTAAACTTATTACACATGCTCCACATAAGAATAATGAGGATGACGACAAGAGTACTTCTGTTCGAATAGTTGAAAGCAAGTAGTTGACATCGACATCGAAATTGATATCGTCCGGTGACAATAAAAAGATATGACAGTGATCGAAATTGATCTCCCATCTTTAAAATGTCTTAAAAGAAAAATGACATTCTGATCTATTGATAGCTAGTCTCACCTATTGCTGTAAATCTTTTATAATATCTAGGAAAACATAAATACAACAACTCTTCAAAAACTTATAATATAGTTTTATAAAAACTTGTATTATATGTTTTTCAAAAACGAATAAAATCCATTAACTTGTGGTACAGCTGCGTGACGTACTTTCGTAACACTCCCACGTGATGTTCACTTTATTATATCTGCGTTGACAGCAACATACACGTTTTCTTTTGTGAAAGACTACAGCACAATAGCTTTCGAATGTCATATGTTTCAGTCGCTTCATAAAATAAACACTCAAAAAAGGTTAGACAATTTTCGATATTCATCTATACAAATATAGATTAATTATTAAATAAGTTCGATATTCTAAATTATCCTTTTCACTCACAATATAGAGTCAAGCCAAACATTCTTTATTCAAACTGTGCTCAAAATGAAATACACTCACTTTTTAAAACCTCTTCAGACATTTTCATCTATAAAATAAAAAAAAATATCACAATTATTTACTATATAACTTAAATATTATAAATATAACTTAAGCCAAAACTTTTGCTAGACTATAAATATTTAAGTCGCAATTAATTAATAAAAATTTATAACGTGCATTGCCAATTGTTTAAGTCGTATAAAATCCCGCATATAACGTTGCTTGTTAGCATTTCGATTATCATCAATAGTAAAATACTTTTAAAGTACATTAAACATTCAGAAATTGTGCACAACACGTGTAGTCAGTTTAGATAAGTCTAATGATAACCAATTTTTATAAATTATTATAAAACGTACGCCGTCACGGCTTTGTCTTCTACGTAACCTATGCTATATAATCTTATATACCTCAGTATTAGCATTCCTATACCATAGCGTAATAGCATTTAATGTGAAATGCCTATTCTCGCATATCACATAACTCTGCGGGATCCAAATCAAAATCACGCAGTAATTTATATGACAAACAAGTAAATAATATAAAAACAGAAATTAAGAAATTCTGGTGTTATTTCTTTATGAAACTAAGAGTGATGTCTACGGTTCATTAGCACCGACATCAATCTTCAACCTCTTTATCACCTATGAGGTGATGGAATGCCTGGGTCTCCGGATCCGTACACACACTTTACGAAACAAAGCAGCTTCACGCTGGTGTTCTTTAGAGTGCTGTTCCTTCCCATGTAAAGCCGATCAATTCATACTGTAACTAGAAATAAGCTAAGGCGTGGCTCTATAATCGTTAAAGCAAAATTAATTTCAATACCAAAATTCTATTGTATTAATTTGCTTAGACCTACATATGTTCACGAACTTCGAGTGAATAGCTTAAGCAAACCGAGGCTCAATCTCAAAGAATAGGGCCACGTCACGCGCGGCACGTAGATGCTGGAAATAATTGGATCCGGAGGCCTCCTCGGGTGGGCCGTGTCAACTAAAATAGCAATTTGTGTGCTCTTTTGCAAACATAAATCAACTCTGTATTTGTAATGCTTCATTTCTTCAGTTCACACATATATATATATAAAAAATAATGAGAGACAAACTTTTACCTCTTAGACTCAATTGCTGGATCCTAGCGGTTATCATCTATAATAACTATTAAAGTGCACTCTATACACTCTTCGGTACACTAAGAATCTAGCCAAACTAAGAGCACATTGAATATAATTATTTTATTAAATTAATAATAAATATAATATATGAAATCATTGAGAAAACATGAGTTTTTGGTTGGACACCATTCACACAAATATCCCCATTTTCTATCATTTGTTGATATGCAGCTTCTTTTTCGCTTGTCTAACATTTTATTAATTTGTGAGAGTATATGTTCAGATCTAATAAATGTTTGAAATTTAAAATTCTAATTTTAAAAAGTAGTCATACAAAGAACACCTGCTTATTACTTTTGAATAGTACATGTTTGGTATAACCGGTCCGTTATCGTATCGTTTGTTGAGATAGCAAGAGGTGACCGTGGTTCGGTGGTGAAAAAAAAATTTCGAAGAAATGTAGGGGAAATCCATGGTGGAGGATGCTGAAATGTCCTCTCTGGAGACAGCTGTAGGTGACATTAAACTCGTTGTAAGGGAGATTTGTTTCTAATCTAATGTTTAAGTATAGATCTTATATAATAGCTTCAACTATAGCAGATACAAAATAAGTTTTTAGTGTTTTTTCATAAATGTATAATCCAACGTGCAATACTTGAAGTTATTATTATATATACTGGTTGCGGTTTCACTTTATTCCATGTCTGTTACGTAAATGTTTATATTTTCCTTTGTTAATACTCACTGAACATTTCTTATTCGAGCCACGTAACATGTAAAGTAGTGTAGATGCAAAATGGGTATTGCGTATGTTTAACATCGTAAAACTCATTTCAAGTAGGATTTCCGAATTGCAGTGTTTAAACTTTTTATACGTTTATCATTCAATACACATTACATTAGTTAAGTACTCTTTATTATTGGACACTTGTATCACGTTAGTTGACCTTTCTTAAATACGATTAATTTAAAAAAATATTAGAGAATTACTAATGTAATAATCATTCTCTGATTTATAATTGCGCTAAACTAGGGTCTTCTCTTGCTCAGTTGCTGGTGACGGAACATTCCCACTTAGCAAGGTCACAACGCATCTGCACTATGATATCTTTTCGAGGATAAATGTGGGCCCTCATCACATCATAATCACTTACCGTTTTTACATATTTAAAAAATGTGAAAGATCTACAATAATACTCATAATTAAATAGATTTATCTTATAGAAATAATGTGATATTTTTTTTTACATTGACAGTAACAAACGAGCACACAGTTCACCTGATGGTTACTGACTCCTGCTGCCCATTATATCTACATTCATCCTTGAATCATAATGCAGATGTCTTGACATCCTTGAGGACCGTTGGATGTCATCAGTTTCGTCACCAGTAATAAAGTTTCACATGATTCATATAAATCGATAAAAAAATCACTATAAGATAACATAAAAATCAAACTGCTTAGCATATCTGGGGCAACCACAATATCCAGTGTCGATGATTAATATTCATGATGTTTTGATTCTATTGACCTAATTTTGCTGGAACCCAAGGATATTTTCTGTTTATGTTTCTTCGAAACAAAAATGTGTGCTTAGAAACAAATAGGCTAATTATAGTTATAGACAGACAGTAAAGTAAATGCGGGCGTTTTCACTTGGATACACCTGTGAGGATTCAAATATAGTTGTTATTTTATTTTTATTATTAATTCAAATGTAAACATATAAATTTATATTTATACATATGTATTAATTATTATATGTAAATAAATACTTCCGTATAAAAAAATATTTTACATATTACATATCAATAAATTATCTAAACACACATTGTATCAATCTATACTAACATTATAAAGCTGAAGATTTTGTTTGGTTGAACCCGCTAATCTAAGGAACTACTTCGAATTAAAAAAATCTTTTAGTATTGGACAGTCCATTTATCGAGGAAGGCTATATAACATCACGCTACGACAAGTAGATACGGTGCATCAATGAATAATGTTGCTACAACGGGAAAAATATTCCATTTAAGAGCTTCCGTTGCGTGTACTGCGTAAACGGTTAAGTTACGCAAAAGTATTACGGAATTGTTCCCCATTAAAAGTTCTAAAAAAATCGTTGCTTTACATGAGACATACCAAGCATCCTGTAGTCTACGGGAGCGAAGATACGGACACAGCTAGTAGGATAATAAAAGGACGATGCACAAATTAAAAGTTGCTAAGTATTTTTTATATTATCATGTTTAAATGTGTTCTTGGTACTAATAAAAAGATCGACGTTAAATGCAAAAACTATAACTACAAAGTTTCCACGATATGTAAATATTTCATAATATATTTATAATATATAGTAATTCTCGTTATTTTCTGCAAAACTTAAACTCTTTATAAAAATTACGACAGCTATTTTTTCTTAATTTTAACTTTCATTGGATTTGCGTATGCTCTCTCTCTTTATTATATTATTTATAAAATATTTATTATTCTTATTTTCTATACTGGCTTAAAATTTTATATCCAACAATTAAAAAACAATTACCAAATTATTTTGTACCAACTAGTGTTAGTACTCCAAATAATTATTAAGTATAGTATATTTTAATTAGCAGTCATAGTGGAAGTAGAAATAATTGTTGAATGAAGATTTTATGATCGTTGCGAGCTGAATCAATTTGAAACAAATAAATATATTGAAAAAAAATGTATCCGATATACATCCGATTTAAGAGCAACTTCTTACGTACTGTAGGTGAAATCTCATTTATTAAAAATAAGTAATATCAACAACAAATAAATCATTGAAAGGCAAATACTTAAATTGGACTCACTACGATAAATGACACTTTCAATCTCTTGTCTCTGTGAGTGAACGAGAGTCTCATTCACTCATATAGGCAACAATAAGCAATGTTTTGTATCGCCGCGTTCGCTCGTTTCTTTTATTGTAAGTATCCTAAATGCTTCAATATTGATTAAGTAAACTTAAGTTGCAGATGCATAAACTGTAAAAATAAAATTTGGAATGAGAAATACGATCAAGGTTAAATTATTAATTTAATTTAAGCCACAATTTAACCTAGAAACAGGTTATCATTTATTTTCAGGTAGATAATAGCTATTTCATATGATGACGAATATTTGCGTAAAAAGTCTAAATAACAAACATTTGTGAAATCAGTTTATTTATATTTACTTGAGAAAACTGCTTTGTTTTCAGAAGGCTTATCCCTAATCATCGGGTAGAAGGCAATATTGAGTCCAGTCTTTAGTAAATGTACATTAAAGCGCTACTGGTGTTTTTCCGTCCGCCGTCATTAAATATGTCGGACGGGAAAGAAAACACAAACAACAGAGACCTTTTTTGTTACTTATACACTATATAATCTTTTTTAACGAGTTTCAAATAATGTGGAAGCTTATCTATTCGATGCGTGTATTTTATTACTTATGTTAACTGATTGCACTGAAATTAAGTCGGTTTTTCATTTTAATTAAACAAGTTCATCATTATTAACTTTAATCTATTTAAACAATAATTAATTACCATACTCATACATCTTATTGTTACGTCCAACTGCTACGATATAAAAAATTGTTATACTGAGAGAGGTGCGTTGTACTATGAAATTATCTGAACACTCTTATATTAAAGTAGCAAAATAGGTATATAAGAATGCATCTATACAAGAAAAAGCTAATTAAATATATATTTAAGCAACTAAAAGCGAAAAATGAGTCTACAGTTCACTGAATGAGTGATGATTTAAACACAAATTTTTATTACATTGAGAACAAGCACACAGTTAACCTGATTGCAGGTGATTCCTGCAGCCCATGACATCTATATTCATCCTTGCATAGGAATCATAATGCAGTTGCTACCCTTGAGGATTGAGATGAAATGCCTAGTCACCAGTAACAAAGGTTTCCGGATCCCTATACTCATCAGACGAAAGACAGCAGCATTATGCTGCTATTTTACGCTGGTATTCTTATTAAAGAGATAAAGCGTAACGCGATTAAGAACCAGTGACCCTAATTACCAGTAACAATTTATTCCATGTTTATTGTTAGGGGAACCATCTTAATCAATCATTAAGCATTCATGTCCTGGGTTCGATTCAAATTGATAGTATTTATTCTATTTTTATGAATCTTATTTCACATGCCTTACATGGAAATAAGAAAGGGATAATAAATGAGTGCCGGTATTTGCGTTAGTATCTACGGCACTATAATATAACAACCGTAGTTGATGTCAACAAATATTCAAAATATAATAATAAAATATTGCCGTAGATGAATTTGACTAGCAGAACATAATTAGTTATTGACCCAATTTATATCATGTCTCTGATAAAAATACAACCGATATATAGACATATATTAGTAAATAGAAATTCACAAGACAGTGAGCTTAAAGAAATGTTCCGGCACGTTATCCAATTCCAAGATCCGATAGATTACCGTGTCACTCTCTGGTATAATTTATTTTGTGTTAGTAGGTCAAACATCCTGTTCTTTCATCCTGTTAGTGATCTTGAAGTTGAAGCAATTTTACTCATATATCGTTATCATTTGATATGGTGAGGTGAACTTTTGAGATAACATTTCAATACGTGATAAATAACATCAAGTTACTCGTAAGTAACCTACCATTATGTCAAATAAGTTTTGTTCTAGGAAATCCACTGAAGACATTTAGTTTAAAGGTTAAACATAAAGGTTAAAATTAAACTATTTAATAATCATATTGGTTTTAACGTAGAATTCATTATAACCTATGATCATAGTTACACTGATGATAGATCGACAAACCTGAAGACTGAGATAAAATTGCCTCGTTACCTGTTTTTGGTCCCCGGTTCCCGTTCAATAAATTGGAATTTTTTTTTTAATGAAGAATTTAAGAATTTTCATTAACCACACATATTGCTGAAACGCGCGCCGTACCCAAGGGTTAAAACCACAAACCACAACACTAGAAATCTCGTTACAGTAAACATTTCAACACTTTATGCTCTGCGTGTTTAAACTGCCTATAGCGAAGCATAACGACGCGACATAGAACTTGTTTGTATACCCAAGGAACAACAAAAGCACTTGAAATCCGTACTTCTGAACTTTGAAATGAAATACTTCACTGTAATCTGCTATTAGGGTGTGTTCATATGTTTTTATTCTGGTTATGACATATCTGATTGTGACATATTTGAACGTCTACAACTATCAATAATCCCATTCTGAACACAAACCTTCATCATAGATTGTCATAATTCTGGACTAAACAGATATTCAACTGTCACCGTAACTTATACCCTGAGAAAACCAACAAAGGTTAAAATAAAAGGAAACCAAAGTGTAAAACTATGAATTAAAGTAGAGTGACTACAGTCAAATAACTATTATTTATTGTAATTAATTTTAGTGTTAAAATATTATATATGGATATCAAGTAATGTGTATGTAGTAATTTGAGTAGTAGCAAGGATTAAAAAGTGCACTTTATAATCTATTAGCTCGTAAAATAAAGCTGTTAAGAGAATAAACACTGCAATTGCCTGTTGATTGCTTTCTAAATGGTTAACATGTGTAAACTACAGTAAAACACCTATAAAACACTGTATGTCTTACAGCCAATTTTCTGGTTTAAAGTTATATTGTACTATTCGTACAGATATAATACTAATAATTTGGAGTATTTAGCAGATATAAATAATTTGTACACTTATTAAATAAAATATTTGACTTATTAAAAAACTCGAAACAGGAACACAAAATATTTATGATTGTTTTATATAACAAAACTGATTGTGAAACAACAAGAAGTTGTTTTTTCTTATACTTGTTTAATAATTAGCAAAATAGTTAATAATAACACATGTGGTGAAATCGGTTTAGAGACGAGTATAAAAAGGTTGTTATATAAAAGTTGAGTATAAAATTATTGTTATATATCTAAATTTAAGATAGTATTAGTAGTAACTTTAATAGTAACTTTTTACTCGTGTTGCAAAAAAAGAGTTATGATTTTGCGCGTATTTGTGTTTGTAAGATACTTTATTCCATTAATAAACAACTAGATGGATTTTGATTACTCTGCAATCATTAGACTTGTCGTGACGCCCTGTTCTCAAAACTGAAATAAAATATTATTATATATTTCTTCAAACGATATAGGATATGGGGGGCCACAACAAAAAGATTTTGAAAATATATATTATTGTTTTTTTTTTACAAATTACAACTGAAAATTATTTTTAGCGAGGTTTTTTTAACTGTGGATTATATAAGATATCTTTTTTTTATAACGGTTGAACTACGTATAATCGTACACTCCAAACACAACAGTGTTAGAGCTACACGGCAGTTTTTTTCTACCTGCAGAACGAATGGGTCAGCTTGACCGGGTTAGGACTACCCCCTTACAGAATACCAGCGTAAAATAGCAGCATAATGGTACTGTGTTTCGTCTGGTGAGTGTAAGGTTCCGGAGACCTATATTGCTGGTGACGAGGCATTCCATCTCAGTCCTCAAGAGTTACAACGCATCTGCATTATGATTCCTTGTCAAGGATGAATGTAGATGTCATGGGCCGCAGGAATCTCTTAACACCAGGTGAACTGTATGCTCGTTTGTAAGTCGCAACGTAATTTAAAAAAAACTCACGGCACATAAAGCCACTTGAAGACTTAATACGAATATAGGCGTGAGTGTTTGTAGTAAAAGGTATATATCGTAACCCTCGCCTCTATTTTTGAAATATACAAGAAAAGAAGCAGCAGAGGGCACTTTCGATGTTCTTCTTTTTCTCTCCATTCAGCAAGTAAACCTTGTTTAATAAAATCTCTTTAATAACGTATTTCTATGAAATTACTGATTTATAAATGAGTACTGATAATGTTTCCTCAGGTCCATGACACCCTTATTCATGATCCTAAGGAATCATATTTGCGCCGTTATAACCTGTAAGCGTAAACCTCCATCTAACCTATCTATTTGTGCTATATTTGATTATCCCTTGAGCTATTGCGGCTACGTTCAGCAGTCGATTTAAGATTTAAATAGCAAATAATTATGGACTCTTGTTTGATACGATATTTTGTTACAGATGAAGCCATCAAGGAAATACCCGAGATGAAAAGTGAACATGTTGAATTCCACAGTCTGGGTACGTATTATTAACAATACAATCACTTAATAAAATTTAGGTGGTAAGGGTGTGGTCCTTAGATCGAGCCGTCTCGTTCATGCTGGCTCTGTTTATTAGGCCATCCTTATAACGTGATCATTTGCGAGAAAATTAGGAAATGAATTTTTATCTGTATAAATCCTATACTGCCAGTGTGATTAGAAATCAGGAGTCTAAGATCTGAGGTGTACAATAATCAAATATTCGAAGAAACAACAATCAAATTAGGAATACTGTAAGTAATTTTAAAGAAATGACGAATTCTATGGTTTTGGGGCAAACTAGAAATTCTGGCAGTATCCACCCGTCCTTCATTTGCCATTATACTAGAAATAATTAGGCTTCATAAAGGTGTAAGATATACGAATGCGTGTGAATATGCGTCTCTCACACTTTTACATAATTAAATGGTTATAAATTATGTATTGCTTTGATCTTAACCGATTTATATCTAATGTAATTTTGAGGAGTTTCATTTTTAAAATATTTCAACCCCAAAATATTACTCCAGCGTAAAATAAATGTTACCAAAAAAGCAACTTCGGTGAAAATATATGAATAATTGAAATATATCGCGTAGAAGACGCAGTGCCTTAGGGGGTTAATGGAAAGTTTTAATTAGCTCGTCCCCCTATAATTACGTAAAAACGAGCATAAACTTCATAGTACTATTAATATTTGATACAAGGATAAAATCTGTGACGTAGGTTGATACAGGCATAGAGAACGTTACACTACGTTTCGAATACTAAGTGATACGTAAACAAGCTGAGTTCGATCTGTATACAATATAAATAAATATAATATAATGATTACTTTTAGTGCTGTTGGATAAATGAAAATGATTATGAAAGAAATAGAAAAATATATTATGATGCTGTGAAATACGGCTTGTGGGAATCAAAGAACAGGTACACAGTTAAGAGACCTGCATATGCTGTTACGAGTTCAAATTCTAAGGTTAACTATTTGTCTAAGATCATGTATCATAAAGGCATAAAATAGTTATAACGCAAATAGGTGGTTTTGAATCAGGTGCACACATTCACAGAATAAAGCGTAAAATAATATCTTGTTCATGCTCTGGTTCCGTAGTACATCGGATACCTTATTATTGATAGTATTCTTTCTCAGTTCTCAAGTTAGACAGTAAATTTGGTCTATGATTTCTCATAATAGGTGGGTGGCATAGGCTGCCTAAATCATTCATTGTGAGATGAATTGTGTGCTTGAAAAAAAAATCGTAAGAGTAGAACTAACCGTATTCAACATTATCTTTGCGCTCCTGAGAATATGAACTGTTATTTTTATGGCGTAATTTTATTGTGATTATATCTTAAGCGATTCCCAGACGTCAGTAATTACTTTTATAGCTCTTCTACAGTAATGTCTCCAACTAAATTCACCAACATAAATGTTATTATGCTAAAACTTTCGATAGTGTCTTTTAGGACAGTTTCTTAAACATAATTTAAAAAAGGTAGATATTGCCAGGGTTATAAATTCAACATGCAAGTCTTGATGCTTGACTTCATATCACTGTCACTGCATCCAAATTTATCCCGATTTATCGCATCTACAAACGGACAAGTAGCGGAGACAAATAAAAGAAAGAATAAGAAGATTGTCTCTTTATCTATATACGATAGACGCCGCTATAATAAATCCTAAACCAGTGATATAGTCTTGTAAGAATCGTAAGGTTTCCTTTCCTTTTAAGGTTTAATTTCAACACATTATAACATTCACAAACATTAAATTTGACCATAGATGCAATAAAGGAGAACGGCGAGCTACTATCGAGACTTGAGCAACACGCATCAGCAGACTCCGTACCGGGAGAGAAGCCGCATGTACACGCTCAGGCTCAGCTGGACGTTCCGTCAGAAGATGTGCATCGTGTACTGGTGCAAGATGGCGCTCAGCTCAGCGTAATGGATGCCACCGTTCCCACCACTGCTGCTAGCGAGGAGCAGACCACTAAGGTAACACTATATCTTATCGTATCGATAGGAGTAGGACCACGCTCTCCCAGAATACCAGCGTAAAATAGCAGCTTGATGCTGCTGTTTCGTTTGGTGAGTGCAGGTATCCGGAGACCATTACTACTGGAGACGAGGCTTCAATCTCAGTCCTCAAGGGTGACAACGCATCTGCATTATGACTCCTTGTCAAGGATGAATATAGATGTCATGGGCCGCAGGGATCACTTGCCATCAGTTGAACTGTGTGCTCGTTTGTTACTCTCAACGTAATAAAAAAATAAATTAGTCCTAAGACTATCATGAGCCGTAAAAATCGCATATCGTCAAGTGAACAGTCTGCTCGTCTGTCACTCCGAATTATAAAAGACTAACCGACGTACAAAACACATACGCAAATCTAACTGAAATATAATAAATCAACCCTTATAACCATTCATATTCATCAGTGATCATGAGATTGTGATTATGTTAGTGTGATGAAAAGAAATTATGAATAAAATGAATATTTGTTTAATATTTAAACAATGTTCCATATGTACATTTATCACGTATCTCATCACTCGGCATCTAAAATGTAGTTTGTGTTTGAATACAAAATTTGTACATGTTAGTTTTGAGTACGTGAAGTGAATGACACAACAGCTTATGTTACTATATTCAAAGGTTTTTACGTATCTTATGTCGGTACAGGAAATCTAGGAGGAAGCCTTTTCATTCCAAATATTTACATTTATGAACTCTATGAGGAAAATAGCAAGAAAAGTAAATATAAACTATGTTGTTATGTATTTTCTTAACGTAAAGATAATTTATATATATATATATATATATATATATATAAATTATCTTTACGTTATATATTAATAGAATATATTCATAAGCTTGTTTTTATTCAAAGGTGTTCCATGGGGCAGCGCGACTTGTCCAACCAGGCTCGGCTACCAATAACCCTTCGAATCACCCACCAAACCACTCAGCTGTAAGGCGTGCCTTCAATGCTGACATCACAAAGGAAACCAAGAATAATGTGGGTATAATTTTATTTGCAAACTTAATTGCGTTCACGCCGTGGGATTGATTCGCAGCATATTTTACGTCAGTTCGTCTTTCGCTCCTGTCGGGATCGGGTGTGTTGTATATAAGTCTCATGCATCTGATGATCGGACGTTGCAAACCAAACCTCAATTCAATCTACTGGCACAGGCATTGCATATGACTAAGAATTAGGATGACAAGCAAGCCCCTGTGTTCACGCAAATACTCATTGCATTAATATTAAAAGCAAGTAATTATTAAAATATATCCTGCTGACAACCAACAGATATTATCGCCGGAAAACTTCGATCATTAATCGTAGTCAAACTTTTAAAAAAGTTCACTTCCCTTCTCCTCATAAGACTTGATAATTTCGAGTTAGTTTTCAAAGTTTAGAAATACAAAATTAATTGAGAGCGTTATTTATATTGTATACCAACCTCTAAAACATCCACAATTTAAGTGTACTTTGTGTACCGTTATGATATACCTAATTATTTTCGTATATATTACATTTTAGTATTATGTATTTATGTAGTATGTGTTCAAAATAATTTAGTATTAGTATTATATATAAGAATTAGAATATAAAGTTTAATAACCGAAGGTACATTAGCATACTCCTTGTTATGTTACAAGTTATATTTGTACTTAGTTTAGCTTATTTATCCAGGTACAGCCTATATTAACTTCGAACTTCGAAACTCAGATTGAATAATTGATTTATGAACACATCTCGACTCCGATCTTAATAACCTCACTATACAGTATCGATCTGTCCCCTTGTTAGCGCATGTTTCAGGCTCCCCTTTGTAGGTTACCAGGTATTCAGGTCAAGTGTTCAGTGTGCGAAACAATAGAATTATATTTTCTGTATAAGTACGTAATCTATTTTAGTACGTATAGAATTAGAGACGGAATAATTGGAACATCATTACCGAGTTGTCCGATAATTTGGAGCGTTTGTGAAGGGTACTTATAACTTATTTTATGAAATTGTTATTTCTCTTTTAAATTTTTCATTTCCGTTGTTAGTATATCTGTTTTGACGTTTAGTATAATGTCACTATTTAACTGTTCAGTTGACACCGTAGAATGCTAGTAGAGAAATTGGTATTGCAACTTAAAAATATAGTATTCTTATTTGGTGTATGGAGAGATATCTCAGCTATCATATAAGATAAAACTTAAATAGTCTGAATCGCATAATTTAAATGCAGATTAACATGTCTAAAACACTTGTTACTAGAAATTATATAGACAGAAATGATAGCGGAATGAGATAACAAAATGGCGGATTTAGTTCTATATTCGGGAACCTGAACATATAAGTAGCCTTTGTATATATCACCGTATTGAACTTAAAATAATAATTGGTACCAAACTTTAATTCTATACTATAAAATAAATAATCCTTCAGTGCAGTTTTACTGTTTTTGATCTGAAGTAGTTGCTTTAAAATATCTTTATGAAATAAGTACTTGGAAGATTAAAGTTTTTAAGTCCTTTATGAATTTTATGATTCAATATCAACTACTACCGTAGAAATGCTTAAAAATATTTAACAATAGGCAGCAAATCAGTATGAGGCAATGTTGACAAATATATAGTAGTTTTATTCTTTAATAATTCCCAGGTACAAGATATTCTAGTCTATAGACAAAGTCTCCTTAGTACAATACCAATAATACTTAATAAAACTCTACGTCAGTACTAACATATAAGGTTTTACTGCTTGCGTGCTGACACGTAATATCCTAGCTTCCACTCTACATGGATCTGCTTTAGCGCCGTCCTATACCAAGAATAGAACAAACCATAACTAAGTTGAACACAGCAGTCAACTGAATTTACGACTTAGTCACACTTTGTCGTAAAATGTAATGTGATAGACAGCTGCATTCAGACAAAGGTGCTGTTATAATGGCTATGAAATAGCGGAGATAATAGCGATTTTTACTAGTAATAATAAATTTTCTGTTTGTTTTAAAATAATTTGAGGATCATACTATATTTTTAAACTTTGTTTATTATACAAAAAAAGGACATATTGTGTATGATGCGAAGATGTCCCATTTTACGGCGCCCACAGTTTGCATTGTAAAGTTTCTTATATGGCCATAACCGTAGAAGTTTTTTTTTATTTCTTTAACAAAAACATAAAATTTTCAAGGCCACTATAAAATTCACACATTGTTAAGTATATTATGTTTTTAACAAGCTAAGTATAATAAAGTCTTTTAAAATCGCTTACAAGATTTGTACACTGGTCACACAAAGCTTTATTTAGCTTGCTAAGACAAAATAGATTTTTTAATACTTTACACTATCAACACAACTGATAACAGAAGAAAACTATAATTTTTAGCAATGGTTTAAGAAATAAAATACAATTTGGGGGTATAAATAATTTAACTGTGGTGGAATTACGCCAGATTCTAGCTGTCAATATTGTATATGCGGTTGACCGGGGAAGGCAACGTCGTCACAGAATTCCAGCGTGAAATAACAGCAGCATCTCAATGCTGAGAGGATCCAGGGACTTAATTAAAAATAATGAAACATTCCAACTCAGTCCTCAGTGGCAACAATGGTAGAGCGACGCAGAATGAATGGGGCAGCATGACCAGGGCAGGACCCTCGGGATAGGTACCCCGAGGGTCCTGCCCTCGTTTGTTATCATTAGTTTCACGAAAAAGATTTTCCTAATTTTTATCAATCCTTCGTTAGATATTTGCTTTTCAAAAAAATATGTATTATAAAAACAGATAATTATTTATACAATTGTTTAATGCAGTCTGTTCAAATGTATTACAACAATATATGATATGATTATTCACATCTACCCGCTGTTCTTACGCAATATGCCACTTCTAACAAGGACTGGCACTCAAGTCGGCTTCTTATGTCCCATTTCACTTTATGTTATGTGTGAAATTACAGCAGGTGTTCGTTTATTATTCCTTTACGGTTTTATTGGAAGTATATATTTCAATAGAATTTCTTAGCTTATTAGTATCAAAACCATATAGTTGTGTGTGGGAACGCGTGGCGTAGTGATCGGTCTACCGGCCTGCTGAGTCTTAGCTTCGATTTTCAGCCGTGGGATAAAATTCATAATTACCTAAATTGTTGGTTTTCAGATCTCGATATATTGTATGTATGCTCCTGTTTACCTGACACTGCAATTCACACCTTCCCCACGACCTTAACGCAAATACTTTTTTTATGGCTGATGGCCACTGTTAGCTCGATGTCTTCAACAGCTTCACTGAGTTGAACGGATTATAAAGAAATAATGTGGGTAATAGTAGTGCTTGCACAAATGCTTCCGATACTATGAGATTCAGTTGTTGTCATCTGGACCAGGTAACATCACTCACTCAATGCTGACTATGCGTATAAAATATTATAACACCTTGAGTTACTCTAATAAATTAAAACGGTTAGTTGTTCAATGTATTCATATCCATACCACCAGGTTCATCATCGTTATCTATATTTTAATCTAACATTTTTTAATCAAATATTGTTGATTTTTGAGTATGGGTATCTTTGACTCTGCATCTTCCTCCGATCCTATCGTGCATGTGGACTGCAATAGGAAAGGGGACGACGAGTGAGTGAGACGGGGATATTTACGGCACTATAAAATAATCTGCATAGTTGATGACATCTGATAACCAGAAGATATAGTCGTGATCGAAATCGACTAGGAGAGCATCAAATCATCGTTACGTTAGACCATTGGTATCCCACTGACGAAAGACTATCGTATACAAATCACCACAAACTACAATCCCGGGCCACCTGTATCATATATATGCCAATGAGAGTTTGCTATTCGAAAACTTATCTTCACTATCTGTTATCTAGTTTACTAGAAACGTGTTTTTTTGTGTGTGAGTATTGCTGTTGGTCGAGAGACCTTTACAGCTTTATCTAATAAGACTCGTGAGGGGGAGGCCCGCTGAGTAGTCTAGAAACGTACGTCCTAACTATTTATACACTACTATTTATATTTACCAGCAAAAAATCTAGCAATGTACACTAGGTAAAAGGTTGTTAACGTACAGTCACAATTTTCGGATACCGAACGAAGTTATTAAAAATCAAAGTCTCCAGATATCTTGCATAAAATTATGTACATTGTACTCACTACTAGGAAAAAATATTACGTACCGTTTTTTAACGAAAACGCGGTACACGTGGTGGGTGGCGGGTAGCGCGAACAGTGGTGCTGGGGGAGAGAGCGAAGATGCGGAAGGGGGTTAACAATGTCGCGAGTTTTCCGATTCATTTATGAATGAAATGGCGGAAATTTTGAGCTTCTACGTATACATATAAAAACCTGTTGCTTTACTTTCTATAACAAAAATTAGAGGTTATCATATGATGTTTTTTTGCCACGACCGAGCATCTGGCCAAAACCGTACTTAAAATAGAAATAAATCATGTAATTAGTGTAGTGAATACTTAATTAAAAAGCTTACGGACATTTGGCACGAGCAAGCCATTAACGTAAATTCAGGTATGGAATAATACGCAAGAAAAATTAAAAAAAAAAGACGTTGAAGCTTTTCTTTTATATTTCTTCTTATATAACGATTGTGTTTATATTTAATGCTTTAAATATTTAAGTTAAATTTCGATAACTTATTGATTAGAAAAGTTCTGAGGATTTTTAATTCAATTTATAACATTGAATTATACATTTTGTGACTTTTAATAAAATTTTAAGCAAATCGTACTCGAATCTAATTCTATATATTAGCAACCATTAGATTTTGAACTTTGTGGTCTTTTTTTATCACCCAAGTTATGCAGTTTAGTCGAAATAATCCAACAGTATCGGCTTGTCTCTAATAACTTAAAGACAACAAAATATTTTTCTCGCACATTAACCAAAACGGCGTCTTACGACCGCCATGATTACGGATTCTTGTGACGTCACGTGAACTGTCGCGGCGAATTTAATTATATGTCAATGATAAAAATCTTGTTGGTTGTTTGTATGCTACGAGGGAATAAATAATCCCATATGGATAAATTTGCAATAAAAAATAACCCTGCCTCACAGTCGGATAAAAAGGGCCAAACAATAAATATGGAAATTTATATATTTAGTATGCTGACGTTTTATGAAAGATCAATATAACTGCAATAAAATAGATGCTGCTTTACACGTCTAGTATCCTATCTGGTTTTAACATCCCTTTCAACGTCCATAGAACATGAAGTAATGATTCGCTAACGCCTCTATCATTGTTATTATTTTATTAATATGACCTGATTAAAGTAGGAAATATTTTTCATAATATTCTGCAGATGGACCATTATTCGTCGTACGCAGGCGTTCAATATTCTCCCCTTGACATGGCTGAATATGTATTCTGGACAGGCGACGAGCGCGGCGTAACTACAGCTATTGAAGACTTCCTCCAAGAGGGCATGGTTTGTATCCACTTAGTGAATAAACACGAACTTAATTCAATAAACATTAATTAATCTCTTTGATAGAACGTCTGTTTACGTACACAGGCTCTAATAGGCCTTATTTCCAATTTAAAACTTGCTGAACTATCGTGAAGTCGTCCTTTTCAATTAATTTACACAGCAAATAATCAAAACTGTCAGTGAAAAATGTTTGTTTATGCTAGTTTTTCTTTTATTCAACTCACAATTAATATACTTCATATAGTATATAAGTTCTAACTTTCAACGTTCTTTCGATGTTATTATGTGTCAGACTAGCACGGAGACTTGGTAATTGATTCCTGGTGCTATGATATATAGAACCTCGATAAGAAATAATTTATGCTATCTGCAGACCCCCTGCGGACCCCCGCACTCCACAATGATATATCGTAAATATTTAACAAATCATAAATATAATATATAAAATGGATAAAATATAAATTTGCCAGTTTGGTGCTTAGTATGTTTTACCTGTCCAGAAAAAGCTCTCACATGTCGTCGCTGCATCTTCTGGGAGGTTGTCCTACATTGCGATTGACAAGTTTGTCTATTCAGAACCATACATTGATGTATTATTATTAATTAGCATATTAATTATTATCTTCTGAAATTTTATTGTCAACAAATGCAAAGCATGATGGAAAAGATAGCCGTTAAACGAATAAATTGGAAGAAGAAAGAATTTTGAATCGTATCGTTATTTGTGATGAAAAATGGATACGTACGACAATCGGAAACGCTCATCACAGTGGTTGAACCCAGAAGAACCGGCCAAATCCTATCCCAAGCTAAATTGACTCAGAAGAAGGTACTGGTGTCTGTTTGTGGACCAGTGCTGGTGTTATAGACTACAGCTTTCGAAGATCTGGCCAGCCGATTGCGGCAGATTTGTATTGTCAACAATTGCAAAATACATGATGGTAAAGCTAGCCGTAAAACAACCGAAACTGGTCAATGTCTCTAGCCTACTGCTACTTCATGACAACGCTAGACCCCATACTTCACAACAGACGGTCGCTAAATTAGTGGTGTTGTGATTGGACTGTGTCCTGTGACATCCACCATACTCCCCGGACCTTGCCCCAAAAGGACTGAAAATGATGCCTTGTTACCTGTAATTTACTCCCCTGATACCTACATTCGTCATATACACGTCATTCTATCTGTGTTATACTTCTAATTCATGCTGGTATACTGTGAGAGCGTGATCTTTCCCCGTTGGAGTCAACTCATTTTTGTCGCAAATTTGCAGTGTGGCTCTACGCCTATCAAAATTTTTATCGTTATATTGCGTATTTGCCTTATAGTTCATTCATCCTCAGCAAATATTATATTTATTGATATTTAAGTTTTTACACCGATTGTAATTTATTTATCTATTTAGTACTTGTAATTTATCTAGCTAAACATTAAAAGAGGAGCATATAACGAAATTTCTGTTGCAGATGACAAAAGAAGAAGCGATTAATTTCTTACAAGAGATCAAGTTCAACATCGAATACCTACGGGCGCATTATTCCCAGAACGCAAGAGCCGCGGAAGAAAGCGCACAGCAGGAGAAACTGAGGAATATGCTCCTGGAGCAGAATGCTAAGGTATGTATATTTACCCTTATTTACCTACCCCCATACGGGGTAGGTAAACCTTGAAGAGATAAGATGATCGCTCAAACGTCAAGAGGCACACTACAATAGCCACCCTCCTACCTCTTATTAATGTTGGAATACCTTAATGTTCAATCGTGTATTTTCGAATCTAGTTTGTTAACCAAAACAAAACAAATTTAAAAATAATTAAAGAAATTATAACTCACATGAATATTCCCAGAAAATAATGCTAAAGATTTTAAATAAAAGTCCTTAAGTAATAACATAATTAATATGAAACATAATTTCATTAAAGAAAATGAGTCGTTAATTATTACGCGAGGAACCTCCAACTTGAATACTTACAGTATTACTTAACTGAGGCCGTAATGAATTCCTAACTCACGAGATGTCACTACAACCTCTTAATTAATTCACGCTTCACAAATTGCTGCAAATTAATGAATTGTCTTTTTAGGGCCCGCTCGTATTATAATTAATTTTTTATACGTTATTTTATCACTTCACTTAATGATTTGCAGCGTCATTTTCGCACTAAGATGAGTGCTTAAATAAGAATGGATGATTTCCCATAAAATTTCATCAGTGTTATATAATACATACTATATCAATCGGAAACTGACAATGAACAAAACTAATGTAATATCTAACACAATTGAATGAATCAACACTAACAAACGTTTATTACTCACGGGTCAAATAGTACGAAGTAATTGGATTGAACTACGTCTTAATTGATCTACTCATCTGATACGACTTCTAATTACTAATATTACGGCCTTACATATAATATTGGCGTTTTGTCGAATTGAGCACTTTGATAACAAATAATTTGGCGTTTGGTTAGGAATTCCAAATATTCAAATGTGTTTCAAATCAAGACTTGTGTATTTGTGCTTCGAAATTAGTGATTCATTAGTTTTTTCTTTGACTTCGTTTTGTTAAGAAAATGGAAAACTTTATATATCGCGTTATTTGCGATGAGTTCCACCGTGGCACCAGTGCTGCAGAAACAGCTTGAAGGATCTAATATCCATATGGGGAATCTAGTTTTCAATCTGGAGATTTTGACCTCCAATATAACCCCCACGGATGGTCGGTGACCCAAGTTGACAATTAAGAATTAATGGTGATCGTGGAAGCGGATCCTTCGCAAACCACGTCAGAGTTAGGGGCAGGCTTCGGTGTGAGTAAGAAAACAATTTTAATACACTTGAAAAGCGAAAAAGCTCGATAAATGAATTGAGTGAAGCACACCAACAAACGCGCATTGAGTGCTGCGTTACATTACTCAACCGTCACAATAAAAAAATAATTAAGAATTGTATCGTAAAAAGGATACTATATGATAATCGGAAACGCTCATCACAGTGGTAGAACCCAGGCGAACTGGCCAAATCCCAAGCGACAGTTTACTCAGAAAAAGGTACTGCTGAGTGTTTGATGGACCAGTGCTGGTGTCATACACTATAGCTTCCTAAGATCTGGCCAGCCAATTTCTTGCATGGAAAAAAAAATCAATTCCGATGAGGCAATTGAAACCGCTTTCAATGATTCGGATCGGAAAAAAATTGTTTTTAACATTTTAATTAAATCTAAATTCATATGTAATAATACAATATATAGGCCACGCCTCGGAAAGCTTTAGTTTTTGAAACAATTTAATGAAGTTGAATATTATCGAGTAACAGATACCTTTATTATAATATAACTTTATCATAGGAATATATCGAGAATCCCCATGAAATGCACCTGCACCGAGTCAATGTTCATTATTGTTTTTTTATAGTGGTAGGGTTGAAAAACGAGCGCACGGTTCACCTGATGGTAAATGATGCTTGCGGACCATGACATCTACATCCATTCCCAATAAAGTTTCAAAATAGTACTTGCCTTTTCACCACCGAAGCCTGAAAATGATGCCTTGTTACCTGTAATTGACTCCCCTGATACCTTCATTGATCATATACACGTCATCATAGCTGCGTTATACTCCTACTTCATTCTGGTATACTGTGATCGGCTTGATTTTTCCCTTTTTTGTATAGTTTATTCATCCTCAGCAAATATAATATTTATTGACATTTAAGTTTTTACACCGATTGTAATTCACTAATCCTTTTGGAAAGAGTAACTACTCTAAGTTTCTCACATCACTGCACCTAGATGCTATTCCTAGGAACATATCTTCAGTCAACGACACAAACCTCGCAGTTCATGCCCTCACTAGGCACATCCAGACCGTCGTCGAGGATTGCTCGAGGCGGGTTCCCTCGGAGGATGACCACCGATGGACCCTGCCAAATGACATAAAGGACCTAATGAGACGCAAGAATGCGGTGACTCGTGCCCATGACTTATATCCCACTGAAAGTAATCGGCTGGTGCTATGTACCCTTCAGTGTGAAGTTCGATCACGCATAGCCTAGTACAGGAACGATCGGTGGGATAATCACCTATCCAACATCGAACCGTCTCATCTCGCCTTCTGGTGACTTCCCAAGTCCCTAAAAGGATGCACCGCCCAAACAATGTCTCCCTTAGCGCGTCCCAATAAACTACCCGCCGATGAAGAGAAAGCCGAATGTCTGGCTGACAATCTCGAACTCCAATGCTACCGATCGACGCCGCTCACCTTGCAATGGTTGACAGCAAAGTCGATCGAAGGAGTTAGGAACCACCTCGCGATTCCGTTACTCAAGTTACATACACCGAAGTTGAGTCTATAATTAAAAACCTGCGACCACGCAAGGCTCCCGGCCCTGACGGCATCATCAACAATGTGATAAAACTCCTACCCATGTCTATTTTACACCTACTGGTATTAATCTACAACGCGGCCATATCGAAAAGCACCTTCCCGAAAACCTGGAAGGAAGCTGACGTCATAGGTAGCCCTCGAAACACCCAACCGATCCATCAGCCTATCGACCCATAAGCCTACTCAAATTCTTGGGTAAGGTATATGAAATGCTCATTCTCGCCCGCCTCAAGGACTTCATGCTGTCCCGAGGGCTACCAATAAATGAGCAGATCGGGTTTCGCACCCAACACTCGTGCACACATCAAATGCATCGCATCACGGATCACATTCTCAGTAAATTCCTTCGTGGCTACCAAACTGGGCCACTTTTCCTCGACGTGGCGAAAGCTTACGACAAGGTCTGGCACAATGGGCTCATATACAAACTATATGAGCTCGGTGTGCCAGATTGACTCTTACTACTCGTACTAATCGTACGAAACTTTCTTCACAATCGCACCTTTCGGTACCACGTCGAGGTAATGCGTTCCGAGGTTCACCCGCATTTGTGACGGAGTACCACAAGGCTCCGTCCTACGCCATATTTTATACACACTCTACACCAACCACATACTACGGACTAGCGGTGTAGAGCTAGCCCTTTTTGCCGATGACTCTGGCCTCTACGTGTCTGGATTCAAACCAGACGCTATTTGTAAACGCATCCTATCCGCAGCCAACACCTTAGGGAAATGGTTTCGGAAATGGAGGATCGAGGTTAACCCCACCAAAAGTTACTATATATTTATTATATATACTTCTCTCGGCGCAACAAAACGCCTCATCTACCAACTATAGAGTTATTTGATCGTCCAATCCCCTGGGAAAAGTAAACTTAGGCATCACATTAGATGAAAGACGGTGAGTCTTTCGGTCCGCATATCAACATATAACAGCCAATAATAATAATAGAAATATTAATGTAGATAATTCTTAGTCAGAAGCAACTGACCGAGCCGAGGTTCGGCACCCTCGAGTCAGTCGCTCTCGCGGAACAGGGTAACGGTTCAAGCCGAGGCTCCCTCTTGGGAGCCCTTGTGCTGGTTATCCACTTATAGAGGTCTCGACTGAGTGCCATAAGCGCCCGACAGTCGCGGTTAATTTTGGCATAAAACGGATTCATAGATTGGATCTCGAGTTTGCGTGTTTGTCCCAAATAGGGGCCTGATTGGATCCACGACTTTGCACGAAGTCACCAGGCCACGTGGTTGTCAAAAGAGATAGATGTTATTGCTATTTAAAATCTAAAAAAATATTTTTTAAATCTACGCATCATATTTCATGTGATATAAGAGCTAAAACACTGCGGCATGTAATATTTATATTTTTTTTATTATATTTTAGTGTTAAATAATCTCATGGTGAGAAAGTCCGTAGGGACGATGGCGATATCTTCTGGTGTATCATACTGCGGTAAATAAAGCGTAACGTCATGGCCCATTGATATTTTTTATCACCGATTATTAGTTTTTGGGTATCTGTGAATTGTATGTGTGTGTCGTGTCATCACTGCATCTGAATCTTACTCTGATAGTATCACACGTGTAAATTATAGAAATATAATGACATTAAACATTTATCTTTATTCTGAACCAACTCCATCTAGATATGTGGCCGCGTTAGGTGTCCGAGTCATTTAGCCATAATTTTTGGGGTCTACTTTAACGCTTTTAGCCGTCTTGGGGCACCCAATGACCAATAACTCTAGTCCACAGGTCGTGATAATAATATGTTAGGAGTAAATAAGTATAAGATATAAAAGAGACGTTATCTCGCTTAAACTGATTTTCAGATAGTTGATACACGGACTGACCAGTTATCACTTAACGCCCCCGAGGTGAAAGTGGATACACGTTTATAGAGACCTCGTATAACGATAAAACTTGTTCGTTAACTAACGTTCCGGGTCATTTGATAGTAGTTTCCGCTCTGTTAAGCGACCAACCCGACTGAATAACTTTATACTGGTTTAATCTAGAGTCCAATGGGTACATGACTTGGAAACGACTTTAATTTTATCGAGAGTCAATATATATATATATATGTATATATATATATATATATATGTATATATATATATATATCTATATATATATATATATCTATATATATATATATATATGTATATATATATATATATCTATATATATATATATATATACTTCTCTCGGCGCAACAAAACGCCTCATCTACCAACTATAGAGTTATTTGATCGTCCAATCCCCTGGGAAAAGTAAACTTAGGCATCACATTAGATGAAAGACGGTGAGTCTTTCGGTCCGGATATCAACATATAACAGCCAATAATAATAATAGAAATATTAATGTAGATAATTCTTAGTCAGAAGCAACTGACCGAGCCGAGGTTCGGCACCCTCGAGTCAGTCGCTCTCGCGGAACAGGGTAACGGTTCAAGCCGAGGCTCCCTCTTGGGAGCCCTTGTGCTGGTTATCCACTTATAGAGGTCTCGACTGAGTGTCATAAGCGCCCGACAGTCGCGGTTAATTTTGGCATAAAACGGATTCATAGATTGGATCTCGAGTTTGCGTGTTTGTCCCAAATAGGGGCCTGATTGGATCCACGACTTTGCTAAGTCACCAGGCCACGTGGTTGTCAAATGAGATAGATGTTATTACTATTATTTTAAATCTACGCATCATATTTCATGTGATATAAGAGCTAAAACACTGCGGCATGTAATATTTATATTTTTTTTATTATATTTTAGTGTTAAATAATCTCATGGTGAGAAAGTCGAAGGGACGATGGCGATATCTTCTGGTTTATCATACTGCGGTAAATAAAGCGTAACGTCATGGCCCATTGAAATTTTTTATCACCGATTATTAGTTTTTGGTATGTGCGAATTGTATGTGTGTGTCGTGTCATCACTGCATCTGAATCTTACTCTGATAGTATCACACGTGTAAATTATAAAAATATAATGACATTAAACATTTATCTTTATTCTGAACCAACTCCATCTAGATATGTTAGGTGTCTGAGTCATTTAGCCATAATTTTTGGGGTCTACTTCAACGCTTTTAGCCGTCTTGGGGCACCCAATGACCAATAACTCTAGTCCACAGGTCGGGATAATAATATATTAGGAGTAAATAAGTATAAGATATAAAAGAGACGTTATCTCTCTTAAACTGATTTTCAGATAGTTGATACACGGACTGACCAGTTATCACTTAACGCCCCCGAGAAGTGGATACACGTTTATAGAGACCTCGTATAACGATAAAACTTGTTCGTTAACTAACGTTCCGGGTCATTTGATAGTAGTTTCCGCTCTGTTAAGCGACCAACCCGACTGAATAACTTTATACTGGTTTAATCTAGAGTCCAATGGGTACATGACTTGTAAACGACTTTAATTTTATCGAGAGTCAATATATATATATATATCTATATATATATATATATGTATATATATATATATATATATATATATATGTATATATATATATATATGTATATATATATATATATTTTATACGTTTCGTATGAAAAGTCGCATGTTATTGTTGCATGAGGAAAATTGGCCTCCTTCTCAACTGTATTATGCTTATAAGATATACAGGATCACGATGTTTTCAGGAATATCAATACCGGCCGGCTCAGTCGTTTCCGTTCGGCAACAGCCCGGACATTATCCGGAGCGTGGCGGCCAAATCGTGGGAGCTGAGCAACAATCTGATGCCACCCTCGTTGCCCGTCACCAGCGACCTCAGGCCGGAGCCGGTCAAGCGGACCTATGATCCAATGATACAGACTAATGTCATCAGTGAGTAAACAAAATACCAGATTCGTTTTTAACAGTTTGTTTGTGAGCAGCGAAGGAAACTGTCTTACTGTCGCTTCGGTAATTATGATAATACCATAAATAATATATAATACCATAATTTAACAGTGGTTCAGCTATACTGTAGTTTGTTTCTAGCTGACTAACGCATCTGAATGTCATGGGTCGCAGGAATCACATGCCATTAGATAAACTGTGTGCTCGTTTGTTACTCTCAATGTAATAAAATTTTAAAAAAATCACCAAAATGGATAGTTCCTTAACTTTTTAGTCATGTATTCGTCGTTCTCATATAGTCTGTCGCCTTTGGTTGTGATATAAAATTCTGAACTGGCTGGACTTGTTTTAGGCACATCAGATTACGACCGTGACGGTTCCATAATTACCGAAGAAGAATACGAAGAGATGATGGAGAAACTGAGAGCCGCCGACACACTATACACGGAGTACACCCTTGAGGAGATCATCTATCAACTCGCCAAGGTGAGCGAACACGTTAATAAAGCGTAAATCAAAACGTCTTTATTATATATTTTTTTAGGTTCTCTTTGTGGTTACGGTAAAATATTAGTAGGTGTTAGAAATGTGCGTATGGGCGCATACAACGGCACTACGAAAAATATTCAATGTTCAATGCCTAACTGTTGACCGATCATTTCAGCCTTACGTCAGAATTCAGGCAGAGCTTAATTGACCTTAGTTGTAAAACTGGCGTACTTAACAGGTTCCAAAACCTGTACAAAATAAAAAAAATACACTGTTAGTTTGGTACAACTGCAAGTGTCTTATCGATTTGAAAAAATCTAAAAATCTTCTAAAAATATGTCAATTAAGAGATCTGCTGGAAGAGATCTATCATTTTGTGTGTACTTGAAAAATAAAGAAAATTTTATCACTCCTATTTAACATTTCGTAATCATATTGCTATAAGTATCCAGACTTAATTTAAAATTTAAAAATATCCCTATTACAGATGATGTTCTCACAATCGCTTTCCCGGGACCCGGGATCTGCACGTGCAGCCATACAACGCTTTATGGCATTCCTCGAGCTGGAAGCCGAGCGAGGACACCTATCGCGCACCATCGAAAAGAAAGTGCTTGGTGAGAAAAGTTACTATTGGGTTCTCTCAAAATAATTTAAAGACCATAAAAATAAATAAATAAAAACGTTTATACTGGTCTTGGTGAAAAAATTTACTTGCTCATTTTTTTATGTGATTACGAACTTATAGTAAAAATTTGAACAATAATGGAAGTGTAATTATTAAAAAAAAATGTTCACATCGTAAATTAACTAAAACTTATTAGTAAAGAATTGCTAATATTCCGGCTAACCACTCTACTAAGCTGAAAAAGCTTGTGCTAGGAGATGGTTCACAACGATAGTTTAATAGAGGATTCGAACCCATGACCTTAAGTTTTGCAGACCGTACCCTAAACCATTAGGCTATTGATGCTATAGAAAATACTTAGACAGACGAGTACGCAGTTCACCTGATGGCAAGTGATGTATACCTCTCATGACAACTAACATCTATCATCGACAAAGATTATACGGATTGCATCAAACTATAGATGCGCATCCGTTGACACAATTTTCTGAGTTTCGAGATCAAATGCCTCTTTCCTCTAATTAGGTCCACGGATCCCTAACCATAAGAAATACAGCAGCGCCACGGGACTATTTCACACTGGTATTGTGAGATCGTGGTCCTCTCGTTCGATTTTAAAGCTAAAACTACTTTCCATAGTACTTCTGCCATAAATAATTAGATTTAGATCGACAATAAGTAATATAATAAATTATATTTTCAGATGTTATGATCGCAGCTCTGACGGACACCATTGGCGACCATCCCGAGCTATTGCAATCCAGAGAAGCCCTTGGAGTTAATCCAGCTAACCGGTGTGTGACGTTCAGGTTTTAATAATAGAGATATTAATTTAGTTAATCCATAGTCAGAAACAAATAATCGAACCGAGGTTCGGTCTTCTCGGGCATTCTCGTATCAGTTGCTCTCGCGCAACATGGTGCACGGTCACGGTCAACACGGTCCAAGCCAAGGCTCCCATTGGAGCCCTTGTTACGCACTAATAGAGTCCTCGACTCACAGTGACCTCTCAACCCAGTGAAACTGTAAAAGCCCTCGAACTAACAGCGCTCATCAACCAGAAAAAAACAATAAAATCAGACTTTATAACTTTGTCTTCAAATACTGTCACACTAATTGTCAAAATATCTGCCTACGGTATTCAGATTAGCTTAAAATATTAAATAAAATCTTTAATCAAAACAAAAGACGAGGACGCAAAACTTTTCGTTTTATATGTATATCCGTGATTTGGTTTAAATGAAGTTTGTCCACAATTTTGTTTAATAAAAATATTTGTTCATCAAATTAAATGGTTTCTTTACAGACTGATGCGTCAATTTCTGGAAGCCAGTTCATCAGAGCCAAACATGTCCCGTGCAGTTCTTGCAGCCTACAAAGATGAACTTCTGAAAGGACCATCTTTGCACAAACTAGGATTCCCTGAAAGAAACTAAGTTTATTAAAGTAATCTTTATTTTACCACATAGGTATTTTATGTGCCATTTGCATATTTAAGATAAATCTTAGTTAAAATAAATTAATTAATTATATACGTTCATAACTACATTTAAATATTATTTTTCAGACACATAATTATAACTACGTAACAAACAATGATTAACTATTATTGAATTTATGTTAAAAACTGACAACTTCAGTGTAATAAGTACCAAAACTAATTCAAATACTTAATTAATTGAAATCCCAAAGATTTTTTATCGATTATATCGAGATGTCCGCTATTAAATAATTACACAAATATCTTAATTCGGCATGTTTGGACATATATTTTAAAATATTGTATCCATAATCTACAAAGTAATGCCAAAAAATTTTAATACAAGATATTTAGAATGATTTTTTCTGTTTTGTAGTTAAAATCATGAAATTAGTGTAGTCATAGGTACCTGAAAACCGTTTATATTAGTATTGTAAATAATTATATGAACACAATATTTAATCTAGATTATATCTGATGTATGTTTAGGCAAAATACTTGCTTGATTTAAAGATTATGACCATTCTATTGTTCATTGCATTGCTTCAATGACAATCGAATGTCAAAAGCAAACCGCTTTTAATAAATTCGGGCTACTAAAAAAATGTCAAATCAATTGTTTTTTAAATCACAAAATACATAAATTAGAACTAAATACATATTCACATTAGTAGAATTTAATCCAATGTAAAAGGATAATTTTAATCGTAAATCTACGGTTAGGATATATATTAATACATTATTATATTCATAGCTAGACAAATATTACTTAATATTTTTCTACCAATCTTCTGGTTAGTAGTGTGCAATTAACTATTTTACAAAAATATTCTATTTTTACCGTTACGTATGTACTTTGATAAATAACATATCAATAACATATCAAATCAATTAAATATTTCAGCATTCTCTTTCTCATGTAATAAAAATAAATGGTTGGCTGGGTAACACACACATCAAAGAATCCGTGTCGTCATCGAAATATAAGATAGATAATTGCACATCACTAAACACATTACATTACCTTTCCAATTTAATAAAATACTATGTACTTTCTAAGGAATAAAGATATAAAATTTGGTAGAATCGACTTGCCTATTATATCAAATTTTACATTATAAGAATTAATCAGATGAATACAGATATTTACAACGCTATGTTAGTAATCAGCAACATTTATTATACTTGTATTATTCATTGAAATATATTGTCGATTTAATAAAAAATATTAGTAACACCGATGTTTCATTAAATATTTCCTACTCTGTAACATAATTTGATTAATAGCTTAAAAATATATTAAAAGCTGGGTGAAGCAGCAGTCTCAGACAAGCTCACATGCGTAAGGCCACCGGTGTGCTGTTCTTGCCAAAGGGCCCACCAGGGCCCAAGCCCTCCACTCAACACATCAACATGCCAAAGTTATTCGCGATACCGATATATCTCAGGCCTGTTATCAGCAATTAACATAGGAGCGTCGCGCGAGTTTCTTGCACCCCTTCTTCTCCAGCGCCAACCCATTCCGAAGTGGTCGTAAATGTCCTTAATAATAATTATATTAATTAAGTTAATCCGTTAGAAGAAAAAGCCACGGTTCCGCCCTCTCGGGCACTCTTGAGTCAGTTGCTTTCGGTCGGTTTTTTTTTAAGATGGGGAAATGCCTACGCATACCCAGCCCTGCAAGCGGTAAGGATGGTTTATGTCGGACTTTGACCGAAAAAAACACCGTAGTGTTCCTCCGGCATCGCGTAAGGCCACGGGAACACATTCGCATACACCCACGAAACCGCCTGTGCCGGCCGCCCAGATAGGCCCTCCTCCGGGCGAATGGTGTCCCCTCTCCATCCCTCCAGGCAAGGAGCACGAGAGCACGAGCGCGCCTTCCTACTCAGGCTCCTCTGTAAATGGGAAGCAGACCCCACCACAGCCGCATCAGCGGTGCGCACCTCGCTTGAGTCACGGAGGGTAAGTGAGGGACAGACAGGCATAGGGTGGGGACGATGGTGCGAGGGACCAGGTGTTGTGTCCCCGCACCACCATCCCATCCCATCGACTCTGCCTCATCTGCGGAGGGCATGGAAGACGGTCCCTTGCACCATCACTTCCGCCTCCCACAGTCAACTACAGCACGTTTCCAAGACGAGCTCCTCACGAGCCCACTTAGAGCAGCACGCTCGGCCTGGCCATCAAGCCCCTTAGGCTGACTGTTTGGGTTCCTCTTAGATTCACCGTGACTGACCTGAAACCAGGGCTGCTAAGCCTCCCGCCACCGCTAGGCAAGAACCCTTCGGGGGGAGGGTAACGGTGCAAGCCGAAGCTTCCTCTCGGGAACTCTTTTTCAATGTTTTGGTTTGTTCATATCATTATTAATGATGAAGCTATGATCTCAGCCCATTACTTGTGCCCTGTCGTAAATGTAGGCCCTTTACAGACTGCCACAAAAAATGTTCCTGAGCTACTTGCACCATTGACTTTCCAAATATCTATCTCATAGTATGAATATTTTTCAAAATAAAATGTAATATAGTTACCCTAACAATAATTGCAGCAATAAATCACCAAAGTAGAATGTAGAAAAGTTTATTTCTTATCAAAGCACAAACTAGATATAAGTGGAAAAGCACTATGTTTACTAAAAATAACCTTCTTATGTTGATGAGAAATATATCCCTTAATCTTGCCTTCAAATATAAGGGTTGCTGTAATATATTTTGTTTCTTCATAATCTGCAGTCTCTTCTCCCATCATCTGCAATGCAGCTTGGAAAGTTGCAATTTCTATTTGGTGGGTATTTTTTAACAAATAAACCTTTCGAAATAAGTTTCTATATGCATTTATCTTTAGCTTCTCCACAATCACATAAATGCCTGCTTTTAAAAAGAAGCTTTCATGTTCTTCCAACACATCATCAATAACCCTTAAATTTCCATCTTTTACTGCATGCACTAACTCCCAAAACTGCATGAGATCATATTTCTCAAGTAACTGTTTAGATGGCATGAAACCAAGTAGCATTTTAACTGGGATAAGGTATGTTAAGATCAGTCTTTTGTTCTTATTGCTCATCCTATGGCATTTCTGAAATGCATAAGACAAATACTCATCTGCAGATTTGTAATCAGAATCAAACAGTGCTTTACAACCAACAAAATATCTGTATGTAATCTGCTGTGCTAATGGAAATTTGTCTTTGAATGGCGATGAGTCAATTGCTCTTATGATAGGATTGCATAAATGTAGTTTGTTTATACGAAAATAGACTTTAAGAAGTTGGTTTACGACATTCAACATCCCCAGTTGTTTTGTGTCAGTGTCAGATGACTTGTTATCAGCAGCACATACTCTGTAGCATGCAAGAAGGCTCTCTGCCGCTTTTTCTAATATTTTTCCATTACTTTGAGCTAAAACAAAGAAATAAAAGTTAATCATTAAGTTTATAAACATAAGATTTCCCTACAATAATTAATAAATTTAATTTTCCTAAACAATGAAACAAAGTTATTCAGAATTTTTCTTTTTGCTTCTGATTAACAGTTTCTCTATTAACTGAAAATTTAACTTACAATTACATCCTTGAACCTTTTGAGCCAACAGCCTTAGATCTAAACACACAGTGTACATAAGTGGCAGTGTCCAATTTACTTCTTTTTGTGTTTGTAACAATCTGACAACAGCGGCTACACATGTACTTTGATTTTCATATGCATCTATGTAATCTCTTCCACGTAAAGCCTGTAAATAAATATATACAGTGTTATCGCTCCTGTCTATTTTAAATAGCTCTATTCAATCAACTACTTAGAACAATATAGAGTTGTGTAAATTGTTTGTAGAAAAGATATATGGTATAGTCTGCCCCAAGGATATATATTACTAATAAATGTGATAGAGCCAAACAGCATGTTTAAATTAGCTGAAGCATGAATAGGTTTGTTCAACCTATATAATGTATATATATAAATATTTGTAGTCATTAGTATTTTAGCATTACCGTTTTCCTTTTAGTTCATAGTAGAAGCTGGAGAACTTATAATAAAGCATTCCATTATAATTTATAGAAGTGAAAGTGCATCACCATTATGAATTCTTATTAAAGATGAATTTTGATGAAAGGTTTGGACAGGATTTACTTAACTTATGGTGAACTATATATGCTGTTTAACCATAAGAACAAAAAAAAAGTTACTGCACCCAATCTATGAAGCAAAAAATAAAAACAAAAGCATAAAGATATATAAAGAACATACAAAGGAAACTGATTGTACTGAAGGACTTATATCATTATCTTATTGATTTTTATTATTAACATAACTTTTATCCAAATATTACAACAATAAATCCATATTGTTTTGTTTATAAAATATATTGAATCACTTTAATAATATACCTGAAAGATTTGCTTTTTGTTTCAAAAATAGTTGTGTAATAAAAATTCATGAGTTTTGGAAGTCTAGGAGAGAGATAGTCCAATCACATTAAATAACACATTTAATAAACAGATTAAAAGCCTAAATTACATAGCCACTTGATAAGCACAGTTGACCTGATGGTAAGACTGCAGCCCATAAACACATATATTCTGTTTATGGAAAATTGTCTGTGATGAAAACTGGTTCGGTGTACTGGCTGACAGGAGAAACAGGAGACACCATAATATTAACAACATAAACCCACTTCAAACATAAATCATCTGGAATAAATGTGTTAAGGCCAATCACCAATCTGTTTATGGATTCATCTTCAGATCCCTGCACTAACCATATGAACCACAGTAATGTTATGCTACTATTTCATACTGGTATTCTATGAAGATGTGACCACATTGCAATTAAACCAACCCTTTCACTCTGCAGGTCAAAACAGTTACTCCATTTAAAACATAATATTACTTACGATATGTGATAATAGGAGAAACTTAATAATTCAAAAGTCCTATTACTGTAGTAAGAATAATTATATGCTCAATTTTTGCCTTGCAAAAATACTCTGTGGAATTAGTTATCGCCAGCGGTATTTTAAAACCAATCCAACTTAGAGAATGTCAAGAAAAGAGCCTACACTTTTCTTAAAGGTGGACAGCACATCTGTGTCTCCTCTGGTAATGTGGATGTTCATGGTGAGGGTAATCACTTACTATCAAGGAAGCTGCTTCCTCATTTGCCACCAATTCTATAATAAAAAACCTAATCGAAAACAAACGAGCAGTCAAATTGCAAGAAAAATAAATTTAATTTAATAATTTACTTGTCGACTAAGCTGAAACTACTATAACTGAAATGTAATATCTATTAATTTGATAATATTACTGTTTAAGAAGCTTACTTTTACGCATAACAGATGGTAAATGGCAATCTCATCGAGAGGAGCTGTACAATTCCCTTGCACAAGTGACGCTATGTCACCGGAAAGCAAATTGTTGTTCTCCACATGCCCATCTCTGAGAGACAGCAAACGAGCCAGTACATTTCCTTGTGTGTTTTTAAAAACTCTTTCGATAAACTGAAGGTATTGGTTCAGAGTGCCCGTCGACATGATTAGTTATTTAATTGGTCACACTGTGATTTCCAAGCAATTTTCTAAAAAGATATTGACTTGTATCTAAATGACAAGTATAAAAATGCCGTTTTATTTATTTCGTAAGGAACGTTAGATGAGAGAAAAATTGCAATTCTTCCTGACGAGAAGATGACTAGAATATAGTTTATAAATTATAACTGATGATGATGATGATATTAATTTATCCCTAATGGGAAAGGCAAAGGACTTTAGTCCATACAGCCAGGTCTTGTTCGTATGATGGTTGGTCTGAAACTCTTATAAATTATAACTTGTCTCGTGACAGTTGTTAAAGTAACGTGACTAGGGATGGATGTTATCAATTGAACATAATTATCGATTATTGCTAACTTTGTTGATACATAATATATTATAAAGAAATTAAACAAAGGGAATAGGAGATTACACGTTTTTATTAGTGTGTATTTAAGAAAGACCGCTGTTAAGTTCACGTAATGAGTGACAAGGAGTGAAAATAAGAAAACAAATGTATTTTTCGTATTCATTTTTCAGACCTTACCTTCCCTTCATAAAAAATATTTTGTCCTTGTCTGAATAAACCAAAACTGCGTCCTTAAGTTCTTTATCTCTGGTGAATTTCTTCCTTATTTGGAGTATATTCTTCATTATTGGGAACAGGTAATAATCACTGGGAGCCGGGTCTGAAATATAAGGAAAGTAATTCAAAATATCGAAGCCCACTTTATGCAGGTCAGCCAGCGTAATACGATTCTTGTGGACGGAAGTTTTGTCGTGAAAAAGAAGGACACAGGTTCAATGACGTCAAATCTTAAGAGTAACCCGCTTTCTATAAATTCGTGCTACTAAAAAATATTAAATCAAATATTTTAAAATTTCACAAAATGCAAAAACTAGAACTAAATCCATATTCACATTAGTAGAATTTACACCAATGTAAAAGGATAATTTTAATATTTAGTCTAAGATTAGGATATATACTATTAATACACAATTATATATAAAAAATATTCTATTTTTACAAGCTTTTATTTAGTTTCACCTGACCCGTTGTCTGTCTGTCGGTCTGTAATCAAATCTTGCAAGTTAAATTTGATCCACTTCCCGGTTTCCGATTGAGCTAAAATTTTGCATGCATGTAGAAATCGGATGACAATGCAATATTATTATGACATAGAGCTGATCTGATGATGGAGCGGGAAGGTGGCTATATGAACTCCGTAATTAAACGACGCAACCCCATCGAGTTTGGGCTCATTTGATTCGATCGTTGATGAGTATCTTGGTTGGCGTGAGAATGCACTGCATCAAATTTGGAAAAAAATTAAAGAAAAAACCTATTTTAAAAATTATTTTAATAAAAATAAAGGGTTAGCTGGGCAACACACACTTCAAAGAATCCGTGTCGTCATCGAAATATAAGATAGATAATTGCACATCACTAAATTTACCTTTCCAATTAAAAAAACTATGAACTTTCTAAAGAATAAAGATATAAAATTTGATAGAATTGGCATCCCTATTACATCACATTTTACAATATAAGAATTAATCACATCAGAATCAGAGATCAGGAGATCATAAATATATTGTATTGTATATATATTACTATATTGTATTTATATATTTAATAAAAATATATTAGTAACACCTATGTTTCAATAAATACCTTCTACTCTATCTCAAACTCTATAAACAAAAAAAAAAATGTATGGCGGGGTCACGGGAACGCTTTCGGACTCACCCGCGACCTCGCCTGCGGCAGCCGACAGGCCTCCCTCCGGGCGGAGGACATCGCCTCTCCAGCTCTCCTGGGAAGGCACGCCGGAGCACGAGCTCGCCTTCCTACTCAGGCTCCTCTGTAGATGGGAAGCGGACCCCAAACTCTTCTTCCTCCACGGCCCCACCACAACCGCATTAGCAGTGCGAACCCCGCTTGAGATGCGGAGGGTAAGTGAGGGAGTCACGCGTAGGACAGGGGCGACGGTGCGAGGGACCAGGTTTTGTGACTCCCGCACCACCATCCCATCCCACCGACTCCGCCTCAGCTGCAGAGGGCACGGAAGATGGTTCCTTCCACCGTCACTACCACCTACGTTTCCAAGCCAAGCTTCTCACGAGCCCACCCAGTGCGGCCTGGCCATCAAGCCCCTTAGGCTGGCCGTTTGGGTTCCTCTTAGATTCACCGTGGCTGACCTGAAACCAGGGCTACTAAGCATCCCGCCACGACAAGGCGAGATCCCTTCGGGGGGAGGGTAATGGTCCTAGCCAAAGCTCCCTCTCGGAAACCCTTGTGCTGGTTACCGATAAATAAAGGTCTCAATAGAGTAAACTAAGCGCTCAGCAACCAACTCAGTGAAGTTGTAAAAGCTCTCGGGCTAACAGTAGCCATCAGCCATAAAAAAAAAAAAGTGACAAGCTTAAGTCTAAGGTTGATTTCCTTCTATTATTTCCGCAAAACGTAAGTGCCGCAATATATCCCGTAAAGTTGACGGTTTAAAACTTAAATATTGTATTGGTTGAAGCAAACAAAATTGACAGTGAGATAGCTAATGGCTATGGTCAAAAAAACTGATAAAATTTCAACGGTGAGCTGTATGTAGCAGATAGAAAATATGAGAATGTACTCCTCGTGCATTCCGCTAATTGTTTTTACCCACCACGTCATTTATCAAGTGCCTATTTCAGACTAGACTAGCAGAATAATCAAAATGATAGCCATAATTAAAAGGAAGGATGATATATTTTTTGCGTTTATCACGCCTATTATTGTATCAATACCTAATTAGAAGATTTTATTACCGTTCAGTTTTAATTTTTTTAAATGTTAAATAGCTTACTATCTTACAATAATATCGATATATAAAAAATAAGCTCCACATCTTTCATTGCTATCGGGTAGACAGAAGAAGCAAATGATACTGATATTTCTCAGTTCATACTGGCAATATAACCTTAAATCCGCGTCTCGGTAGTAGGATACGCTGACACCTCAGCCAAGCTATACTATAAAATTGGTGTTTTCACCAGGAATTATTATAGATTTGTGTTTAGGACAAAATTAATTTAATTTAAATTTTAGACAAAATTAATATTTTGCTGTTAATTAGCATTGCAATAAACAGATTAAGAAAAATAGATGAATAGAAAACTATTCATCAAGTCTTTTTCTGCGGTTTTTCATTTCGAAACCGTTAAAGGTCTGGAATCTCTTAATCTCAGTCTATTTTAAAAAAAATGAATCATTTTTCACTGTTTTGGTTTTTTCATATCATTATTGATGATGATACTATGATCTCGACCCATTACTTGTGCCCTGTCGTACATACTACAAAAAGACTATTCTGATGCAGTTGCATCCATTGGTTTTCCAAATATCTATCTCATAGTATGAATATTTTTCAAAAAAAATGTAATATAGTTAGGATGTGCAGCAATTAATCACCAAAGTAGAATGTAGAAAAGTTTACTTCTTATCATTAATACAAACTAGATAGAGGTGGAAAGGCATTATGTTTACTAACAACAACCTTCTTATGTTGATAAGAAATATATCCCTTAATCTTGCCATCATATATAAGATTTGCTACAATACATTGTGTTTCTTCAGAATCTACATCCTCTTGTCCCATTATCTGCAATGCAGCTTGGAAACTTGCAATTTCTATTTGGTGTGTATTTTCTAACAAATAAACCTTTCGAAATAAGTTTCTATATGCAGTTATCTTAAGCTTCTCCACAATCAAATAAATGCCTGCTCTTATAAAGAAGCTTTCATGTTCTTCCATCACATCATCGATACCTCTTAAATTTCCATCTTTTACTGCATACACTAACTCCCAAAACTGCATGAGGTCATATTTCTCAAGTAACTGTTTAGATGGCATGAAACCAAGTAGCATTTTAACTGGGATAAGGTATGTTAAGATCAGTCTTTTGTTCTTGTTGCTCATCCTATGGCATTTCTGAAATGCATAAGACAGATACTCATCTGCAGATTTGTAATCAGAATCAAACATTGCTTTTCGTCCAACAAAGTATCTGTATGTAATCTGCTGTGCTAATGGAAATTGGTCTTTGAATGGTGATGAGTCAATTGCTCTTATGAGAGGTTTGCATAAATGTAGTTTGTTTATACGAAAGTAGACTTTAAGGAGTTGGTTTACAAGGTTCAACATTCCCAGTCGTTTTGTGTCATTGTCAGATGACCTGTTATCAGCAGCACATACTCTGAAGCATGCAAGAAGGCTCTCTGCTGCTTTTTCTAATATTTTTCCATTACTTTGAGCTAAAATAAAGAAATATAAGTTAATCATTAAGATTATAAACATTACGATTTCCCAATGACAATTAATAAATTTAATTTTCTTAAATAAAGAAAAAAAGTTGTTCAGAAATTTCTTTATTGCTGATCTGATGAAAGTTTCCGTATTGACTGAAAACAATATATTGTATATCAATAAAAAATATAACTTACGATTACATCCTTCAACCTTTTGAGCCACCAGCCTTAGATCTAAACACACAGTGTACATAAGTGGCAGTGTCCAATTTACTTCTTTTTGTGTTTGTAACAATCTGACAACAGCCGCTACACATGCACTTTGATTGTCATATGCATCTATGTAATCTCTTCCATATAAAGCCTGTAAATAAATATGTATAGTGTTATTGTTCCCATCTATTTTAAAAAGCTCTATTTAATCAACTACTTAGAACAATATAGAGTTGTGTAAATTGTTTGTGAAAAAGAAATTGCTGGTTTATTACAAATATATGGAGACTATAGCTGTCAAATAAATGTGATAGAGCCAAACAGCATGTTTTAATTAGCTGAAGCATGAATAGGTTTGTTCAACCTATATAATGTATATATATAAATATTTGTAGTAATTAGTATTTTAGCATTACCGTTTTCCTTTTAGTACATAGTAGAAGCTGGAGAACTTATAATAAAGCATTCCATTATAATTTATAGAAGTGAAAGTGCATCACCATTATGAATTCTTACTAAAGATGAATATTGATGGCTTTGGACAGAATTTACTTAACATATGGTGAACTATATATGCTGTTTAACCATAAGAACAAACATAAAATGTTACTGTACTCAATCTATGAAGCAAAAACAAAGGCAAAAAGACAAAGAAAACTGATAGTACTGATGGAACAACTTTTATCATTGAATAACATAACTTATATCCAAATATTACAACAATCAATCAATATTGTGCAAACTTTTGTTTATCAAATATATTGAATCACTTTAATAATAGGCCTGAAAGAATTGTTGGTATTTATATGTTTGATAATCCAACATATAAATAACACATATATTAAACAGGTTAAAAGCCGAAATTACGTAGCCACTTTAATGACAACGAATGTGCCACAGATATTGCATGAATTTCAATGAGTAAGAGAACTGCAAACTGATTAAAGGCAATAATTTTAAAAAGGCGTAGATAGGCATTATTTTGTATTATATTAATATTAATGATTCAATGGCATAGGGAGTGCAAATCTTTATAAAGGACATTAGAAAACAGAAGCAGAAAGTTGGAGGTAGGTTAGGTTGATAAGCAAGCACACTGTTGACCTGATGGTAAGACTGCAGCCCATAAACACCTATATTCTGTTTATGGATTCATCTTCAGATCCCTTCACTAACCATATGAACCACAGTAATGTTATGTTGCTATTTCATACTGGTATTCTATGAGGAAGTGACCATATTGCAATTAAACCAACCCTTTCACTCTGCAGGTCATAACAGTTACTCCATTTAAAACATAATATTACTTATGATGTGTGATGACAGGAGTAACTTTATAATTTAAAAGTCCTAGTACTATAGTAAGAACAATTATATACTCAATTTTTTGCCTTGTGAAAATACTTTATGTAATTAGTTATTGCCAGAGGTATTTTCAAACCAATCAAACTTAGGGATCTTCCAGAAAAGGGCCTACACCTTTCTTAAAGGCAGACAGCACATCTGTGACTCCTCCGGTGATGTGAATGCTCATGGGTGGCAGTAATCACTTACATACATAAGCTGCTTGCCTGTTGGCCACCGATTTTATATAAAAAAAACCTAATTATCTTGATTATGTTACACTATGAGATTTCAAGAAAATGTCCAACCGAAAACGAACAAGCAGTCGAATTTGAAAAAACATAAATTTCATTTAATCATTTATTTGTCGACTAAGTACTGTCACCGAAATGTAAGAAAATTATCAGTCTTTATTAATATCATAATATTACTGTTTAGAAGCTTACTTTTACACATAAAAGATGATAAATGACAATCTCATCGAGAGGAGCTATACAATTCCCTTCCACAAGTGTTGCTATGTCGCTGGAACGCAAATTCTTGTTCCCCACATGTTCATCTCGGAGAGACAGCAAACGTGCAAGTACATTTCCTTGTGCGGTTCTAAAAACTCTTTCGATAAGTTGAATGTATTGGTTAAGAGTGCCCGTTGACATGATTAGTTACTTAATTGGACAAACTGTGATTTTCATGCAATTTTCTAAAAAGATATTGACTAGATACAAGCATAAAAGAACATAAAATATGCCCTTTTATTTATTTATGGAACGTTAGATGAGAGAAAATTTTCAATTCTTCCAGACGAGTAAATGACTAGAGTATAGTTTATAAAATATAACGTCTCGTGACAGCTGTCAAAGTAACGTCACTAGGGATGAGGGTGATGTTAAGAATTGATTATAATTATCGATTATTGCTTACTTTGTTGATAAATAATATATTATAATGAAATGAAACATCGGGAATAGGCTTTTAGGTTCACGGAATGAGGGACAAGTAGGGAAAATAAGAAAACCAAATTAATTTAAAAAATTAAGTTCTTCTGTCTCTGTCTGTTCTGTCAGTTTGTGGTGAATTTATTGCCACGCAGTTTTTTTTTCATTATTGGGATGGGACCAGGTAATAATCGCTGGGAGCCGGGTCTGAAGTATAAGGAAAGTGATTCAAAATATCGAAGCCTACCTTATGCATGGCAGCCAACGAAATACGATTCTTGTGGACGGAAGTTTTGTCGTGCTTCTTCACGACAAAACTTTTCGTTACTTTTTCTCTTCCTTTTTCTTTAACGTCTTTCCCAGCTTAAGAATTGTTCGTAGTATTCTCTGGTTATAGAAAAAAAAATCACTTCAATAGGCCGCCCCGTCCGTTGGTCGTCTTCAAGCGATTTCCTGCCTTGCTTCATGAGATTGTGCCACTTGTAAACCATTGTTTTCCCCAGCAAGAGTCCCCGTAAACCATGGAAATCTTTCCTTGCTTGGTAAGGAACTAGATTACGGCGGGATACTCGATTATTTCATATTTCATACGTTACGACCTAAAAGAGATATCTGATCCTTTTCCAACCCCTTATTCCTCGAACTTAAAAGCGTTTAGATAATGATTGCTTCATTTTGTACTCTTCTTTTCTGAGAGATTTAAAGTGACGGATTAATACGCGGTAAAGATGTGTCAGTTATGAAGTATGTATAACAGGAATAGATTGTCTCGACCGGGGTATTACTACACTACTCAGAATATCATCGTAAAATATTAATTTTCTTTCACTAAGGGAAATCCAATAATGAGGATTTCTTTTAGTGAAAGAAAGAAACCGAATACCTTCTTACTAGTGAAGAGGCATTCTAATATACCTCAGAGGTAACGTCTTGCAGTAAATTTAATAGTCATTTCGTTGCAATAAGGTGTAGTCCCGTGTACTGAGGTAATTTTAGTAGGTAAAAATCATATATAACCTTTTAAAGATCTGCGTCTGTATAATGACGACCAAATGAGTTTGAATAGGAGTTTCAAGGTCTGTAGGAAGCATTTATACTTTTGGCAACGAACAAATAGGTTGTTGAACAACCATTGACGTACGTATTAATCTCATACGTATATGATTTTAACCCACAACATAATAATAAAAAAAACTAATCGTAATGTGAAATGATAAATATAGAAATTAAATTAATAGTCTCAATTGGGGTCAAAAAAATAAATAAATCAAATGGTTTCCTTGTATTAAAAAGATACCTTTATTATTTTAGTCTGTGCCATCTATTTTTTTTGTTTGGCCATTCCATGTGTTTTTTTAAAAGTGATCTATCGCTATCGAGTTAATCCTGAAATTACATTTTTTTAAATATTTAATAAACCCTATATTTCAATATGGAAGAAAATGTGGCACTAGATTCCAAGAAACAAAAACAATTTGTAAAATCTTTAAAAGGACTTAAGAAGTTGATGAAGGTAAATTTAAATTTTGTTACTGGTGCAGGTTATATATTTGATTTTAATTAATCTTACTTTTGCTTTAACAGAAAACTGGTCCAATAACAGAGAAACCCGAGAAAGAAACTAAGCCTATTAAACGTGATAAGGTTACAAAAAAGAAGCGTAAAGAAAGAGGTTTAGTGTATTTATCTCACATCCCACATGGATTTTACGAGGTTAGTACAAGTAGTATAATAAACATTTGTTAATTATTGATACACTAAAAAATCAATGACTATTCTACAATATTAATAAATTACATAAAGCATAATATAGAGACATGGATCAATCATTGATCTGGAAATAATTAGTGGTTAAGTTTTCATATTATAATAATCTCGACTGCGAATAGAGCTCGCGACCTTAAAGTGCAGGTTGACAGGATAGGATCTTAATGAAAGGGTAGCAATGTAAGTTCTAATTAATTAATAAAAACTTGTGTTTGTTGTTTTTAATTTCATCATTTTATTATAGAGTCTGGGATTTATAAATGTTTCCTCTTACTAATGTCATAAGATAAAACTTGAATCTTTGGCCCATAAACTGTACCTAAAATTTAATGATTTCAGCACCAAATGACTCAGTACTTCAAACAGTTTGGTGTGGTTACTAATGTAAGGGTCATCAGATCTAAACACACTGGTCGCTCTAAGGGCCACGCATTTGTGGAATTCTTGGATACATCAGTAGCTGAAATTGTTGCTGAAACTATGAACAATTATTTAATGGGGAAAAGGTTAATCAAAGGTACATAGTATGAATTATTGTAGTTAGTTCCTTAAAAAAAAATAGGTCTCTACCTATGAAATTGCCGTTTTGTATGAAAATAGTTAAAGCTTTATTTCTGTTATTCAAAGTAATCACCCATGTTATCGATGCATCTTTGCCAACGCAGTGGTAGTTGATTGATTCCTTCTAAAAACAGCTGGATGGGAGGCAACAACCTCTTCAAAGGCATTTTGTATTGCCTCTCGGGAATTGAATTTTTTTCCTGCTAAAAAGTTGTCCAAATTTTGGAAAAAGATAGTTGAGAGCTTCCAACCCCAGCTCTTGCAGCTTGGAGACTGTAGAATCCACCTTTCGTCGCACGTAATAATTCGGTTCATAATTCTTTCTTTTGTGTGCCTGTTGAGCAGCGCCAGGCAGGTCTCAAAGCGTACGTTGCGCTGGCGAACGTTAAGTTCGTGGGGCACCCATCAAGCTTTTTTACCTAGCTAGATTGAGTATCATCAGCTTCCACAATCGCCTTTAATTCATCATTGTTGACCAATGTGTCCGGACGACCACAAGGTTAATTTTTTAAATCAATATTTTCAGAACGGAATCGGGCAAACCAATAACGGGTTGCGCGTTCGTTTGTAAAGTTCTCTCCGTAAACGTTGTTGCGTGTTACGTGCCGTTTGTGCCGTGTTGATGCCACGACGGAACTCGTATTCCATAATTACACGAATTTTTAAAGTATCCATTATGATGAATAATGTTCAAACGTAATGAAAATACAAAGCTAATCTATGAACTTTGTAAAAAGAATGTCATGTTTTTAAAAATTTAGAATTCACAGCCAATCAAAACTTTTTTTTGGTTTGCAATGGCCGGTAACACGGTAACATATCATGTCGAGTATACATAAGAATTTACAAAATTATTCTACAAAAGCTATTAATGCAAGAAACGAAAACAAAGTTGGTACACCTATTTTCGTTTAAAAAAGGTACAGAAATTGTATATCGGGTATACAGAATAAAATTCTACAAGTAATAATCAGCTTGCCCATTAAAAATTCTGGTAAAAAACTGCCAGAATATTTGTCTGATAAATATACTTGTATTTAAGCATTGAACTCTGGGTTCAATACTGGACAACTCCTGGACTTATTGTAACTTATTATTCGAAAAAATAAAAACAACTTTTTAGCAAGCAGCCTTCTGAAGCAGTGGTAACAACCTATTCTAAGCCATCTAGACAATTCGAAATGTTTTGCATAAACCTACTTGATTTTGGTTTTTTGATTTCAAATATGCTATTTGTCATAAAGAAGAAATTAAAATAAATAACTTTTACAGCTGTATATATTCCACCAAAAGATCAAAGAACAAGAGCTAGGAGGATGAATTGGAATGAACAAAATAACCCTGCAAATACAGTTAGATTAGGCATGAAAAAGGTATACAAAACTTTACTTGCTTCTTTACTACTGAATAGGTTAATCAAATAAATAAGTCTGCTAGTTTATTTGACAAAAGAAATTTTACCATATACATTCTATAAAATACCTCGATAAAGCGACCAAGCCAAATGATTAATGAAATCATTAAAAATATTGTTCTGAATATTATTTTACTATAATAAGCAAACTTGTAGAAAATATAGTCATTTTAAATTTCAAATTCAGGACACAGGTTCGCATAGAACATAATATGGTATTGTTTTTTGATAGGAGTTGTGCTTCTAGACTTTAGATTTATGAAAATTTAAAATATTAAATCAAAAGCTTAATTTAATATTCCAGTATAAGATTTATATCATTTCAGGCTTACAATGCTGATAAGAGTGAAAATGAAGACTTGAAAATAGCAACTAAATTATTATCCAAGTAAATATAATCCTTTAAATTAATATAATAGTTTTTATATATTATAGATACTTAGAGAGTTTCAGACCAACCATCATACAAACAAGACCTGGCTATATGGATTAAAGTCCTTTGCCTTTCTAGGGATAAATTAATATCATCATCATTATAGATACTTAAAAATTATTACATTTGCAGTTTAACCAATACAAAGGGTAAACTTAAAGAACTGGGAATAGATTATGACTTCTTCATGCCTGTCGATGTGCCAGTAGGCTTATCAGATAAAGTGATTATCAAGGAAGAAAATAATGAAGGTATATTCTATTTCTAAGAGCAATTTTTATGAAGCATTTACAGTGGATTATAATTTATTTATAATATGTATTTATTACCATCACCTCATTGTTTTTTATAATTTAATTAATATAAAATATTTTTTTAAATATTGTAAGAGATAAAAGACAACATTTATAACACATGGTGGTTGTCAATCTGCTTGTATGAGGACTGTAGTTTTTTTCTATCTTAGTGATTTTAATTATATGTATGTTCAGCAGTAAACAGTAGTGGACTAAAATGGTTATATACACTGCAGGCCAAAAGTTTAAAACCACCTTAATTAAAGTAGGAAAACAAAGTAAACCTCCAATAAAATAATAAAATAATCCATAAAGTATTGAATGTTTAATTAACCTGTTGTAAGTATAAGTAGAAAACTGCCTGTTTCCATGTATCGAGTTTTTGTGCCATGAACTTGTGTTCTCTTCAATAACTTCAGTTGTGAAGCAATCTGTTTGGGTTTGCCTTCATTACGTAAAACAACGATGGCAGAACGCACTTCACTGCTAATTTCTCGAGCTTTTCTCATTTTATGACGTCTTCACTGTAGAAACCACTAGTTTAGACTAATTGAGATTGTTTGTGAACAAACCCAAGTAAACTCGGGTAATAATAAGTCAGAAATATGTGTTTTCAGGAGCTAAATAATCCTAATTATTGACCAATATGTAACAAAAGCAAAGTAATTAGTAATGAGGCCATTATAAAAATATTATTACGACTCTACCACCTGGCTTTAGCGCAGCGTTTGATTGTCCAATAACTTGAAAGTAAACAAAAGAATGACTTCTTTAAATATTCTATACTAACAATAGAATATGCAGATGCGCATTTCTTTTATTTATCCTATGGGATTTTATTACAATTGATGGATAATTATGTTGTTTTCGTGCGGTCTTAAACTTTTGGCCGGCAGGGTATATCATCTTCAGCCTCATTAGGTATAACACTCTTCCAAGTAATCATTAGTCTGTTGTGCTATCTTCTATAGATAATATATTCCTAATAATTTCGAAATAAGTAATGTTCAACACCCAGGTGGGGTTAGGGAATACTGGATAACAAAATCATGGCTATATGTAATGATTACCATTATATTATTTCATACATACTAAAAACAATGGTAATGGATTCTTTAGTCTCAACGCTTCTTTGAACAAATCTAAACTATTTACTGTATATTCACAGATAATAAGGATATAATTGTGGAGAAACCTAAAAAGAAAAAGGTTAAAAAAGTTGTTAAAGACTTAACCGAAATTAAAGATGAAACAAATGAAAGTATAAAAAGTATCTCAAAGCAAGACAGTGTAAATAAGGATAAAAAGAATAATTCGAAAGAAAAGAAATTATTTAAAACAAGTGAGGTATCTGATAAGAAGAGTAGTATAAGTACAGATGAAGCAATACAGACAAAAATAGTTAAAAAATCCAAAAACATTAAACGAGAAAGTGTTTTAAAACTTCAAGTAAATAAAAAGGAACAAAAGTTGAAAAAAGCAGGGGAGAAACCTTCAGAAAACTTCATCAAACTCAGTGATGAAAATGGTGATGGTGACAGTTCATATCAGTTTGACTCTGATGAATTTGAAAATATGATAAAAAATGAAGATTCTGATTCTTATGCTTCAATTGATAGTGATGTGGAAGATCGAGAGTCAGATGTGGAAGATCCAGAGTCTGATCTGGAAGTTTTAAGTATAAGTGACAAGTTAGTTGAAATTATTAATCTATGACTTTAATCATACACCGGACCAGGAGAGTTTTTCACCACTGCCTTAAGCAGAATAGTGGTCACTCACTCTCATTTTCCCATTTCCACTCACAACCACTGGATCATTGGATTTGACTTCACTGCTTGTTAATAACTTTGTATTCTTATTTTTTTGACATTGCCTAAATTGATGGTGATCACTGGTAATTTGTGGTGGCTTTAGGGACAGTAAAAGAGTGTAAAATTGGTTATTACAATATCCTGTTTTATTTGCTCATTTAATGGACAGTTAAGATAATAGCGATTGTATGGCATAGTGGTAAGAGTATCAAATTGTTGACAACCAATCAGCAAAATTGTCAGGATGCCCTGTTTATATTTTTTCACCAAAAACTATTTGTATATGGGTGATATGCACCAGTCTGTAGTGTCACCTCATACCACATCTGAACATTCCCTGACCTTACTGACCATTATTATATTAAGCTTCCTTATATGCCTTTCGGCCTGTGTTCATATTTAGCAGCTTAATAGCATTACAAATTTTTAGTATACTGTCCATTTTTTTTCTGGGTGATTTAAATATTGCTGCAGAAAACAACACGAGGAGGTCATCATTTACGGAAGATAATGCTGTTTAGACGACAATTTTACAATGTCCTGATAGAGAGAGACACATTAGATTGACAGACAAAGATACACACTGTAAATAATTGTGTGTAGTTCTCTTTTTCTGTCTTTGGTTAAGCTAAATTCTTAATGCATTGTAGCTGCCATATACAAAACTATTAATCTGAGCATTTCGTAATTATATTTCCCTTTTCATAGTAAAAATGTATCTGCAAAAAAGAATAAAAATAAGAAGAAAAAAATAGTGGTGCTGCCAATAGAATCAAATAAACCGACAGCCAAGCAGTTGAAGCAGCCCAAGCTGCAACAAAAGAGGAAGGGACCGGAGAGTAAGTTGTAGTTATTATTTATTGATCTTAGATTTAGATTTATTTTTTAATGTATTTTCTATTCTGCTATATTCTTTGCAAATAAAAGGGAGACATATTAACCCACAATAGACCTGAGGTCTGATTTACATATCTTTAAGAACAGTAGTGAGATCATCAAGTCAGGTTTCAAATTTGTGTGATCAATTCATCTAGAAATATTGATGGGTAAATGTACATGTTCAGATAGATGGTCAATTGCACATTATATCATGCACATTACATGATATAATTAGACTAGTTGTTTACATGACTGTTTCACTACGCCACAAAAATAGATTGAGGCTTACCTAGTGTCTGCTTATTATTTAACTCACCAATTTGTTAACTATTGCTAATACACCAGACTAGGAATATTATTTATGGGACAAAAGATGCCAAACAAGCACATGGTTCACCTCATGGTATATGTTAGCTTTGGCCCATAAAAATCTCTATCCTCATCACAGATTCAAGATTCATATTTGTTATCACACCCGAGGACTGTGATTGAATGCCTCATTTCCAGTATAGCCAGGTTTAGGATATGGTCTGCGAAACTTAAGGTTGTAGATTATTATTATGACTATTGTCGTGAACCATCTGCTAGCATCTTTGTGTGGTTAATTGGAATATTACTAATGTTCACAGAACATATTCCACATAACATCATTATGCTGCCATTTAATTTTAGTATTCTATAGGGGCAACATTCTTCCCCAGTTGCCCCAACCCATTCATGGCGCAGCCTATAGCTTATATATTGTTTTGTTTAAAATCAATTCCAGGATTTGCAGTTCAATCAAAGAAACCAAAATTTGAGAAGCAAAGCAGTAAGAAGCTACCCAACAAACAAATTAAGAGAAAATAAATAATTATTACTGATTTATTATTTATGCTAACAAAACAGAATATCTGTAAATATTTTTGCAAACTTCTGGATTGAACATTTCTTGCTTTGCACAAATGGTGTTGTTTAAAATTACAAATAGATAATAATTAATAAAATAAAACGCAAATTCCACAATACAGGTACTTTTATTGACTTTATTTATATATTTATCTTTTTAAGACATCTAAACGCAGTACAAAGTTGTATACCATAACCATACATCTATTAGATTGGACCTATACATGCATTTAAATATAGATATTAGCTAAGGATTCTACTTATATTTAAAATAACTTTCTCCATAAGAACAATATAACAAATGTATGAATGTACACAGTACACAAAATTGACTTTCATAAATTCCTCATTCTTGGGTAAAATATATGTAATAATGTATGAAAATTTGAATAAAAACTGTTAATCTGTACACTTTTTGAACATAGTTTCTCTTTAATCTCTGAAATAATAAAAGGAAGTGGTGTGTACGTATGGGTAGCAAATATATGAGGGATTTAAACATGCCAATTTTAAGGATATAAAATTGGCAAGGTTATTATAGCTACAATAAATAAGATTTAAAATCCCAAGTATGACAAACAATATTATATATTGCTACATTATTCGGTTTCCGTGTTCAGTTTAACAATAACTGGTCTTTCATCCTCTTCATCTGTATCTAAACCTGTAAAGTCCCACTGAAGCTTGTCTGTTAAATTCTCTTTGAATCTCTCGATCATTGTTAGTAATCTGCCATCAACTTTGCTTACATATGCAGTGCGGAAGAATTCGCGCAACTTCTTGTATACTAGATTTTTATTCATCACAATATCAGCAAGAAAATCCTCTGGCATCTCTTCAATTTGAATCTCAATGGTTCTGATGAAATGGAAGAAAACGCTTCTGTATTTGTGAATGGCGTCGTCGCAAGAACAGATCAGTATTACGAGGTTCTTCCAGTGTTCAAAAGATTCCAAGGAATGACCAATAAGAAAGCATAAATATGCAAATTGCAGCTCTCCTATGATATGAAGGGGTCTGTAATTCAAATTTAGTTATATAATCAATTGGAAGTGTCAATATCCTATTGGTTTAGGGTATGTGCTTAAGAGTCCAAAGATCGAATCCACCATTCAACTATTGTCATGAACCATCTCCTAGCACAAGCATTTAAGCTTAGAATAGTTCATCAGAGTGTTTGTACTTTAAAGTCACTACTAGTATTGATGTAACTAAACAAACATTCTCTCTAAAACAATAGTTATGCAATTATTTGTAGTTCAGTAGCTATTTAGTATTCTCTTAGAGACCAGGTACACTACATTTATATTAAATATATAACTTCTATAGAGTATGTCCTAATAGAATGAAGATAATAATTAAACCAATTTAACAAATTTCAGCTTGAAGCGTGAAGAGTCCAACACAATAAATGATTCTTAATTTTCTGATTTTAAAACATTAATTATAAAAAGTCTAAATTGTAGTCTAGTATATTGATATTTAATAAAAGTTTTGAGAAAATTCTTACGTCTTATTTGTAGGTCATAATTTTCTTATTTTTGCTAATACAGGGGAGATTGAGATTCTAAAATCATTGAAAGTTTGCTTACGTTACACTTAAACACCCCTCATTGCAAATAGAAAGGCATACCTTCTTAGTCTAAGAGGTGAAAACATACCTTCATCTTGACTATTTGTTGAGGAACGTAGCTGAGTATGGACAGAAATTATATGTGTTTATTTGTGTTTGTTACCATTACTTCCAATGAAAAAAGAAAACTTACTCATCATGCTGTGCAATCATGAGCTCCAAAGTGTAAGACTGGTCTAAATAATGTTTTGTGATTTCCTCCGGTGTCGACCCTGGTGGATATTTGTCACGAGGGATTTCTGTGAACCTCATAGCTGTACCTAAAATACGAAATAAATTCACCATATGTAACATATTGAGGTATTAGGTACCTATGAAATTGCCGTGCTTCAGTATTGGCCATTTCAAACCGAAGAAAAGTTTTGATTGGCTGTGAATTCTAAATTCAAATTAAATTTGTTTTAAAAAGGACATTCTTTTTACAAAGTCAGTCTTTTTTTACTGATTAGCTTTGTAATTTCATTACGTTTGAACATTTTTCGTCATAATGGATACTTTAAAAATTCGTGTAATTATAAATATGACTTCAGTCGTGGCATCAACGCGGCACAAACGGCACGTAACATCAACAACGTTTACGTAGAAACTTTACAAACGAACGCACAAATCGTTATTGGTTTGCCCGGTTCCGTTCTGGAAATTTTAATTTGAAAAATGAACCTCGTGGTCGTCCGGACATTGTTCAACAATGATGAATTGAAGGCGATTGTGGAAGCTGATGATACTCAATCTATAGCCGAGCTAGCAGCAGCTTTTGATGTTAACAACAAAACAGTATTGTTCCATTTGCGACAAATTGGCAAGGTAAAAAAGCTTGATAGATTGGTGCCCCACGAACTTAACGATCGCCAGCGCAACGTACGCCTTGAGACCTGCCTCGCGCTGCTCAAAGGCACAGAAATGAAAGAATTTTGAACCGAATTCTTACGTGCGACGAAAAGTGGATTCTGTTCGACAATCGAAAGCTCAACTAGTTGGTTAGATCCTGGTTCTGCACCAAAGCAATGCCCTAAACGAAAAATGATCTCTAGAAAGTTGATGGTCACCATTTAGTGGTCTAGTGCCGGTGTGATTCATCATAGTCTTTTTACCAAACGGAATGAGCATTACTGTAGATGTGTACTGTGAAGAACTGAAGACAATGATGGAGAAGCTTGCATCTGCAACCAGCTTTGGTCAATCGGTAGTCTCTAAGCTGCAAGAGTTGGGGTTGGAAGCTCTCCCTCATCCATCGTACTCACCAGACGTTGCACCCACCGACTATTACTTTTACCAAATTAGGACAACTTTTTAGCGAGAAAAAACTTAAATTCTCGAGACGCAGTACAAAATGCCTTTGAAGAGTTTGTTGCCTCCCGTCCGGCTGATTTTTACAAGAAGTGCATCAATAAACTACCACTGCGTTGGCAAAGATGCATTGATTACATGGGTGGTTACTTTGAAAAACACAAATAAAAAGTTAAAAAATATATACTTTAACTTATTTCATACTAAATGGCAATTTCATAGGTAAAGACCTATTATTTTTTTAAATTACAATTGAAAGACTAGTAGTTTTAAAGACTTGAAGATCATTAGTATATTGCTAAACGCAGGCCTCTTCTACACATTGTCATATGCATATCATACTGAGTTAACAACTTACCACAAACATTCATAGTTTGCCGTCATGCTTGCTACTTTGACAATTTTCTTCAATGTAATTAATATAGAGTGTCAACATTATGTCCCAGCAAAATACGTAATAATATGCAATGTTATAATGGACAAATCCACTACAATTAACAGTCCATGCAAATATTGAACTGCACATCAGAAATTTATTATTATTTAACAATTATTTTCGTATAATGACTTAAGTTAGCCACACAGCAAATCTTCATTCCTAGTCCCTTCACATTCTAGAAGTGTGGTTACACACAGTACAAACATGCAATAATTCAATTTCAATTCATACTCCTCTGCCAACCAAAAATTGAAAATGAATTGTTTTTAATAATATTGGGGGTGGCAATCATGCATACAGTTTACTTGATTATATGATTATATGACATCCTCAACAAAGATTCAAGGTATATATGCATTGTCATCCCTCAGGGCTGAGATGGAATGTTTATTTACATGAAACCAGGTCTCCAGACCACAACAGTGTTTAATAACAGGTACACTGCACTGCTGTTGAACACTAGTATTCTGTGAGTAATGTAGTTTGTTCCCGGTTATAAACCTTGTTATTATTTTTTTATAGTATGAATAGGCAAGCTTGACCAGTTAAGACTTTCATGGAATGCTAGCATATTAGTTCAGTTAAGTAGCATTAGCACTGCTATTTCATCAGATGAGTGATAGAAACTGGGGATCTTATTACTGGGGATAAGGCATTAGAAGTAACTATATATCTGCTATATGAAGAAGGGTGATGTCATTAGGTGAACTGTGTAGTTATTCTTCAATCCTAATATAGAAAAACGACTATTTTGCTACATTTATGTTAGAGGGTTTAATAGTGACAAACAATTTTTTGCTAACATACCAGGAACAGGTTTTAAATCTGGTAACATCATATCCTCTTTTTCTTCTCTGGTGATTCTTTTAGCTCTTTTCGCATCAGACTGGCCAGGAGTTGATTCTTCTGCAACATCTTCTTTTGTAGAAGGTTCTGCGGTACTTTCATCTCCTTCCATAGAACCTTCAGTGGACTTAACACCTCTTGGTCTTTCTGCATCAGTCATAGAAAGCAGCTCCACTGAGGCTCTTATTAGACCATTTTCTGGTGAAAGTTTTGCAGCTAAATCAGCTGTAATTTTAGAACAATATCAGTTTAATAAAATTTAAACATATTTTTAAAGTTGATTAAGTATTGAAATTAAAAAGGCATAATTAACAAATTCATGTTGTATAATTGATCTCTTGGTCAAATTAAAAAATGTAAAGCTACATTATAATTTTTGTTATTATACTGTAGTTCATTACTGAACAGGTTTTCCCAGATTACTACAATGCTTCATCCCTCCCTCCTTCTTTGCAATTAGAAAAGGATCTACAAGATATATTGCCGGAGCATTGCTACTTCTGCTTACTAGTCTTGTGAAAGGAGTTCAAATGATGGTAAGAGATTCCTATGACCAATGATATCCACATTCATTCTGAATAAGAAATCATAATGTTGGAGCATTATCACTCCTGAGGTCTAAGATGGAATACCTCATTACTAAGAAAAAAGTATGTTTCATTCACTCACCCCAGAAACAGTAAAGGTTGCTGTTTTATGCTAATATTATGAGAAAGTACTCATTTTCCACTGTGGTGAACTATTTTGTGATACAGCTAGTTTTTATAACTACAGTAAGGCTCTATCATGTAAAGTATAAAATAAAAACAGCAATCATAAAAACAATAAATCCTGTAGTTGCTTAGCTTTTAAAGTTTTCATAAATTAAATTCAAAATGTAGCATATGTACAATGGATTTTACTGCTGGGCAGATGGTTCACTCTAAAACGAGACTTGAGAGGAATCTAGACAAATAATTGTAGTCTGGCAAGTTTACAATGAAAATTTCTAATTTTATTTATTGAATATTTTGTTTTTATTTATTGGAGAACTACTGTATAATCTTACCTGTTATTTGAGATGATAGGAGTCTCCATTTCTGCCAAATATCATAAGGATATGGAGCAAGGTGTCTGTCTAAATTAAACAGGTTGTCTTTAAGTCTTTGAATACTTTCTTCACTAATTTCTTCTTTGCTAATATCTTCTGTTTTTTTGTCCCACATTTTTACAATAAAATCTTTTTTGTGAAAGTATTGCATGAATCCCGACCTACATAAAGACAGTTATACATGTTAAATACTTTAACTTTACTAGTGTATAAAATTTAATAAAATTTTGATTTTTTAAGTAAAACCTATCAAGCATTAAAAACAATGAAACTTTACTCACAGTTTCTTTTTCCAGCTCTGTTGTTTTGCATATAGACATAATATAGCAGAGAGACTTTACTTACCTAGGAGAGACATCGCCAGTACCCTTACTAACAGCGGAATAATGTATGTAATGTAAACCAGGTGGTATCATCTTAATTCCTCGAAAATCTTCCTCCGTATTCCAACATTGCATATCAATACCAAATTGTGTCTCTTGAGGCACTCCCAAGAACACAAATGTTCCTCCTTCAACGAGGAGCTTCTTAGCTGTCTCTTGGTCCATTATGAAATGCCAGCTTGCGTGCTAGTCAATAATTTAGGATAAAAATACAACTACTAATCAATATGTTTACATTTCTATATGCGGGTCAAATCACGACCAGTATATAGTATTAATATACTACATACTATATATATAACCACCTCAATCACGACGGTGACAGATATGACATTTAGGATTACGTTACGTTTAACTAAACGTATTACAAATTTTTAACACAGGCCCAGATATTTGTTTTATAATAATCATAAATTAAGAAAGTTACAATAATCATAAAATATCTATTAAATTTTTCATATATTATATAATTTATAAAAAGAATATAATAAAATTAAAATATGTCTTCTCAATTTATAAAGTCGTGCATTAAATATTAGTAAAAAAAGGGGTCGCTAAAATATTTTTTTTATTATGGATCAATATTATATTCTACCTCTTTCACGTCTGTTTTAGGTACAATTAGCAAGTGCACGTTTTATTATCATGAGTTCATAAATGTTTAAATTAGTACTTAGATATCTTTTAGGTGTTACTCGCATTTTATCTTCGCTTTTTATAAGAGCTTATTGGCATAAAGAATAAATTGTTGTGCACTATCAGAGTTCCCATAACGACTTGTGTCTTGTTGTTGATACAAAATCCAGAAAAAGTTTATTATTATATTATCGGTACAAAATAAAAAAAACAATAAATCCTGTAGTTGCTTAGCTTTTAAAGTTTTCATAAATTAAATTCAAAATGTAGCATATGTACAATGGATTTTACTGCTGGGCAGATGGTTCACTCTAAAACGAGACTTGAAAGGAATCTAGACAAATAATTGTAGTCTGGCAAGTTTACAATGAAAATTTTTAATTTTATTTATTGAAAATTTTGTTTTTATTTATTGGAGAACTACTGTATAATCTTACCTGTTATTTGAGATGATAGGAGTCTCCATTTCTGCCAAATATCATAAGGATATGGAGCAAGGTGTCTGTCTAAATTAAACAGGTTGTCTTTAAGTCTTTGAATACTTTCTTCACTAATTTCTTCTTTGCTAATATCTTCTGTTTTTTTATCCCACATTTTTACAATAAAATCTTTTTTGTGAAAGTATTGCATGAATCCCGACCTACATAAAGACAGTTATACATGTTAAATGCTTTAACTTTACTAGTGTATAAAATTTTTGATTTAAAATCTAATAAAATTTTAATTTTTTAAGTAAAACCTATCAAGCATTAAAAACAATGAAACTTTACTCACAGTTTCTTTTTCCAGCTCTGTTGATTTGCATATAGACATAATATTGCAGAGAGACTTTACTTACCTAGGAGAGACATCGCCAGTACCCTTACTAACAGCGGAATAATGTATGTAATGTAGACCAGGTGGTATCATCTTAATTCCTCGAAAATCTTCCTCCGTATTCCAACATTGCATATCAATACCAAATTGTGTCTCTTGAGGCACTCCCAAGAACACAAATGTTCCTCCTTCAACGAGGAGCTTCTTAGCTGTCTCTTGGTCCATTATGAAATGCCAGCTTGCGTGCTAGTCAATAATTTAGGATAAAAATACAACTACTAATCAATATGTTTACATTTCTGTATGCGGGTCAAATCACGACCAGTATATAGTATTAATATACTACATACTATATATATAACCACCTCAATCACGACGGTGACAGATATGACATTTAGGGATTACGTTACGTTTAACTAAACGTATTACAAATTTTTAACAAAGGCCCAGTTATTTGTTTTATAATAATCATAAATTAAGAAAGTTACAATAATCATAAAATATCTATTAAATTTTTCATATAATATAAAATGAATATAATAAAATTAAAATATGTCTTCTCAATTTATAAAGTCGTGCATTAAATATTGGTAAAAAAAAGGGGTCGCTAAAATATTTTTTTTATTATTGATCAACACTATATTCTACCTCTTTCACGTCTCTTTTAGGTACAATTAGCAAGTGCACGTTTTATTATCATGAGTTCATAAATGTTTAAATTAGTACTTAGATATCTTCTAGGTGTTACTCGCATTTTATCTTCGCTTTTTATAAGAGCTTATTGGCATAAAGAATAAATTGTTGTTCCCATAACGACTTGTGTCTTGTTGTTGATTCAAAATCCAGAAAAAGTTTATTATATTATCGGTACAAAATAAAAAAAAAACAATAAATTATAATAATATTATGTAATATTTAAATTATGACGGTAGTAAATGTAACGAACAGTCTAGGCTATTTCAAATAAACTAGAAATATACTGTAACATTATTATAAAAAAATTATAAAAGAAATAGTCCCTTAGTAGTTGAGTCTCTTTCCCCAGTTTTTCTCAGGTCTAGCTTAATTTTCTGAACTGATTATAATCTTTGACTAAGCGTGATACTTCTGTAATGATTAGTGATGTTTTATTTGATTTGGTTAGTTTTGACTGGAAATCGAACCAGGGATTCTCGAAATGGTAGTCAAGCATACTGACTATTAAACCACGCAGTCTTCCAACAATATACAACAATACATTTTAATTATATTATATTCACAGTCACATCGGCTAATTGAAAAATAAATGAAGAATAAAAAAATATCGAAAGGGAAAAAGTCGGGATTATTTTTCTTTTATAAGTTAGACGTGCAACCACGGAATAGTTTGTTACGTAAAAAAAACTACGCCAAAATACCGCGTCGAATTTCGAGCTATTTTGTCGAGTGCCTAGCACAGAGGCTGCTGTTAGGCACCACAGCACTTTTGTTTTAAACACGGTTTTTTTGCGTAATTATTTTCAACAGGTGACGAATACCTCGTCTCGAGCACCGCATTGCGCGACGGTAGCGCAGTAATCAGAGGTATTTAGGAGTTTGTTGCCTCCAATCCAATTAGTAGATTTTAGGCGTCATACAGTAAGGATCATGAACCTTATCTGTATTTTTTGCATCTATATACTATGTAATGCAGTATTTATATTTATATATTTTGTAATGCTTTTCGAATGGAAAAATATTTATTTAATTTTCTTTGTATTTATTTTATATATACGTATATGACATGACTATAAACATAGTTCGGATAAGTGGTGTTCTTGATGAACCCAGTAAAGTGCAGTGGAATACTTATATTGAGATTTGATGTAGATCGAAGAACCCGATCATGGGTAGGAGAGAGATTTTCAAATTTATCATAGAGATACGAAGCATATGCAAGGTTAATTAAAATCGAGATAAGAACAAGGAGTGTTCTTGGATTGGGCTGTTTTTGAATGATGAGCTATTTAAGGAAAATATTAATCACCATATAAATATGGGCATACTTCCTAAGACTGCTCAAGTTCTCCATTTTTTAATAGAAGGATGAAAAGGAAAAATAATAGGTGCGAAAACAAATTAATCACTCAACTCGAAATACGAATACACAAGCCTAAATCATCAGATTTCAAAATCAGATCAAATTAAAACAGATTATTTGATATAAAACTGCAAAAAGCCAGTTTGATAAAACGCCAATTTCATATGTAAAGACCTAATATAAAGTTAATAAGTACCGTTGTGAGCAAAATAATCGACTCACGCCGTACCTTTGCGGCCAATATATTCTCGTAAAAATCTGTAACTCAAATTTATTTTGAGTATAGTAGATTAAAAGTGAAGGTAAATGAGGTGACATTTATGTTGATAAATTCTTTTTTATCATTAAAAAAAAATATTTATACAAATTTCGTCATAAATTCTAAAATAAGGAAACATTGACTCTAAAGAAAATACAGAAAAAGACAAAACAATCATAAATTAAATAATTAAAAACATTTCAATATTTATTGTTACCCCCCTATGATTACAGCTCCTAATCGGGTCTTCATAGACCGGATAAGATTTTCCTTGTTTCTTGAGAAACGCCATTCCATTCTTCAACATGTGCGGTTTTAAGTTCTGATCTCAAAACTGGCGCAAGATTTCTAGCCCGAACTTTTCTTTTAAGCTCGTCCCATAAATGCTCAATAGGATTTAAGTCCGCATAACGTGTTGGCCACTCCATGCACTCAAACTCCCATGCGGACAGGCATTGTCGTACATTAGCACAAAGTTTTATATAGAAATATATATATTATAAAAAAATATATTTCACCGGTCAGTTATTTTTCTAAAGACATTCAATCTCGTGCATGACGCTTAAGTCGATTTTTTTGCCCACGGGGGTATATTACTTTTATTTAGTAAAGAACTAATATTCATATTTCAATGTATATTAAAATGTCTTATTGACACCTGACAAATTGGAGCCGAGTATTATAACGTTAAGAACAGACGTAAAAGCAATATTTGTTTTGAAAAAGGGCCACACTGGAGATCTATAACTAAGAGTACGCAGAGACCTACATTATAAATAATAAATACTATAAATAAAGATAAGCTTATAGTGCCAAGTTTTCGTCTCCAAGAGTTATTGAATCGTTTATGGGCATGTGCATATATAAAAATAACTCCCTTTTACATTTGCCTCTTTATCAATTTTAAAAGGTAAACTATTAGAATTTTACTTAATATATTATACTACTCTATTCTTTTGAACAGATGATATAAGTGAGATAAATGCTCATAATTAGAACACGTTGATTCTTACGTGGGATGACTAACTTTATATGAAAATTAAATATATCAAAACCTTTATGTATTGCAAAGTGCAACTGTTGAGTTTCTCGCCCGATCTTTGAAGGCTGAGATTGGAATCCCTTCGTTACCTGTAGTCCCCTAACCCTAAGGCCATACCCTCACCATACGAAACACAGCAGAGTTATATTGTTATTACGCACTTGTATTCTGTGAGGGTATACTTTATACTGATCCTTTCGTAGTGCATCTGCGTTCCGAGCTGTGTGGTAGCTTGTAACGATTTTACGTGTCATAAGTGCTTTTAGGTCAATTTGAAATAAACGAATTTAAGTTTGGATTTTCACATAGAAATTCAAAATTACATTAACACAAAACAAATAGGTATTTAATTTATGAGTGGTGATTCCTGCTTTTTAATTTATTTCAATTTTATTATTTTTTATTTACATTTATTATGCATGTAGCATATCATAAGTCTAAATAAAAAATGCCGTGGTAGCTCAGCGCCCGGGTTCTCGCTTTATTAAACTGAACACTTCGTTACCAGACCTGCATTTTGCCCTGTGAACTATGTTCCAATAAATTTTATAGAGAGGCCATGAAGTGGGTTTTGCATATATAGGTACTGTATTAGTAACTAGCATAAGTATTATCCACACGTTTACGGAGACGTACATGAGATCCACACCTCACAATTCATCTAGTAGAGCTGCTCCATCAGATGAATTGCGTGGTCGTTTGTCATTTCTTATTTTATAAAAAAGTTACCTTATGTATCTGCACTTACTGTTCATGTGTAGTCAACAACAAACTTGCTTTACCACCCTTAGGTTAAAAGTCGTTTGCACATCATAACTACACAATTGCAAGGTCTATTTTCACTTAAAATATTAATGTGACAGTAAATACTTCTGTCACCTCTTCATTATATTATATTTGAACTTACATCTCTGATGTTAATTTGTGTATATTCATTGATAAAATTCTGAGCTTTAGTGAAATTTTAATTTACTGAAAATTGTCAAAATTTAATGGCCGAGTATATTTTCAATTTACCCTAATTTTGATTCTTGGAGACATGGATTGCATGCATTTATGCGCAACACCCATCATTTACCCTTAAGATTTGGGTTTGCCAAAAAATCATAATTATCTCGTTAAACGACTTAATACTAATTATTTATGTAGTCGCTAGTTAATAATTACCATTATACTTGCATGTTTCATTCATGTAACAAACTTAATTAAAATGTTTGCTTATATTTTTTATTTGAAACAAAAAAGCGTGGTCCAGACTTCAGTTTGGATTTTTAATTTGAGATTAAATTCAAGTTTTTTGCCTCAAAAGCTTCAGGCAAATTATAATTGAATTTCTAGCACCAATCGTACTCGTAGATTGTAGATTACCGGCAAAAATATCTTAATTTGCTGGATATATTTTAATACAACAATCATAGCTTGAGCGAGAAAATTTCACACTTTTATTTTATACTACTGAATACACAGTTGTAAATTTTATTTCTATGTTATTTATTACGCCGTAAATTTATTATTTCCTTTAATACATTAATTGAATCTTATACTAATATTTACTCTTTGTACTTTTTTGAATTTATATTTTAGAACTCATTTTACCATCATTCAACATCATTACCGTTACACCACTCATTATCGTTATAATTATTATATAATATTAGCATAGTCCATACAACAATGTAATAACAATTTCGGTAGCGAATAATTTGCGAGTCGTATCTTTATTGAATGCACAATTTAAGTATAAAATACTTTACATATCTAATAAAAACTAACTTAAAAAGTAAGGTTAGATCCTATGACGTATGCTTGAAAAACCCTTGTGATGTCACTTAGTTTCAGTTGTGGGTCCTGATTAGGACACTCAGACTAAGTTTATATATGTGAAACATAAAATATAAAATAACATTTTGATTCCTCCGTAAATCATACGTGTTTCATGTAGAATAACGAAAGGAGTCGATATATGGTGATGACCTTTGTTTTTTATCTAACGAACGATGATATACGTGCACATAGTTCACCTTATGGTAATTGATGACTGGGGCCCATACACAGGTTTAATTTTCGGGCTGATTGTCACTGTTAGCCCGCGGGCTTTTACAGTTTCACCGGGTTGAGAGGTGACCAAACGTTTATGGCGTTCAGTCGAGACCTCTATTAGTGGGTAACCAGCACAAGGGCTTCTCAAGCAGCCTCGGATTGGACCGTTACCCTGTTCCGGGAGAGCGTCAGACCCGAGGGTGCGCGAGAGGGAGTTTATGCTGGTATTCTGTGAGGGCGTGATCCTACCTCGGCCGACCTGATCCATTTATTCTGCAGCTAGACACAAACTGCAGTTCAGCTCTATAACTGTTAAAAACAGCACACGCATTTAGGTAAAGTGCTTAACTCGAATATTAGTAATGTTAATAGTATTTCTAGACTTTTGAGAACTAAAATGGAATGCCTTGTTACCAGTAATTGGGTTCCTGGATCCCTTACACTCACCATTCGTATGGTGTTAATTTAGTGTTAGAATTAAAACTTCATTGCTTGTTTTAGCGTATAGATACGTAAAACAGACTCCGCTAAATAATGTCCTATTAGAAAAAATAAAACAACTCCAGTACCGTAGTTATAACAACAACCGGTACTGTTATAAAGAAAACACGATAACAATCTCTTTTTTAGAATATATCACTTTATCAATATAACCTTAACATGCACATGTTAAGTACACATGTACTTTTCATTAAATAAATGAATATATTATAAAAATGCTCTGACATTGTATTGATGTTATAAAGTATCCGACTATCAACAATGCCAGATTAATCGGAGCCAACGACGTACCGTAAAAGTTGAAAGTTTTAAAATAAACTTGTAATGTCAGTTTCCGCATAAAGTTACTCTAACTTTTAATAGTGTTCACGTCCACTAAGATGCTCTTCGAGGGATAAACTCTCCACCTTAAGACTTAGTTCCAAAGCATTTACTCCTCTAAAATGTTAAGGGAATACTTAATCCAACTTTTTATCTTACGTTTTAATAATATTTGACCTATTCTCTCAGTCTTTAAATCTATTGATGAAATTG